>VXAY01006251.1:274763-522048 GCA_013399855.1 Oxyruncus cristatus
GGGGAGGGCTCTGTGTGGGGAGGTGTCCCCGCGCCTGAGGGACCGCGGCACCTGCGCGGCGACGGGACAGCCCGCACCCGGCCGAGCCCGGCGCTCCCCGTCCTCCCGGGTGGCGCTGGTCGTGGGAGCGGGGGCTGGAGCACCCCCCCTCCCGAAGCGCTGCCCGGTTCAGACCCCGCAAACACCGGCTCCGTGTGTGTGTGTGTGTAACCCCGCGGCTGCTCTGCCCTTCTCTCCCCTCCGTGTCTCGGGGGGGTCTCTCGGGTGCGTTACCTCAGCCCCCGCTGCCCCGTGCGCCGCCTGACCCGCGGGGCGCATGAAATGATTTGGGTTGGAAGGGACCGTATAGATCGTCCGGGTCTGACCCCCCCCTCAGCCACGGGCAGGGACAGTTCTCGTTACACCGCGTCGCTCAAAGCCCCATCCAGCCTGGCTTTAAGCGCTTCCAGGGATGGGGCATCCGCAGGGGCCGGCGCTGGTCCCCGTCCGCGCAGGCTGGTGTATCCCTCTTGCTGTTTAGGGGCGCTGGATGTGGAAAGCGGAGGGAGGGAAGGCCGGGCTCCCTGCCCGGCTGCAGGCAGGTAGGATCCTGCAGAGAGGCTCACAGCTGTTGCCCTCGGCCTCTCCGAGTGGGCCACGGGGTGGGAGCTGGCAAGTTGCGAGGCTCTGAGGAATGGGGGTGGTGCGGTGCCCGAGCGCGGCGGGGAGATGCGTATCGGGAGCCTCGGTACCTGCGGGCTGCCTTTGGCACCTGGTGACTAAACAGATGAAATGGCCCTCGCTGACCTCTCTGAAACACACGTAGCTCGCGGGATCTTTGTTACTTGGAAAACGCCAGCTAGGAGCGTTCGGGGGCAAAAATGCCTCACTTGCATTTCAGGCTAAAGGAAACCCACCCAACATAAATCAGTTAACTTTCTGTGCTGCCATGGAACTGATGCTCATGCCTTAAGAGCTAGGAACTGACTGCTGTTTGGAGATGGGGGGTTTGCAGTAGTTAAATGGTTAAAAAAATTCAGTACAACTGATAAATTTTTCTGTGCAGAGGCACTTAAGTTCTGGTTGCCAGGTTAGGGTGTTTTGATGGCCTTTTTTGGTCCTGTGGCCTGTTGAACTTGGAAAGGTTCCTATTAATGGGTATAGTCAATACCGTAAAAACCAGGATATTCAGAAGTGTGCTCTTAAGTTATAAGATCAAAGGGATAATTAATATTCTTTCTCTTCTTTATTGACCATTTAATAGAGGCTTGATGAAATCGTAAACTCTTCAGTAGGAGATTTCAGTAACATTAGCACCTCAAACTTTATATGTTATCTGCGTGAGGAAGTAAAGGTAACTTAACTCACACTTTTATTTTGCCAGTTTCTAGTGTTGCTACTTGAAACACAAGGAGAGTTTGATAATCCTTGTGGTGAAGGTCCCTAAGCCCAGCCTTCTTTGGATTTTTCTCCGTTGGAATAAGCACATTCTTACCTTGCAGCTGCCGGATATTGTTGTTCTGTGCTCACCCGGTCCTAAGTAAGGCCTGTTTGACCTGCCTCTTGCAGGTGAATTAAAGCAGTGTCTCCAGTACAGTGCCCTGTCTGCTGCTGCTTCTTGAATTGTTGCCTCCAGCATTTTAAGGGAATTGAAATACTCGGGGGTTTTTTCCACCATTTTTTCTTGCAGCTGTTGCAAAGCAGCCTGTAATTCATTTAAACAGTGCCACTGCAGTCTAGTGGGTGGCTAGCTGATTTTTGAAAGGTTTATTGAATACTCTCCCAGCCCACCCGTGATTCTAAAAATAAGTTTTGGAGTAGTTGTATGTCTTAAAACAGTCTGTGGATGCACCTATGGAAAAGAAGTCCCTCCTGTATATTGTAGTTGGATCTTGAACTCTTGATGTTCGGGCTGTTGATGGGGAACACAGCATCTTTGTCAGGGCTGTGCATGAGCTGTGTAGACTCTGCAAGGAGAGGCTTAATTGTAATGCTAGTTTAACACAAGGGGCTTTTGAAGTAGATTGAGGTCCTGGGTTAGCTTTCAAGTCCCTGGGGCAATTTCAAAATTATTCTCCGATAATATTCTCTCTCTATTCAAGTTTGCAAACAAGAAACAACAGCATGGGCATAGCCTTCTCATAAGATTTTTATTTTTGCTATACAACAGTAATGAAATTATTGCTTATTTAATATGCTGGGAAGGAGCAAGAGTAAAGAGAACTGGAAATTGTGTCCTTCGCTTCTGAAACAAATTTGCTTTGGTGTTGGCAGTGAGAAAAGGACTTTTTTTCAGTAGTTCTAGTTTGGATTTTTAAGACTAAAAAAATCTAACCCTAATGAAAGCCAGCATTGGTACATGTTCACTTCTTACTGAACCTCATCTGAACAATAACTCCCTCATTTAGAGACTGATGTAGTAATGCTTAAATTGCTTGAGGGATGTTTTCTTGAAGTCTGTTTGATATTGCTGTGTCCTGAGTTAGCAGTAGCTGTAAAGCAAGTAGCTTCATGAAAAGTAATTTGTTTTGGTTTACTGATTTTATTTTTTAATTTTACAAGGTAAAATTTTATTCCAAAATTTAGACAAGTGTCTCTTCTGTAAAGCTGCAGTACCAGAGTTCAGTGACTTCTGGTGTTTGTTACAGTGTCAGTTATCCAGTTTATTCCTATTTCCTGTCCTTTTTTTGTTTTTTAATATCATTAGTCTGATCTCTGATTTGCAAGAGGGAGCTTGGGATATTGCCAAAAAGTTCTTAAAATTGCTACCTTGGGATACATCATCCACAGAAATCTGGCAGTGGGAGAGGCTGAGGAACAGCTAGAACAATACAGCTGTCTTCTTCACCCACCTACCTTGCATTTATTTCTTTGCCTCCTGCTGTAAAACTTGAAGCTTGATGCTTGTTTGAGGTTGTTAACAAACAAACGATGCAATTAAAATTTATGTGCAACTTTAAAACAAAGAAGACAGAAGAACTCCAAGTAGCTTTCAAGAATTGATTCTGATCAGTTCCACAGTTTAGGTTTATTAGTCTTAGCATTTTTTTTTTCTTAGCACAAAGCTGTTTGTTCAGACACTGAAGCTTCAGAAATACCTGGCATGGCAATATTTATCAATAGCAATTAGGTTATTGGCAGACTTTTAGATTTGGGGTTAATTGAAGGTTAGTGCTGAAAATGATGCTCTGAAGTTATAGGCATTCTGCTGGATGAGTTATGTGGAACCATTTTTTGTACTCCTTTGCAAGATGGCATGAAATGGAGTTGTGTGTGTGTTTTTCCCTCCACCCTGTTCTTTCCCTCAGGGAATTCACGGCTTTTCCTGTACCATAAATATTGGTATGGCACCCATTACTTCAGTTAATTAGTCATATAGAGGAATTGTTCTGACTAGTTGTGGATGTTGAAATCATGTATTACAGTATGCATCATTAGCTCCCCTCAGCCCCTCTGTTTTTGAGATCCTAGTGATTGACAGTCAGTGCAGTGCACGTATGAGTGCCGTGTACTCTGAACTCCGCAGGCGAACCTCAGAGTTCAGGGCTTTGGAGATAAGTAGCAGAAACAAGCATTTTCAGCTTTTTGTTTTTTGGTTTTTTTTTTTTTCCCCTTGGTGCTTAGCTAGGACTCTGTATACCTATCTGAAGGAGAGGTAGTAGAGGTTCAGGCAGCCCTCACAAATTGCTTGGTAAAGGGTGCCTTCGCCGCTGGAATTGTGTAATTAATTATTTTTGTAAGCACTATCAAAAGGTTTTTTCCCGTTTAGAGGGTAATTGTAACACCACTTTCTAAACTTCTGAAGTACTGCTAAGTTTCAGACGGATTAGAAATGTATTTATTTTTCATATCCAAGCTCTGTGTGAGTTTTATCCATATTCAGTCCACATGAGAGTCTCATCCAAATGCCTAGAGGGCTTGAGTCTTCATCTAAAACATATACAGGAGCATGAACCATCAAATATGTAAAACTGCTGAGAGGATAACTTGGCTGCAGCAGTAAGCAATAAAATTCTTAGAAAGCAACCCATCCCCTCCCCTGCCAAAACCTGAGCAGGAATACTTGACCTTTACAGCTTTTATTGCTTAATAGGTACAGCTTTCTGTTTGGCACTTCCACATGTTGTCTGCTTAAGTTTAGGATTCTGCATCAAGCTCTCTCAATCCTTCTAATTTGAAAATCGAAGGTGTTTAGGCCCTGGAAGGCATCTAGCCTTGGAGCTCACTGTCTGGGATCCTTGGTGCCTGTAGGGAACTAGATATAGCCTGACTGTAGGAAATGCTCTTGTCTATTTTTGTGTTGCTGGTAGATCCACAGTTGGTCTACCTCCTGTCTGAACACAGCCATCACTGCTCTCTGATCAGGATCTTGAGGCTTTGTAATGAAAATATCCTGGATTAGATTACTTGCTGCTCCCTGATAGAGTAAACATGCATCCTGTCAGCTTGGATGACAACCCATCGGGGCAGATATGCTTAAATTAGGCAGGTTAAAGTTTAGCACTGGAAAAGGTGCTTGTACATAGCTGTACCAGAGGAACAGTAGGTATGGTTTTTTCCATGAAAAAGATTAAAATTTGACAGATGAAGCATTGAGTGAGACACAGCAAGCTTTACCTGTAATTGATTGTTCTTTGCTCCATTCATACTCCCCTTTATTAAAGTGCATGCAAAAGCACAGTTCCAAGCAAGACCTGAGGGCAGGGAATAAGAAGGAATAAGAGCAAGACCTTCTGCCAAAATGTGAAATTCACCTGGTGTGGTGATGGGTTATAATGTACACGCATCACACCTCGTTAGCAGAGGAAATCAGCGTGGAAAAAATATTGTAATTGGTAACTGTATATTGACGAATTAACATAAATGTTTAATGTCTTCTTTGCTGGCAGCATAACTTTTTTTGCCCAGGGTGGAGTGCTTTGCTGACAGCACAGAGCTTCATTTTTTTACTAGACTATTTATTTATTTTGTTTCCCTCATGAACTTGGTGCATGCTTACTGACTCTGCCTGATGGACTTGTCAGCAGACTCTAGGACTCCTGTGGAACTGCCATGCCAAACTGTTCCACACTTTGCCAAAACACCTGCAGCGTTTTACTTGTAGAGCCCTCCCCTGCTTGTTGCAATTCATGGACAAATACATCGTGGATCAGAAAACATGGATCTATGTTTCCTCGGTTTTGGGGAGCTAGGTTAGGAAATTTGTGTGCTTCTACCTGCTTGGTACTATATTTGCCTTGAAACCTTTTTGTTAAGAAATGAGAGGTTGAGGGAATGATTTATTATATAAATGATATCCTTTTGGTTTCAAGTTACACGAATGCAAAGAGTAGTTCTCAGGTTTTGTTATGCTCTTTCTTAAAAGAAGATAAGTGGGTTATGTTTTAGAGAGTGACTTCAGCAGTGCTGGGTAGTGACAACTCCAGTTGATTTCAATAGCAGCTGCAGGTGTCACCTCTAAAAAAGAATCAAGGCCTTAATGGTAACCACTTCAGAACCACTCTTTGAAAAAGGGATTTATTATTGGCATGCTGTGTGTGCCAGCAACTATTTGCAGCTTGCCCAGAATAGAAAGTCTAAAGACTTAAGTTTCATGTAACTATAGGAAATGTCTTCTAATTTTAAGCAGAAATGCTCTTTGCACTCTTAATCTTTCTTGCATTGATGTCACGAAATCTAGAATTTCTTATGTCTTTGAAATAAATATGCCTCAAAGGACAGTATTCTCCTAACTATTTAAACTTTATACCTCAACGTTCTGGGGGGTTTTTTTGAATGTCACAGAGATGGTCAGATAGTAAAGAACACTTCTATTTATACTCCTTGAAAGCTTCCTTAAATAAACACCTGCTTATTTATTGGAAACATTGAGGCTGAAGTAAAAACTTGCCGACAAACTCCCTCACCTCCCAGCCACCAAGGGTGGGTATGGTTGTACACCTCTAGTCGACTTTCTAATCTTTATTCCAGAAGGTGTTCCAGCCAGCCTATCTGTGAAATGCTACACTCCCAACCACACAGCTGGTGTGGGCATTAAATCTTTGACTGAAAATGGAATAGGTATTAAAGTAGTCAGGATTACTCTTACAGTAGAGGATGTGAGCTGGAGAAGAGGGTGAAGTAGAAGCAGAGCATGTTTGACTCACTGCACTGCAGTGGAGGCTTTATAGCACTCTCTGTGGACTGTTTGAAGATGTTTCAAATGCTGTTTTCTCAAAATTTAAGTCTGCATATGAAAGGTTTGCTGGAGACATGACTACTTGTAGCTTTAATCTTAAACTATCAGGTTTATCTTGAGCATAGTTGGTTGGGGTAAGACTGTAATTGGTTATGTTATATCAGACTTGTGATATTTGGCCTAATTAGCCTGCATTCCCACTGTATTGTAGGCAGCCTGAGTGATCCTGTGAAGTTCAAGTGTTAGTGTAGATGTTGAGGAGCTTTGTGTGGCCAAAGCTACATTCTGTGTTTGATGCTACTGCTTGTATTCCTTGTAAAAGTCCAGCTCACTTTGAATTACTACTGGAAGTCATTGGATGTCAGCACAAGAGGTGCAAAAATTAAGCTTCTGTCTAACAATAAATTATGGAAAACACCTATCTTTTCTGGATGTAAAAAATGACGAAAGTGGTGTAGTGAGTGAGTTTTTAATCTATATGTTGTTGATCTGTATTGTTGCTTTACGAAGTCCTTCTTGCATGAGAAGGATTGTATTTAAGACAGATACATAGGGTAAATTGTGATTTTGTTTTTTAACCTTTAAAATTACTTTTGTGCTATCCCTGTGGGCCAGTGGCTGTCTGGCCCCTCTGTTGAGCAATGCCATTGAGTCACTCTGTGTAGGTGAGATGAGTGGAATTCATCCTTTTTGTGTAGTCTGACTACTTCTCTTGTTTTTCCTCTAGGTGTTGATTTGTGTGAGTGTTGGCTCTGGAATACATGCTATGAACATACTTTAAAAACTACTCTAAGTTCATAAAGCAACTATGATCACACCGTATTCTTAGTCATCTGCAGAAGCTTTACATTATTGTGTGCCAGAAAGCTTCCCTCCCCTCTCTTTGGAAAGCAAGCCCAATGTTTTGTCAACTCTGTGTGGGTCCTGTTTGCATTGTCTGCTCTAGTTCAGAGCTGCTTAGCCTGCTGAAGAGACTAGAAAGTGACCCTCCCTTTTCTGCCAGCACACCCGTTTACTTTCCCTTGTTCCTCTCTAGTTCTCTCTGCTAATAATCCTCTGATCTGGAAGGAGCTTGAGAGCATCAGTTTGGAAGGAGAGACGCTGCTTCAAGGAGTCAGGAGTAGGGGTATAATGGCATTGCTTCTGGCTCCTTAATGCTTAGCCATTTGCTTACCTGAAGGATAGGTGCTACTGTTTATTGGCAGTAACTCCAGCCCTCCCTCCCTCTTCTGCACTGTGATAAACCTTTGGTGGTCACCTTCTGGTCTGGCTTCCGATTAGTGGGTGTCTAAAACAGGTCAGTCTTTGGTCAGAGGTGACTGTTGGCAGTGGTGTCTGCCAAGTTCGTGCAGCGTTTTTGAGCTGCATGTTGAGCTCTCACGTGAGAGCTGAACACCCACAGCGGGTGGGGCCTGAACACCCCCCACGCCACCGCTGCCCCCAGGGTTGGGGGGTGAACCAGTTTGGGTACCTAACTCTGCTAGTTTGTGTTGGGCAGGACTGAACTTCTGCCTCCTGTGGGGTGGTGGGGCTCCGAGAGCTGCTCCTTCCCCTCTGTACACCCGGGGAGACCTGTTGGGATGGAGAGAGCTGAAGAGAGTGGTGTGGTGGCTTTTGTGTAGATCACCTTGAGTCAGGGAAGGGTGACCATGCTTGGTTTAACTTTAGGCTTGTGGTGTCTTTTGCTCACTGTACAAGAAAAAAACCTGTATCTAGAACTTGATGGTTAAGGGTGCTAACTTAAGTGGAGACTGTGTCCATTGATACTACAAACAAGCAGTGGTGTAGGCTAGGACTAAACAGATGAGTTTATTTTTTTGATTATTCCAATGCCTTTGGTTTTTTTCCCTGGTCTGATGGCCAGATTTTGCTTAAAGATGCTTAAATTTAGAAGTCTGATGTGGGCAACATAGTGGATACGTTTCAGCCTCACCAAAGATTTAAATACCATACAGCTCTGAGAGAGATGCTTGCTGTTTACCTGAAGTGTCTCTACTGCTGCTTTTGCTATTAAGCATTTTTCTTGTAATCATATTTGTATTACAGTTAGAAAATGTTGTTATTTAAGGCTTGAGTTATACCTTATGCTCATTTATTAAACTTTATTTCCAAGGGCTTTCTTTAGAGTTGTAGTTAGCCTTTAATTTGTATATAAAGCAGAAAAGTTAAATGTTTATTAGTTGCTGTTTCAGATGCTAAATAAAATGTAAAAAGCACATTTAACATGAAGATCTTCTGATAACAAGAACTCTGAACTGAAAAACGTAGCAAGCCTTTATTTTTTTTTATCTGTGGTTGAAATGACTGCTTCTCAAGGGCAGTTAGAATGCTATATTAGATGGAAGGGGCAAGGCATTTCAAGGCTAAATGACAATCTTAGTCTTACTTGATTAGAGCTTGCAGAGGTTGCTAAGAAACAGCCTAATAGTCCTTGAGTAACCAATTATATGCCCCTTGGACAGATGCACAGGTGCTCATTCTCTGAAGTTGTTGGGTTTGTTTTGTTTGGGTTTTTTTTTAAATCTGAGATAAGACTGGAGTATTAGTACATAAACTACAATCTGTTTACATCCTGCTTCAGGCTTGAAAGTCCTGATTTTATATACTTCTTGTTCCCAGCAGGATGTGCTCTGGTGGGTTTTGTTTAGTATGTTACTAATTGATTATTATTATGCTTCAGTTGTTCTTATGATGCCTCATCTAGTTCCAGATAGTCCACTAGGTCTGTAGTCTCTCCAGTACTTTCCTAGTACTGTGAACACACCAGCTTAAGTAACTCTAAACATCCTAAAGTTCAAATTGGATAGATTTTACATTTTTTCAGACTTAACTAGCTCCACTGCATCAATATTACTATTTTTCTTACCCCTTCCAAAGCAGTTCTGTTCATGCAAATTGCAGTGAACTATTGTACAACGTAGCAGTTAACCTAAAACATCAAATAGGATTCTTTCAGTCTTCCCCTGCTCCAAATACGTATGATTCTGGTTATAGCATTGTAAAATTGAAATGTCTACCTTAAAACTCAATCTACATTTTTAATGTAAAACGTCCTGGATTGCAACTGGAGAGCTAAAGTTCTAATTAGGGAACTTCTTCAGACTTGGAAGACTTGATTGACATGTGCTCTGAGCATTAAGTTAAGAAATACTTAAATAGCTTAATTATTGATCTAACCCAATCAAGACTGAAGTATAAATTTTCTAGGGTGTGCAATTTTTGGTACCACTTAGTGTTCTTCCTGTTGATTGAGGACAATTTTAATAGCACTGGTTTGGTAACCTACACTACTGCTTAATAGGTTTCAGTGGCAGTTTCTTTCTCTTACACCATGTGAAAAAACACACCAAAAACGGTGCTTTTGATAGTTCTGATTCCCTTATGTTACATTAACATGATTTTCCTTGTATCACAACATGGTATTTTTACTGTAACTGGCTACATGTAATCAGCGAAGTCTGAAAGTCAGACCATGCTTACTTGAACTGTTAAAAGCAAGTCTGACTGTCTATTGCCCCTCAGTAATGACTGGATTTTGTACACAATAACAGTACCCTTGTGTTTGTTATAAACTGTTGTTTAAATTGTATGTTTATGTAGGGGCCCCAAATATTTTAGTGTTGTATTTGGCTGTTGGAGACCTTTGTAGAACAGAGTATCATTTCCATGATTCATCCACACGTATTGGTGCTCTCTCCTATCAGAAAGTGAAGAAGGGAAGGAAGTAGGAAAGCCAGAGTGTTTAGACTCGGATGCTCACCTAAGGTGTTGGTTGTCAAATATTTAGTGCTCCTGCAGTGCCTGCTGATGTTTGCTGTTGAATAACCCTGATAACTTCAGGGTTGTATGGTTTATAGCTTGTAGTCATTTCACATCCCTCTTGTTCTGTAAGAGGTGAGGGGTAAAGTGGTTGCCCATTGATTGTCAGGGCTTAGACAGAAGTACAAACTGTTGCATATTAACCAGTCTTCTCAAGCTGTTTATATTTACTCCCAGATCACTGTGAATGTAAGGTAAACAAAATAAGCTTTAGCTGGCAGGAAACAATAGTCCTGACTTGTGGTAGCTTGCTATCAGCAATAATTTGTTTGTCCCTAAGCCTTTAGGAAGGATTTTCAAGATTTGGTAGCCTGTGGAAGTTCAGCTTGCCAGGGAATCTGGAGAAGTCGGAATGGCAGAGCGAGTGGTAAATGAAGTACTGAAACTGTAGCCTCTAGTACCTACTTTTGAGGTACGAGTCCAACTTTGGACTAGCAAAATGAGTCTCCAGGTTTTGCTAATGTTAGCTTACTTTACATGGCTTCGTTCTGTTCTCAGGAACAGAATAATGAAACAGAAAGCTGTAACGTTGTTACCCACCAGAGGAGTAACTAGGGGTCAACAACAAAATGAATTTGAAGACTTGCTGAGATAATCTCCCTTTCGTGGCTTCCAGGTCCATGTCAATGGGAGGAGAAGGATGGGGAAAAAAAAAAAAAAAAGAAGCATTCTGAATTTACATTCTTAAGAGTAAATTTACAGAGCAGGTGATTACTTTCAGAGGCTGTTTCATGTGCTTTGCTACACTTGTTACACTTTCCTTCCAAAGGCGTGCCCATTTGTGAGGTTTGTCTGAGTTGTAGTAATATAAAGCTGTATCAGATCTCCCCCAACTTACGTGAATATGAAAGATATGATTGGTTGTTAAAGTTCTGATGCTGCTTTTTTATGGTGGGATTGATCATGTCTGTTGTCATATATTCAAATAGATACCTTGGAATTGCAGGCTATGTTTGCTGTTGCTGTAAGCAACTGATTTTTTTATGAATAATTAAATACACTGTAGTGGTTGATGCTGCAAGCATGTGATAAAGATTTACTGTAGCCATAAAGTATTGTTCAGAAGATTCAGTCTTGCTGCTGGAATATGATACAAGACTTTGTTTCAGGAACATATTTATAGACTTATTTTTTTCACAGCTAAATGTTGGCACTACCATGTATATTTAACTGTGTGCATAGTCTGTGTTTAATCCTTTATTCAAGTTCCTTGCATGAGTTGGATCTGCATGAAAGAACTCACACCCACTCTTAGAGTGGTGACTTACTTTTCTGCTCAACTTCTTCCTGCAAATTTACAGAGAACTAAAATAAGGTTTCTTTCTGTTGGCCAACCTCTTAACCATTTGCAGAATTTGAAAACTGAGCTGGTGTTTCAGTCGGGCAGAAATGGGCAGATTTGGTGTGTTATCCCTTTTCTCTGGATTAATGACACTTCTGTTACTAGCCATGAGCAGATCTACAATCTGTTTGATAAGTCTCTTGTGAAAATGTGAAGTTCAAATCGACTGAAGCTGTTGTGTGACTCAAGCAGCAATAAAACTGAGACATTTGTGTTGCTTTATGGTGACAAGATCTGTAATGATAGCTGTGCTGAGAGCCCACAGCATTGGGATGCATCTTGTTTCGAGCTGTCTAAATATTTGATCAGTCAGGGGTTGCCATTACTGTGGGCCAGTGGAGTCTTTATCTCGTTTGTCCTCTTTCAGCTGTGACTGCTGCTGCCCAAGTAGCTCTAGAGGTGACTCAGTTGGATAGGACTGATGAGAGAGTTGAAGAGGATTTAGAAAAAGAGTGCCTTAATCCCTGTTCCTTTAGGTGCAGAGATTGAGTGTGGGCCTCTCCTCTTCCTGAGGCGAGACATCTAGGCTCATTAGCTGGAATTGGTTTTGTGGGCATTTGCTTTTTTCAAAAACAAAGGGAAAGATTGCAGTGCTATCACCAGCTAACAATATTTAAAAGGGGTGAGATTAAAACACTACTCTCTGTTCCTGGGAACTTTGCATACACAACTTGGGGGCATATCTGTTTTTTAATGTATTTGCTTACCTTCTTAGTGCATATTTCCAATACAAAAGAGTGCATGCAGGTGTTCTGTGTTTAGAACAATAATTAAAGTATGTTATTACATAGTTAGTTTAATTCCCTCTTGACTTCAAGTTGAAATTATAATGATGCATGGCTTGAAGTGCCCAGAGGACACTAATATCCATGCCACATGGAGTGCAGAGGGGAGGGGAAGAGCGGTATTAATTACTAGTTCATCTTTGAATTCTAAATATTAGCATAGAACAAGTCTTGCCCTAACCGTTAATGGGTCTTCATGGTTGTTACACACACTTCAAAAGAGACAATCTAGCTACACTTTCATTAATGCAACAAGAAAGTGTATGTATAATGGCCTCAATTTATCTTGGACTTCTTCCAAAAGTTTAGGAAAAGACTACGACGTGGATACTTGGTTAATATCAAGTTTGTCTGAAACAGTTCAAAGGTGGTAGCAAGGCTGAAAGCTCCCGCTGAAATCTAATGGAAGGACGTTGAGATGGTACCCAACTGTCTGCCTGGTGTTGTACATGTCTCTTTATAAAAAGGCTTTTTTCTCTGTTCTCTAATTTCATCAATACTTTCTAATGTTCTTGGCTATTGGATTAGCTCAGTGGATTTCTGGAAAATGCTCGTGCTACCTCCAGCTGTGGGGGAGAGGACTGTGTCATGTTAGCTGGGAAGTCATGAAAGTATCTGAAGATGTAGCTTGTTTATTTCCTTTTATGTAACGATCGGGCAGAATGTCCCTTTGCACTTAATCCTATGACCCTACATCTAAAACAGTGTGTTTTGGTTTTTTTTGTTTTGTTGTTGTCCAGTAAAACTGGATACTAGCAAAAACATCTACTGGAATTGCTATTCTGCTCTCCTGTGTATAATTTGATTTAATCTCAGTTTTTAATCTTAGTTAAAAATCAATACCTTGGGTTCTCCCTGTTCAGGATGAAAAAGAAGGCTGTTATTTAAGATTCTAGCATATTTGCAGGATTGGTGCATATGGAGCTAATTTCATTTTCTTTTCTGCTGCTTGTGCTCTAGAACTCTCAAAACCAGAAATGTAACCTGGAAGGGCTCTCCTGTTTGAGAGAGAGTTGCAATACGAAGTGGGATACTTGTTTGACTGCTCTCAGGTACGATAGTAGGATAGTAGAATAGCTGTCTCTTCCTCTTGTATGGTTGTAGTGTACCATACCAAATTCTGTTGCTTTAGTTGGTAACTTATATTTAAAATAGTTTCGGTGATTGACTGGCTCCTCTACTAATTTCTTCTAGGGTGTTGAAGGAAAGCTTGCTCATACTATTTTGTATCCCAATATGAATTCCAGAACCTCATTGGAACAGGCACATTAACACCTGTATCGAAGGCTAGCTAAATATTTGTTACCTTTTAATCAGACTACATAAAGGTTTAGTGAACATAGACATGTTAGGTAAATTAACCAGCAGAGGGGAGCTGTGGCAGTAGGAAGGATGACTAATGGCTCTTCTGAGCACTGGTATTTGCTGGTCACATTAACTCTTCTGTATGCTCATCATTAGCTCTCATCTCATTTTGGAACAAAGCAAAGTGACCATCAGGGTGGCTTGGTAAGACTGCTTTCAGGTGGATTTTACTTTGTGTACGTATCACCTTTCTTTATAGTGTCGGTTGTTCCTTCACAGTGGTCACGTATGAACAGAGCATTGCAGTGCTCTGGCAGCTGTGGAAGAGCTGGCAGCTGGGAGGAGCTGTCGTTTCTGAGGCCTGTTTTCCACAGGCCTAGAGCTTTTTATGGGATGCTAGGCCTCTGCCCAGTAAATCTAAGTATCACCTTCAAGATGCATCTACCGTGTTCTTGGTTGCCCACTGGTACAGATGTGGTGAGGTGGGCTTCCTTTATGTGCAACAAAAGCAGTTTCACTGAGGTGTTGAATGGTATGGAGTTTCTGCAAGTCTTTTCACATGACTTGTTAGAGACCTGAAGAAGAAGGTCTTCTGTGCTTGTTGACCAAAAGGCATTTTTTTTTTCCCTACTGGGTAGTGTGCAAAAGTTCTAATGAACAAGGTCACCTGAAACAGGTTTGCCTCTATAGGTATGGACCCAGGAAGCTTGTTGTGTCTTAATTCCTGCTTCCCTACCCATGTTTATTCTGGTATAAATTGTGTTTCCTGAGGTCAGTGAGGATTCTGATCTCTGCTCATATTCTGAATCTGTGTCGCCTGAGCCCTGGGCTGAACCTGTAGCAACTGTCAAGTACACAGGTACTGAGGCAGATCTGGAGGACTAAGCAGATATATCTACCACTTCCCTTTGTTAGGAGTGCTCTAGGTGTCCATGCAGTGTATCTAGAAGCATCTTCTGGAAATCCAGACAACTAATTTGGTTTGCTCTGAAGGGTCTGCTTCTTCTTGTAGTTTGTCTGGGATCTTGAGTAATGGCAATACTCCCTTTCAATATTTGAAGATAGGTTTTATGGATAGCAGTGTTGCATTTAGGGTAGCTCAATCAAGTTAGAGGAAGTTCTGCAGCAAGTCTATGACTATTTTTTACTTTTTAATCACTTCCAGCTTTAAAGTTCTAACACTTTTTATAGCTGGTATTTCCAGACTGTCACAGATGCTCTTGCCTTCGCAGCTTTTGTGCCAGTCTGCCAACTTAATTTTCACCCTTTCTATTCTATTCTTGCCCTAATTCTCCTTGGAGTATATGCGGGATGTTTTGAAAGCTGTTTTGTTCCTTCTTTGACTGTGTCCTGAGTTACTGAGAGTCCCAGCTTTTAATAGAGGAGGTATTTCTTGCTTGCTTTTCAGCTAGTGTGGAAGAACATGTCTGGCTGGTGAGAACTTGGCTCAGTGACACACAGAGACAGTGCAGAATCACTTCATTAGTGGAGGAGGCTTAATTAGGAGTAGCACCAGCCTTCATCTGTGCTATATAGAACCCAATAGGGATTGGTTTTCATTAATGTAACTAGAGTAGCTAAAGTTTGAAGATGAATTGCCAAATTATTTCAGTTACCCTTCTGTGTAAACCTTGGTTTAGTCTCTCCAAGACAAGTACTGGTTTTCTTATAGTTAAATGTAAACCGGGATTTTTAGCTCAGATGTGCTGATGAATTTTTATGTGAAAAATTGCTATGAAATTGGTTAAGCTTAGTATTTCACTTGACACTTGTCAGTCTTCCTCTAGTTAAATGATAAATGGTTGGTGTATTCAAGCATTTCTGTTACCTTGCCCTGGATGACAGAATATTCTGCTTTGTCACCTGACTTAATCACTGTTAAAAGGCTGTCTGGATTACCTTTTCCTCAGGGGAAGTTTCAGAAGCCTGCAGTCCTTCTTTATTCCAAATAGTAAGGTCTCCAGTTAGTAACTTTAGCTCGGCTTGTCTTTTTTTTTCTGAATAGCATATGTTGCGTTTACTGCAACAGGTACCCGACTGAATTTCGTACATGGGTTGGTGATTTTTGCGTTTGTTTTATTTCATGTGACATTTCAGTATTGCAGAAAGGAGAATCCAATTAGATTTTTTGGTTATGGCTTCTTCTGTCACAGTTCTCAAAGAGGAGTTCTGAGAAACAATTATAAATCTGATTTAGAACTCTGCTTTGTTTATCCTGGCTCCTTTTTTTTTTTTTTCCCCTCAAACACTCCTTGAGCACAATTTTGATTACCCTGGGATAAATGGTAATGGCTCAGGCAGGCATGCAAGATTCTACAGTGTAATTGTTTTATTTATTTTAGTACTCTCTTGTTTCAATGTCAGCCATTAGAAAAAAGCAAAATACTTGTTTCACCTGTACTGAAGTCAGAGTTCAGGGAATGTAAGCAAATGTTGATGGGAGGCTAAGGGCAAGAATATAGAAAACTGCTCTTTGTTCTCCCAAGCTTTGTTTTCAGCCTGGGACCTTCCTGAGCTAGCTGTGATTGGTTTCTCTGGAGTACTTCTGCCACACTGTCCTTGGATCCACAAAACTCTTAAAACCACTTTGCATTTAGGCAACCTATGTAGTGTTTTGCAAAGTTCTGCCTGAAGTACCATCTCTTTGTTTCTTCTGACCGTGGCTCCTGTTAGCTTACTTTCATGCCTTTTACTTTGTGTCGAGAACATGAAAATAGGTTATCAACCCCTAACCATCCCCAGGGTCTCTTTCTGAAGCATTGTAGGCTTCTATTGCATATTCCCCTTGTGTCTCTTCTAGGCTGTGGAGTTTTCACCGACTCTCGCATTTCTCTCATGGAAATAATTTGACTCTTTGTTCCTTCTTGTGTTTCTCTGGACCTTTGATTTCTAACATCCTCCTCTTGGGGATTGCTGTTCATCCCATCTCATGGGAGAGGGAGAACGGAGAACAGGGAACCGCACTGCTTCCCTCCACCTTCAGCTACAGTGTCATAGCACTGGATATCTTTTTTCCTTGTTGTTTCTCCTGTTCTCTAGCCTCCCTTTCTCTCCAGGGTGCTCTTTCCAACTGATATCTGGATATTAAGTAGTCAAGACATGGATGAGAGTGGGAGGCAGATCTTAATGTAGTCTGATCAAAGAACTTGCGTTGAGTTTGTGAAGGGAACTTGCTTGGCTAGAAGCAAGATGGCTTTGGTAGGTTGAAAGACGAACTGGTTGTGGAACTGGCAAGTTGAAAGATGTATTTTGTGAAACCTTATCAATACAGATTTGTACAGAAGAACAAGGTCACAGGTGTCATTAACTCAGGGTTATGTGAGGCTCTCTGAAAAGTAGTTTACATTCAACAAGGTTAGAAGTTAAAATAATGAGATGTGCAATACTGTACTCCCATTATGACAGTTGCTACAGAGAATTCTGAAAGGTACCGTGGAAAGAGAAATAATAAGATTAAGTAGTAGTTTAAAGACTACCTAGAATGTCACCATTCTAGTAATTAGAATAAAATTGTAATTACTGGTCATTCATCTAAGATGAAGTTGCTTGTCTTTTTCATGAGTATTAAGCTCACTTATCCAGTTGGAGAAAAGATTTTTTTATTTTCCCCTTGATGTGTTGATTAATTTTATAAACCAGTACTTCTGTTGAGACTTGTCTCGGAGCAGGTGCCTAGAGCTGACATAGGCAGGATGCATTTGCAGTAAAATAGAAGTGTTTCAAGAAAACTGACAAATGTGATAGCATGAATTGGTATTAAACATTGATATTCTTTTTTTTCTTGCTGAAAAATCTCAACAAAAGCAAGTTACTGTGGGAGTCCTTGTACCTGAGTAGCAGAATTTTCACTGATGCTTTTTTGTTCTGAAAGTATAAGGAAAACAAAATATTTGGAAGTCAATCCTTCAGTGTTTGTTCAAATTTAAGTGGCCACAGTTGGCAGCTTGGACTTCATAGTTGGAACCTAATCTCCCTAAGTACAGAGATGTGTACATGCTGGAATCAGGGGAGGGGGGATGGAGTAGGGTGGGGATGAATAGCAGACAGCTATAAAAAGCCAGAGGCAAGTATTACTTCTGTTCCACTGGACTAGCATTACTGCTATGTGTGTAATGGTGAAAGGCACTGCTTTAAAATAGGGATGGGCTCTTTCAGAACCTTTAGTGTCCCATGAGCTGAGAGCAGATAGCAGATGATCTTTTCTTCAGATGAAATCCTCACATTAGTACTGCCTGGTCAGATCTCCTTCAGGTTCTCTAAAGAAGCTAATGACTTGTTTCTGGTGTTGTGAAAACTGTTAGTGAGGGGCATCTTTCTTTTTTCCTCAGGGGTGCTGCTGCCCTGGCTGCAGCAGTTGCCTGACAGAGAGAGGGTGCTGTCAAAGGTCAGGGTATCACTGAGAGACTGGGAGCAAATACATCTCTAAGACTTGTCATTTGTCACAAGGTTGGCTTGGCTGAGATTTACTCTGAGTTTCTGTCTAGTTACAAGAAGATTGTAGAGTCCTTCCAACAGTTTAGCTTCTCATATGTAGTTGGATCTCCAGAGGGCTTTCTCTTTGCTTTTATGTGGCCTGAGGTGACTGTATTAATGTTCTCCCTCGAGGAGCTCTTGTCAGTCATGGCATTTTGGCCTTTTGTGAAAATGGGTCACTGTTTTACAGGCATTAGCTAAAGCTTATATGTGACTTCAGATGATTTTAAGAACTCCTCAGCTAAAATACTTGCTGACTTGTGATATATCAAAACCGCTTCGTGTTGAGAAACTCCTGCTGCATTCTGCCACTGCAGGAGGATCAGAGTGTCTTCAACCTTCACTTGAAGACCTTACCAGATATATCATCTGGTAAGGTATGCCATGATCCTAGTAATTTGATCACCCTGGAGAGAAGCACACCATACTCCTGTTTTACAAAACACTAGGCACTGCCAAATAGGTGTTGTAATGCCCCTTTGAGTCCCTCCTTGAAGTTATTTTATCTTTCAGATGCATGCAGCTGGTTGTTGGTAGGATTCTTCCACCTAGTTGCTGGGTAATTTTCTTTAACTGAAATGAGTCTCTACCTGGGTGTTAAATTTGGTATATTAACTCCAGGACTGACTCTTATTCACCTGTTGTTTTTATTTGTGCTCTTTTTGCAATGAAATGAGTCTTACTGGTCTAGACATCTAGATTTCCCTCTGCCACCCCCATACGCGTACACACATACACACCCCTCCAGTTTAGATTTTGCTTAGTTTGGGGGAGGAGTGGAATGAGTGTTCAAACTCATGTAGGTGGAGATATCAGCCTGTTGACTGTTAATCATGGCAAAAAATAGCCCCTCTCCCCACTCCCTGATCTTGCAGACTTCCTAAAGATTGTCAGGTGGGGCTAATTCATAAAGAGTTCCCCTCGAACAGCATTAGGGCTCCAGAGTTTGTAAACATCATTCTGCTTTTGTGACTGGGCCAAGAGGAGTATAACTGTAATAATTGCTCTTGAATAGAAACCTTCAGCTTGTTCAACTGCTTTGTGCTGTCTGCTGCTGATGTTTGCAGTACTCTAACCTGGCCTTCCACTCCTAACAAATGGGATTGTTTGGCCCTAGTTTCCAAAGGGAAGCACTATGCTTGCTCCTTAAATGAAAAATGAGGGTTTAGAGGATAGGTATCTCTGATTTTGTGTGGTGAATGGTCTCTGAAACCAGCAGACAAGTTTTTGCATGCAAGTGGCTGAAATATCCTTCAAGTTTGCAAAACAACTCCCAATCCCTCTGCCCCCCGTGGGGATCATTTACTCCTTCAGCAAAGGTCTTCATTGTGACTCTGTAATGTCTCTAACAGATAAACCTGCAGACCTGTTTCATTTATCTGCCCTTAAACCCATATTGAAGATGAGTCCTAGATCTTCTCAGAATCTTTTGTTATTTCTTCCTTATTCCCTTTGCACCTCTGCATTATTCATGAGGAAGTTGTAAGAACTCGCTGCAGAGTTCCTGGGGAAGGAAGTGGAATATGCTTGCCTTGAAGTCAGCTTTTTCCATGGCAAGCAGGCTGCTTGAGGGAGGGGGAGAGGTGCTGAAACAAAAAAAAAAGGGGGGGGCAAGCCCCCAGAACTGTGCTTGCCTCACTTGTCTCGGGAGTTCCTTAGGAAAGCAAGCAGGAGAGTTGACTGTGCTGATCAAGACTTAATGGGCTTGGTTGCAAGGCATATTGGTGATGGCTTATTCCAGAAATTACAAAAATTAGACTAGCAGTAAGACTAGTGTTGTTGTTCAGCCTGTTCTTAGAGTTGCAATGTTTGACTACTCATACTGCCTATGCTTGATTGAGGTTTGAAAAGCAGTATTGACTGATGATGAGACCCTGCACTTACTATGTGGCTGTGGAACAGGAAAATAAAGTGGGCTTATGGTTTGTTTAGGAGCCAAACTTTTGTTCTACTTCATAACTCGTTCTTATGAGATTTTTCTCTATACAAACTCCAGTCAGTCCTTTTAATGTGACATTGATAATTTTGTGTCTGTTAGAAGTTTTAATATGCAATAGCATGTAATTGATGCAGAAAACTTAAGGTTGAGCTGAAATCAATACTTTCACCTTTTGCATTTTTCAGATTATGAATTGGAGAATATAAGTTCTATGCCTGACAAAGTGCTGTCAGTGGATTGATCATCTTTCTTGGGATAAAAAAATCTGACATGTCTGGTTTGCAAAAAAAAAGCT
Organism: Oxyruncus cristatus; assembly: GCA_013399855.1. Classification (NCBI taxonomy): domain Eukaryota; kingdom Metazoa; phylum Chordata; class Aves; order Passeriformes; family Cotingidae; genus Oxyruncus; species Oxyruncus cristatus. The sequence continues at coordinate 294,879 of VXAY01006251.1, forward strand.
GTACCTTTTGAATGTTGATTTGCAGATACCAAGGTAATAGTAATAGTTCATGAAAGTGAACAAAAACAATATTACAGGTCTTGTTTCCCCCCCCTCCCCAGAAAGGAGGTCGCTGGGATAGTATGGGGAGTGTTTTGTTTGGTGCAAACAGTGGAATAATACTTTGAAGTTGCTTATGTCAACACCAATCCTGAGAAAAAAAACACAACTGAAGCAGCATCACCATGATAAACAGACTTAATTTGTATCTTTCCAAGCTACTTGGCATATCTATTCAGTCAACTCCTACGAGGTGGTTCTTGCATAAGCTGTACTGTTCTCCAGAAGTGTACTGATACTCTTCTGACTCGTAGCCTTTAACATCTTCCAGTTTTTTATTTGGTGAACACAAATGCTGTTAAGTGTTTTATTTCTTTCCAGAAAATAAACCCAGACACTAAAGTCAGGAGAATGAAGTATATTTTCAGTATATTGGCCCCTATCCCCTCACCCTCCAATCTGTGCCGTGACTGCTTTAAAAATATTTTCTGAGTGTTTTGCTGGTACTATTTGAAATGAACAACAGGTACTACTTCACAAAGCTTTTCTTACATGTAAGAACAGACTGGAATGTGCATGTCCTGCTGTTGTGGTTCTATCAGCGTACAGCAAGACTTCTGTGCAAGTTAGAGAAGAAGCAGGTGGGGTTGTGTGTATATTATGCGTAAGATTCATGTTTTTGGGGCATTTTTAGGGTACTTTTTTAGAGATTTCTGGTAGATTTTTTCCTGAACCTGAACACAGATTCATATCAACAGTCTGTGGAGAACGTTCTATCTTCAGTAACTTTTATGCTGGCCTGTTCATATTAAAGACACATCAAAGAGCCAAGACACTGCTGGATGATATGAGGGCATTAAAGATTTGCAGTATTGGGTAGACCTTAGATTCTGGACCAGAGCTAAATTAGTGCAAATTCTGAAGCTGTTTGCTGCATTCACAATTTCAGAAAGATGTCTGTGCTATAGAAGAATTACTTGCAGCTGGTGTTAGTAGATGGTGTGCTGGGTAGTCTGTCTTAGACTTCTGAAGAGTACAGGTGTGACTAATGCATAAAATGAGTATGGCCATTATGTGAGCTAAAGATATCCTTCAAAGTTTATATCCATTAGTGTTATTCAGCTTTATAGCTCTCACTGTGGTTATTGGGCAGGGTTACAATGTGGGTGGGTGGATTAATGTTAAAAATTCCACCAATAAATCATTTTGATAGTCAAACGTGTTTCTGATAATTGAGGCATAACTGGGAAGCTCTCAGTGCAGCGTACTATGGACATACTTGGTAATACAGATGTTTTTTTGGAAGTTTTCAGCTGTTGTTTTAAATTAAAGTGCAAAATTCAAATGAATTTAAGGAGATGTGTAGTGCAAGACTTCCTACATGTGGTAGTGGGCAAGACAGGTTTTTTTGAACTATTATGTTAAGGACCAACTTTCTCTTTTGAGGTGTAGTAATCGTAATATGACAATCCGCGGTCATATTGTCACTACCAGAGAGAGGAATTCCTCTTTCAAGTTACTGACTAGCTGCAGGTGAGGAACGACAAGTTGGGTTGGTAGATTTAGCTGTCTTCTCTAGAGGTAAAATAGCCATAAAAATCAGCTTTATGGTTGCATTCTTGCTGTCTCTAAGGGTTTCTGAAGGTGTAACTGAGTAGAAACTAGGAAGCTGCACAACTGAGAGCTGTCCCAGCTGAAAATGATCTTCCAGTAAATATGCATTTGTCTATCAATACTGTTTAATGCCATTTGATTAACATCTCTAATCTCCTGCAAGTGTGACTACAACCCTTCCTAAAATGTTACACTTCATATCCTTGCTTACATGTGAACAGCCAGGGGGTATCCTGTTAGCCCGTGAGCAAACATGGGGAAACTGAGGATGTGAGATGCCAGTAAGTGGAAGGATTTAACAGTCTGGATCTTGTCTTTGTTTTGTAGGGTTTTTAAGCTTTTTATAGATGGGCTTATGGTTCTTGATGGTCATTAGTGGGACAGCAGTAAAAGCAAATGCTGGAGACCAGGCTTGTGGGACCTGGGGCTTGCAAAGCCACGAGGAGGCAGCACGAGCTGTGTGGGCTACAAAGGTTAGAGTTTGGGACAGAATTTCAGTTCTTCCACATCTTGGAAGAGCTGTTGAGAACCAGAGTCGTAGTTGCTTCTAATGTACTATTAAATTTCTATAAGACAACAGGGGAATATTTTCAACTCCAGAGACTGTGACAACTTAGATTGTGAGATTTGCTGCCAGAGCTGTTGGATTCCTTGTTTTAAGCATCTTAAAATTGGTAGAAGGCCTCTTTATCCCCATTCACACCATCCAGCATGAGCATGCTGGAGCAGTGTATTGTGTGGAATTCTCTTTACCCACAGAAATTCCTTAGCATCCTGAGCAAAGATACAAATCTGCTTTTAGATGGTATGATGGGAAAGCATAGTTGACTGATCTGTTTCCTAAGGCAGCAAGTCCAGCTTGAAGTTTTTTCTACCTTGACTTCTGTGGGAAGTCAGATGGAACAGTCAGTTTTGCAGTAGGAAAGACCAGCACTTAGATAAGATAAGCAAGTGGACATCTGGAAGCACTTGAACTCTAGTTTGTATTTGTAATACAGATCAGTGGAAAACAGGAAAACTGAGGGATATGTTAGAAGACAAGTTGTTAAAAGTAGAAGAGCTGGAGAACAGCTTTGGATCTTGCACTTATTTGCAGAATTCTGCATGGATTAGTTCATAATTTTTCAAAACAAGAAGACTTACCATAGCCAGAAGAAGATAATGTTAGGGCAGTACTATATAGTACTTATTTTCTCAACCATTCAATGTATGGGGGTTTTTTTCAGGTTACAGTTAGAAAGAGGGGTGGCAGGCAGTGTTTCCAGAGTACAGCAGATTCCCTAAGTGCTGAGATATTGGGAGTTGGGGCCATGAGAGAGCAGCGAGTTGGAGGATGAAGCTACTAAAATGCTCCACTAACACTTGTCTTCAAAAAAAATTGGGTGGAGTTGTGAGTTGTGCTGTGATGTCATACCTCAAAAGCAGAGGCTTTTACTTTCTCAGCTGATCTCTATCAGTTGTCTTTTTCCAAAGGCAGTCCAAGCTCAAGTATGCCTCTGTCCAGTCCAGCCACCCCTGAGCTCCCTTCCCCTTCCTTTCTTGCGTAACCTAAATATTTACTTTTTCCTTTTCAATGATGGAAAATCATCTTCCCCACTATACGTCTGAAGCTGAAAGTACAGAAGAAAGATGTTTTTCAAAGGCTGAGCCGTGGTTTGTGTGTTAATGTAAGAAAGCAGTAAAAAACCATGCACTTAACTAAGTGTGCTTCTGAGCAGACCCTGCCATGGTAGTGAAAGACGTCCAGGCAAAGAGCCTTTCTGCTTAGGGTGCTGCACTGATCTCTGTTCTTGTTGCAGCTGTTCTAAAATGGGGAGATTTCAGTGTTATGATCAACCCACCTTGGTGGGAAGTCGAGAGGCGTAAAAAGCACTTATGAGCTATCTCAAAGTGAAAACATACATCTCTTGATATAACAGTAAAATAGTTTTATGAAAGATGTCTGAATTCTTACATAATCCTCTTCCTAAGAGTGCTGGAAACTTCTTGGCTGAATGTCCCCGTATCCATGTGAATTCATAGATCATTAGCCCGTGAATTCTGCACACATCGTGGCTTGGCTCTGCTGTACTTAATGAGCTTCAGGTTTTGGTGTGGCTTGCCTCTGAGCACAAAGATGTGTACAGCAGGGTTTTAGGACAGTGGTGCAGTAACTCCTTCTGTTCTTGGTGGGTTTTTTAACCTGGTTTTGAATTTATGTGAGGATCTCAATGTTACTTGGAACCGTTGGAGACTGTCAAAGCTAAAGGGTTTGACAGCTATTCTTGTTAAACTCAAAAGGGGTAAACATTACCTATAAGCGTAAGGTAACTTTTTTTCTAAATAAGCTTAGTATTTGAGTATCAACATGTGTCCTCTGTATTTGGTCATAAACACAAGAAAGATGCCTGAAGCCTTGCTTTAGTGTGAAGAAAAGCCTTCATGTTTTTTTCCAAATAATTTTAAAACTGTCTGAAATCATGGTTTTTCTCTTTCCTCCGGGGAAAATACAGCACCAGGTGTGCTTGCTGTAATAACTATGTTTCTGCTTAGTCTTTTGCAGGTCTGCTTTTCACACTATCTCTTACATGAGAAAGAAGTCTAAATTTTTGATAGATGCAGGGTGAATTCTGTGTTTCTTCTTTAGATATGTTTTTCTGTAAAACAGATCTGGTATAGGCTTACATCATTTTATGCCTTTTTGGGGTCAGACGGTTCAGTTGTTTAAGTCTTTAATATCCTACATGTTTTCCAAGGTTGAGAACCTCATTTCATTTAAACCTTTTAGGGCTGCTTCTGAAAAGGATTTCTGTGGCTAGGCAAAGCTGAGAATTAGATGCAGTGGGAGGACAATAATAATAATAATAATTCAGTCCTTGATGTGTGTGTGGGGGGATGGTTTTGTTTGCTGTTAGCATGGTCTGCCCCACAATTTTGCTGTTATATTTCATGCTTTTGAGAAGATGCCTTCAAGGGCTTTCACATGACAACAGAGAAGTGAAATTTTTAACTGCTTTCACTTGGCTTTCTTGTAGCAAGAATATCTGCTTATTTCAGATCACAGTTTGTCTGGTGTGTCACCAGTAGCTTTTTATTACTGCCTAATTGGTGTCTTGTTTCTTTTCAGAGATCGTTCACATTAATATTGGAAGCATGGGATTGGGATAATGACACAAAAGCTGGTGAGTATCTGTGTAAAACTTGGAGTTTGTACTAACTCTGTGCTGTTTGTATGCAAATTGGGGAGGGGGAAAATGGTATGCTGTTGCAATTAGCCATCCCTCCCAATCAGCCTGCATGCAAACCTGCTAAGGAAAGGGCTTGTACATATCCAAACAGTGACAATTGGGTTAGGAACCATGCAAAATTATTGCTAAATAGGAAAAATAATGGGCAATAGTAAGCGAAGGTTGTAACACAGCTCCTGATAATTGGCTTTAAAAAATGTTAGAAAATTATTATAACCTTTTTCTTTTTCTAAACAAACAAACAAAAAAAATCTGTGCTGTAAAGTTGCACTTTAAATTCTCCTCTGTTTGCCTTTAACCATGCTGTGCAATACTTCTCTCATGATCAGGTAAACAACTAAGCATTCTTGCTTTCCAGAAAGAAACCAGGCTTTGTTTTTGAGTGTTCTAAATCATGGTATGATTGCTTCTCTGTTTCTCCTCAAGTACAAGTACCTTGTATTTTTAGTCTGTAAATGTTGGTGTTCAGTATCAGCAGAACTGTTGAATCTGAAAGAAAAGCAAGATTATTGTATAAAAACTTGAAAATCATAAAGTTGCTGATTGCTATATTGTTGCTAAAGTAGGACTCTAGTTTGAGCCTACTCTTTGGTAATGGTTTCAAATCTGTTTTAAATTAATCAGTGCTTCTGGCTGCAAGTGTTAAGTGAACCTCAGACTTGTATTGTGGTTATTGGTGGACTATTTCATTTTGGTTGGGATAAATGTTTGGACATTAAGATAGCAAAGAGATTGTCCTACATCATCATCAGTTTCTAATTATCAATTCCATCCTCCCCTGCTTCACTGACCATTCTTATAAAAATGCATCAGGCATAAAAACTTGGCAAAGCTGAATTAATATTAAGGCTATGTTAGAGTTTCAAGGTCCGTTTTCTTGAAGATGGGGGTCAGTCCCACTTGCACTTTCCTGACTGAGAGGTTTTTCTAACGTACTTAATCTCCAATAGTAGACAAAGTAATGATGACTTTGTAATTTGTTCCTGAATCCTTCTTCTGTTAGAATTAAACTTCTTTTGTTACCTTTTAGCAGCTTCTTCAAACTTTTTTATTGGCTATGTTTTCTTTAAATCTGATATTTATGGTTCTGCAACCTTTCAGTTGAATTTGTCCACATCCTTCTTGAATGGCAGCACTTCCCAAAGCTGGATGTGGTATTCAGAATGAGATCTTGCATGTTGAGCAGAGCAAGCTTGAATCATGAATAAGTTTAGATATCCTACAAAGCAACAGATTGGAGGAATCCTCTTGAATGCTTTGCTCAAAAAGTACTACTTTAAGCTAATTCCTGTAAATACTCTCCAACTTGGCAATAATTTACCTAGGGGCACCTAATATGGCAAATATTGGAGTGAAATTCCCTAGTTCTGGATGGCAGATCAACTCATGAGGTGGTGTAGGAGTGGGTGAACATGAAGAGCCTACCCTGTAAGTCATCTGTATGCATTTAAGTGCTGCATTTTGTTTATTAGAAAGCTTCTTGTTAAGTAGTGGTCTCATAACTTTGCATATTTCTTAGAATTTGCAGAATCCTCCTGCAAACCTGTAGCTTTAAACCCCCAATATTTCTTTTAAATACATTTGATAAGAGGACAGTCACTTCAGGCTTGTGTTAAGTCTTCGTTGTGCTTTTTAGTTTAACGTGCTCTAACAAATCTCTTTACTTGCATTCATGTCACGCTTTGGGTTTTTTTGTGAACTTCAGGCCAAGAGGATATAGAGTGCCTTCTGGAGGCCCAGTGTGCCATCTCCTTAATTTAAGTTTCCGTGAGCTGCAGGAGTCTATATAAAGTGTCAGATTACGGTTTAGCTCTCATGAGAAACTGCTAATGGAAAGGGAACTGCTGAGGAGGTACTGCTCAGTAGTATTGCATCTGAAACTAGGAGGCTTGTCATGTCAGTTTGGGAAGGCTTTCTTGGCCTCTAATTTTGCAGAAGACTAGCTAAGTGCTTGTCTTGGCTAAATGTTTCTGTCATCTGTTTACCAGTTGGGTTACAGAGATCTGTTGCTTTGTCATGCTGCAATTTACACTTGCATATAAGATTCCCATGAAGAGTTCCTTAGTGCTGAAGGGGTTTTCGGTGGGGGGAGGAGGGGAGTTTGTTGGATCTCTGCAGTGGGTTTTGCCTTGTGAATCCATCAACCTGCAAAGACACTTCACTTGTATTTTTACAAGGACTACTGAACTGCCACACAGAGGCAGAGCAGTAAAAATTCCTGTGTAAGAGAACAGGAAAGGGAATATGGCAACTTCTCCAGGAAAAAGACAAAGTGTATCTGCATCCTGGAGGGGCGAAGTGAGTATCTGTGGAAAGCTTAGCTCCCTATCAATCCTGAACACTGTGCTGATCTGTGGATCAGGTTACATGTGTCTTCTGTTGCTACTGTAAGAAAGATTAATCAAAGTAATTGCCAGAGTCTGTTTATAAGCTGATTAATTAGTTCCAGAGTCAGGTTTTGCTTTCCTTTAATGAGGATGAGTAAGGCTGGAAGTTAAATGTAGATTCTGTGTTTCTGCTTGGACTCTCAAGTGAGTAACAAACAAAATGAAACAGCCCCAAAACCCCATCCAAAACAAAACAACCCCCCCCCACAAAATAAAAATGAAACAACAACAAAAACAAACAGCAAAGCCCAAACCAAACAACAAGAAAACAAAAGAAACCCTAAAACCTAGCAAGTGGGGTTTCCAATGAACAACTTGAAGGTTCTAGAACACTTGTCATTCTTCTCTCCCTCTGTGCCTTGATATCCTATGTTCTTCCTTGCGCTCATCAAAAGCAAGGCAAGGGGGCTCAGAGCAGAGCTGTGAAGTACCATCTCAAGAACAAGTCTGCCAGGGCAAATGCTTCCCCCCTACTTACCTCAAACTATGAACTCTTTACAGGGTCTTTCAGACCTGATTCCTGACCTACTCCTGAGTTTTCCTCTGTGCCCCGGGGTTGGCTCGGAGGTTAGCTTGTGGCAGTGTAGTTGTTACCACTTGTTTGCTTTGCGAGGTGGGGAAGAAGGGGAGAGGAAACTGGCTTAGATACAAAGTCACTGCAAAGGGCCTGCTCGCTGTTATCTGTCACAGCAACTCCTGCTGCTTTCCAGGTAAGTCATTTGACTTGGCAAACTTCGAGCTGTGTAGCAGAGATCTGACCCAGCCCTGCCATTACAAAGCAAGCTGGCATCCTCACATGTGGAGTAACTTTCCATTTGACTACAAGTCTGCTGCAGGGATGCAGTGGTTGCCTTCCTCTTTCCCATTAAATCTGTAGCAGACTAATCTGTCCTTAAGGCATTTTGAAATGTGTGCTTGAAAACGGCTGAAGAGAATGTGCTTCCTGAAAAGGGCACCTCCTGTTCCTTCAGAAGTGAACATCTCGTGGTACCGGGTCTGTGTTCCCTTGAGAACAGGTACCAGCATCTCCTTTTGCACAGCCCTGTGAGTGGCTGGTTGGGAATGTCTGACCTCTGCTAAAAGCCAGTGTTGATGATTGCACAGTTAAATATTCTTCAGATAAGACTTTCTCTTCTAAAAATCGGATGCTCTGGGAACGTTAATTAAGGAACTACCTTTTAGCCATCATCTCCTTTTGTGCAAGCATCTGTACCACTGCTTTTCTAAACAGGCTCGTAAAAAGCTTATTAATCAAAGAAAAGAAGCCTAATTGCTTGATGGGTGGGGGAAGTTTGAGTAATGAATGCTACTGTTTTGACCAGTAACCAGACAAATTCAGTCATACAGCCCATTTATGGGAGAGAGCTTTTTGAGCCTTTACTGAGAGCTAAAACTAATGAGTCTGCGTCCCTAAAGTGAACTTCCATGGCAAAGCCAGATGCAGGGAGCAAACTTGTCTCATCAAAACAATTAGGTGAGAGAGACTGGAATATCTTCAGAACTACTTTGGTATTGTGGGGGAGGAAGGAGGAACCCTGACAAACACGTTCCTCCCTGTAATTGCATCATATCTCTTTGGAAGATCCACCTTCTAGTTGGGATCAGTTTTAAACTGGAAGTAATGCAGAATTCTAATACTCTGGTACTTGAGAATTTAGTGATAGAAACTAAATGGTTTGGAGCTGATTTTCTGATGCCTTCTGTGGTTCAGGCTTGCTTATTTAGGTGGTTAAGCCCTACTTGTACTGATATAAGCTTGAGGAAAAACTCTTAAGACTCTGAATACGCTCTTTTTCAGAGGAGCTTGTGAAGATAAAGTTTGAGTGCTCAAAAAAAACCCAAACAAAACACTCTTGGGTTATTTCCCCTGTTCTCGACCCCTGGTATCAAGAGGTCTGTTCTGCATAGGTATATTTGCAGTAGCTGTAATGCTTGTTCCAGTTGTTTAACTGGGTCTGATGAATCTCCATTATCCTGAAGATGCCTGATAAGGTTTTTATTATATAAGCCAGTCCTTTAATCTCAGGACCTGTTCTTCAGTCCATCTGATGCACTTTGAGGAAACAGTTTTTATAGCAGTGGCTGCTACAGCTCTTTTTAAGGAGCTACTGTTGCTTTTAGCTGAAAAATAGCTCTGTAATGCAGTATTTGCTATTTGTTCAAATTTCCTTGACCATCCAGTGATTCAGCATGTTTTCATTTATGGCTTTTTCAGATCAATAGTCATTGGAGAAGAATAAGATTATATAAAATGATGTTGAAATCTGCCCAGGGAAGTGGTGGAGCCACCATCCCTGGAGGGATTTAACAGATGTGTAGATGTGTCTCTTGTGGACATGGTTTAGTGGTGGCCTTGGCAGTGCTGGGTTAATGGTTGGACGCAATGACCTTAAAGGTCTTTTCCAACCTAAACAATTCCATGATTCTATCTTATCATGAATCTTTTAGTGGTGACTGTTACCATAAATGTTCTGTTAAGTCAAAAATAAAATGCAGGCAGCCTTTTCAGTCTTGCATGTTTCTTTTCCACTCTGATACCTCTGTCATCCACGTACTGCTGGATGCCAGAGAAGTTAGTGTATAGGAGCGAGAGAGTTAAAGAACAGGGGTAGACTTCAGTGTGTCTCAGCTAGCCAAGAAATGTTTCATGCAAACTAGTCCAGGCAAGCATGACTTATAGCCTATATATGGCAATACCACTTTTAATATTAAAGTAAGAGATACTATGAGTTATTAATAACTGGAGTACTTTCAATGTTTAATTAAAGAGGTTGGGTTTTTTTAAGTTCAATATTCTTTAATTTTAAGAGAAAACATTTTTATAGAAGCAAGCTTGGAAAAAAGATATCAAGAGAACAAAATGCTCTGCAGAGCAGTCTACTTCTGTAGCTTTCCTTTCTCTTTAATGTTGAAGTGACTGAAAAAGGGCTCAAATGACAATTTACATGCTGAGGGGAAAATGCTGCTTTGGTAAGAGTAGACAGGATACTTGTATGCTGTCAATAACTTTCTAGTTGAGAAACAGTCACTCCTTTGGTTTTGTTTTCTAAACAAAGTAGGTTAATGAGTTCTAGAAAGTAAGTAGGTAAAATACATTTGCTGTATGTGGTAGCGTAATATTGCTTGCTGTCAGCTTGGTATGTTTTATGTTATTAGTAATTTGAACTTTATCTTTCTACCATTTCAGCCTCTTGCTGTGTGCAAGTTTTTGGTTCTTCATTTCTCTTAACAGGCATTTTAAATAAACTTTATTTAAAAAAAAAAAGAATGCTGAAGCTCTTAGCTGGTATCATTATAGCGATTTCAGAAAGGGGTGTGAAATTAATGTGTACAAGTGAAGCTTCTGTACCTTTTTTTTTCCTTGTCCTTAAATAGTATTTGGCATTCCAGTTGCAGCTTGCAGTCACCTAGAAAAACTCTTGCAGTAGAATGATACCAGACTTGAACAGTGATTAGAAAACTCCTGTCACTGGGGTTGTTGCTCACTGTCTACCCTTACCCCTTACTGTGCTTTGCTTATTCTCAGTGTTTGCTTTGTGTAATTTCGTTGTACTGACTATGATTGTGTCTCTTCTCCTAGTATTGAAGCTTCTATACCAGGAATTACATGGATAAAAGTCCAAAATGGATATTCATAAAAGTTTCCACAACCTTACATCCTAGAATCCTCTTGTCCCCTGTGATAGATAATACTTTGTGCACATTTGGTCTCATTTAATGGAACCTGGCAGTAGGAGTGCTGCTGCTTTCCATGGGGACAAGGCAGGATGCTTACAAAGTGTATTGCAACAGGGATCACCGTTATCAGTAGTTTCACTGGGGTTAAGGATAAACTGGATACTGAGTTGAGAATGGCCCTTGACAATCCTGGGTTCACTTCTTTATTTCTTCTCAAAATGTCAAATATTAGCTGCATAGTGTTCTCTGAAATGCTTCTTAAAGATGTTTTGCCTTTATTGTGGAGGGAATGATAAAATGCACCAAACCAGTTTATGTACAATAATGCAAGCCCACCAGAGCATTTACTAGTGCTAAGTAACTTCATAGCATATTGAATACATTGTGTTTTGGTTTATATTTAAAATTAAACTTGCACTGGAGAACTTTAATATCTCAACTACTAGATTATGCAGATTTTGCAATTTTATAAGAACAAAAAGGAGGCAGAAAGAGCCTCAAATCAAGATAAAGCTGCTAGTTGTCAGCGTGTGGGTGTGGTATGTTTGGCTGCCTTGAAAAATAAGCTATTTCCTATGGATTATGTTCCAGGGTTTTTTAATATTTCCTTTGGGACACTTTTTTAAATTGGCCTTCCTGTAATGAACTTTGCAAGGCAAAGGAAAATTCAGTTACACAGTAGATCTTTATCATCTTAACATTTTCTTCACTGGGTTTTATCTTAAGTAGTTGAATACTTTTGATTGGATTCTATATGTTTTTGTGTGCTATTGAACTTACCACCTGCTGAATTTACCTTTTTTTTTCTTAAAAAAAAAGGTGAAGACTTGTTAATAGAACGAGTGGCACATGCTGGCATGATCAACCCAGAAGATCGATGGAAGACACTGCAAATCAACGGTCCTGTTGCCCATTTTGAAGTACAAATAAGGGTGAAGTGTGACGAAAATTACTACAGTGCCCTGTGCAATAAGTTCTGCGGCCCTCGAGATGACTTTGTTGGTCACTACACGTGCGATCAAAACGGAAACAAAGCTTGCATGGAAGGTTGGATGGGCGAAGAGTGCAAACAAGGTAGCACGTTTCCTTTGGTTTAGGTTAGCCCTAGTGTGTATGTAATCAACTGCAGTAGGTATTTCTGTGGGGTCAGTCCTATAGCATAGTCATTTTAACACATACAGACTTTGTGTTTAAGTACAAATCTTTGAAATAAAACATTCTCGGTGTAAAGTGGAGCACAATGTTGCTTCTGGTGTGTTCTGTGGACACTTAAAAAAGGTTTAGGATTCAAAACAGTGAAACATCTTTTTACTAATTGACTTCATTCAATGGTAGTGTTCCTTCAAAGCAAAATGATGTATTACATCCCTTAATGTAAGATTTTATTGAAGTGATATCATCAGTAACGCTGTAGACTTTAATCCCGGAGAAATGCCCTCATAACACTGGTTTTGCAAATGAAAAATTCTAAGTATATAGTATGCAAAACTGAAAGCTTTTTAATAGCTCTTAATGTGAATAGAAATTCAAGTGTAGTCATCTCTTTTAATATATTATCCATCAAATCTCTTTACCTTTTGTCTTCAGTAAGTAATTAGTACTAAAATTATTTGATATACTCTTCTGCTGAGGGTTTTGTTTTCTGTTCCTTTTCATTAAAAAGCCCATTAATGATGGGGATGGCCATTTTTAGGGATTACTGAAGGTCATGTGTATCATTTGAAGTTTGGGGTTTCCAGCGTAACACCAGGTTTTAAAAATAACTTCATTTGATAAAAGTTTCAGTGCTGGCGCTCCTGCTGCAAACCCTTTTGGTGGTAATGGAATTGTGTTTTGTGAAACAGCTAGCTGGAAGAACAGCAACTATTGGAACATGGCAAAAGACAGCCTGCTTTGCACAAAGAGCAGACAGGCTAAATGACAGAAGCCATAGCTGAACAGCTCCAGATTGCTGCTGCACTAATGGACACCTGGCTGCCCAGACTGATGCCTAAATCTTTTTGTGTTTACAGCTGTGTGTAAACAAGGATGTAATTTGCTCCATGGGGGTTGCAGTGTACCTGGGGAATGCAAGTAAGTCTGCATGCTTGAGTATCTTCTGCTTAGGAGTACTGATCTCTAGTGTTTTCTGTGTATGTTGCTACTGTTAAGAAGTCTGCATTTAAATGGAAAAATTCTGTGGAAGAACATGGATGGAAGGAGATCTGAAGTAGATGTCGTGTGTGAGAATTGCATATACTTTATACTGTTTTGTGATGCTGTTCTATTTCTTGCACATATAGGACTGAACAGACTTGCTTCATGTCATTCAGAATTACGCCTCTTTCAAATGAGAAATATTTTGGTTTATTATTTTCAGAATCCTTAGGAGTTTTGATCTTTATGTGCTACATGTTCCTCTCAAAGAGGGCAGCTTGTTCTTTGGACTGATACAGTCAGGGAATGCTCACAGTCCGAGAACACTCCATATATATTTTGGTCACCAGATTTTATTCCAAGAAAAAAAAGGGGTTTGGTAGTAATGGAGATATAGTAGCAACCCCAACCTAAACTTTCTATCCCAGGTAAACTTTTTTGGTCCCTGAATATGAGAGGACAGTCTGAAATGTTCCCTTTAACTTCATGATGCAACTTAAGTAGACTTTCGATAGCAAGAGCAGTTGATTGTTTTCCTGTAAAGGTTCAGGCATTCAGCATAGTCGGTCAAGGGGAAATGGGTGTTATTTTTACACTGGCTGTTGAAGAAATGGGACAGGTCTACTTGCAAGTTTGGGATTCTGTGTAAGTTCTTGAGTTTATTTGTGGTCAGAGTGGAGTGCCTCACTGTGAGAGTAGATTTATGCAGTGGTTCCTTAGTAAGCTGTGTTGAACCTCCTTGATAGGAATGATGCTAAACTGAACTGGCCGTCAGAACCCCTGAGAGCTGACAAATACCACTTGTGGCAAGCTGTGACAGTTTAAGGCAATTTTACTTCATCCTTCTACTCCTAATTACTGCATCCATCACAGAAGTGGCAGAAATAGGATGCAGAGAATTTAGTTTAGCTGGGCTTAGAGCTAAGCTGGGGTTGAGGTGCCAGTTTGTGAGCTGTGGTAGGTGACATGTGGACAAGTCCCATCCTGCTGCAGAGCCTGAAGCTTCTGTCAGTGGAATATGGCAGATAACAAAGTAAGCCTTAAATCATTGCACCACAGAGTGTTTTCTTGCTGCCCTAAAACTTCCATCAGATGCAGCTGACTTGTTGAAGGTTTGGTGTGTTGTAACTCTCAGATCTGACTGAAAGCTGTAAATTTGAAATTTCCAGCGCTTCAGTGTGTGTGTGGTTTCACTTCTCAAGAGCTATAAGATATCCCTTAAAAGGTTTTTTTTTCAAGGCAGATATTTAAACAACAGCTTTTAAATCTTTCCACGTCACTAAGTATTTTCCTTGTGATTTCAAGTATTGTGTGCCCCTACTGCTGTTGGTGATTTTTTTTAGGTTACAAATAGAGATTGTGGTTGAGAGCTGGGCCAGTGTCACTTCTGTCTGAGGAAGAAGCGCCTCTTCCCCTGAGCCTTCCAGGAACACATTCTTCCCCTTGAGAACCTACTTTAATGAATTTTGATTCATGTAAGGGTTTCTGGAGTCCTGTAGGTTTCAAAGGAACATCCTAGGAGCCTGTGGATATTTGCTTTTTGAATGCAAGCCTTTTGACTAAAGGTGTAAAAGAAACAGGGTTAAACAAACAGAAAGCAGTACCTTTATTTATTGTGTTCTTTTTATGGGGGGTAGGGGAGTGAGAGGGATTGGTGCTGTTTCCTTTTGAACTTACAGCTGGTATCACAGAGAAATGAATCTGAATGCAGAAGTTGGAGAGGAGGAGGAGGAAGGTTTAAAGAAGGGAATACAAAACCTTTGAAGATGGGGGGCTGAGTGGCTATGTTTCCTTTTTTTAAGGTGCCTATCAACATGTAGTCTTAGACAAGCAAAGCCTTTCCTTGCAGCGTGTTGCTGATGCGAAGAAGCATCTGCTACTGAACTCCAGGTGTTCCCTTGCTAAACTAAGCTTGCAAAAATAACACTCAGTCTATTAAAGACCTCTGTCTAGATATCTCACTAATTTGTTGGGTGGATTCTGTCATCTGAAAGTACTGAGAGAAGGAATAATGGATTGTGTATACCTTGTTTTTTAATGCCTGTCTGCTGAAGTGATAGATCTGTGATCAACAAGTTTGAGAACAGTAGTCACTTTGCAAAACTGCAGAAAGTTCTCTGCTACCTCTTGAATAGTGATTTGGTAGCCTGAGCATGTTCACACAACTGTCTTGAACTTTTATTCTGTAACAGTTATTACACTATATTAAAAATGTTGCTTTTAAGAGAAATGGATAATACTTTCTGTAGAAAAATGATGCTGAACTAAAAATAAACAAGGCTTACAGATATGACCTTTATCTTCAGCAGTACAAAGGAAGCTGTTATTTAACAGAAACTGCTATGTTTGGTGCTATTGAATTTTAATCTAGATTCCTTCATCCTGCTTTTTGGAGAGTTGCCACTATCATTTAACAGGTGAAAACAATGTCCTTTTTTAATTCAGAAAGAAAATGAAAATGTGAGAAAAATATGGGTGTGAGATGGATGGAAATCTACTGCTGCCAATAGCTACTTGATTGCCAAAATTTGCAGTGGTGTTTTTAAATAGAAAAGTTGGAAAACAGTTTCCTTCTTCAACTTGCATGAGCACGCAGGTAAATTAAGCATTGTGTCTCTAAGGCTTCAGCCTAGCTCTCATAGAAAGGATCTACCCTCCATTCTTTATGTTCCAGTGTAATATAGAGCTGTTCTTGGATTAAAGGTTATAATGAAACCAGATCTTAGAAATAACTAAATGACCTCAGACTGTTAATAAAGGATATGCCATTAGTTCTAACTGTACATCATCTGTTGGGCAAGTTCATGTACCCATTGTTTTGAGAAAGTTAGTGTCGAGATGTCTTTTCCATTTCTTTTGTTGAGTTTTCATCAAAATGGGGGAAAAATAGGGATCTCCTGGTGTAGGAGATGAGTTTATGATATGGCTGGGTGTAGGCAATAGTTTTTTGTCACTGTCGAGGAAATTCAGAAAAAAATTAAAATTTTCTGCGTAATGAGAAATAATACATCCTTGAGGAAAGCAAAAACAACTTAGCTGAGTCTTGCAAGAATGGGAAATTGCCAGATTCTTAAAATAAAAAGAAAATAAACCAATCTTTATCCATAGTGGATAAAGAAAGTCAATAAACATCGGTCTGCAGTGGCAGACCAGATGGTCTTGTTTATTGACTTCACCAGGCCAAAGTAGTAGGAAGGATTATCAAAGAAGCAACATTGCTGAGCCATGATGTTGGTGCTTTTTGTATATTTTTACATCACTCAAAGTACTTTGCTAAATTCCATTAAGCTGTCTAGAGGAGAATGAAGTTTCATCTAATGGCTCATATCTGGCTTTGGTTCAACTGCCTTATGCAATTAGCAGAGTTGAATACAGAGAAACCACAAGTGACAGTCTCCTTCCTCGACTAAAACTGCTGACCTGTCTATGTTTGGTACCACTCATAAACTGTCACTAGGCTTAACAGCTTAATCTTTCACTTCCTTGTTATCCAGAGTGGTATGGCTTTGGTTGAGGTCCAGATATGCCTCATATCTGGCCTACATTGTCATATTCCTGCCAGGATGATGGTATTCTCGGAAGTCTTTTTACTTCTCCTGTTGCCTTTGAATGTTTAAGTTTCTCATCCAAAGCAAAACAAAAGGAGTCAAATCCTTAACACTGTTCAGGTTGTGTTCAGCTTCTGGAGCTATGGTAGGACGTGGGAAATGCCAGTCTTACTTCACACAACTGTGATACGAAATTTCTTTAGAACGTGTAGACTAACTGAAATGAATTAGAAATGGGATCATTAATAGAGCTCTAATGTGAATTTTGTGCAAGGTGAACAAAGCAAGTGTACTTGTAACAAAAACTTGTAAATTGAGGTTTATGTGCTTTCAACTGACTTATTCTAGAGTTAATTTTGAACTACATGTGACAAAATATTCGTTTCACAGTGTTGGTGAGGTTTTTTTTGTTTGTTTGTTTAATCATATACTTTTTTTGTCCCATTGAAACAGGGTTCTCAAACTTTCTGTGCGGTGCTGTGCCTTCTGTAGTCCTTGTATTCGACTTCTGCCCTGCTCACAAAGCTGATTTCTTGTGTCCAGCAGAGCCTGCAAGGGCTCTAGGCATCTCCCTTGTGATGGGAGGACTTTAAGGGCCAGCACTTACTTGACTATGATTCATGTTGAGGAAGTACTGAATACATTCTTTGCAGAGATGCAGGCTCAAAAGCTTGAGTTGCAAAATGAGCTTGTAACTGCCTGGAATATCAAGGGTGTAATAGTGTTCTAGAGATTCTTTGTTAGATCTTAGACTTGCATAGTCTTCCTGTCTTTTTCAGTAGGAGACCTCCAATACAATTGATCTATTTGTGTTTTTATGGCAGTTGAGTGGATAACATGGTTAACATCAGCATTGGGGAACCCTGCCTAAACTTTTCTAAAAAAACCCAAACAAACAACCACAATAAAAAAAGGACCCTGGAGTCTTGTAAACTCATCCTTATGTTCGAGGTGGTCCACTGAGGCTCGTCAGAACAGGTTGTTATTGAAAGACTGTAGAGGACTAACAAAAGGTCACAAAGAACTGAAAAAAAGGAAATGCTATTCCTGCTTCTAAAAGGAGGGGGGCAGGGCAGGGAAGTAAGAGGTGGGGAACTTCCACAGTTGTTCCAGAATGGAATTATGAGAAATCTCATAAACTGCTCTAAGCAGTAAACTACAAACGGTCTTGTTTGAGCAGTGTGCTATCTGCTTTGGCATCTGACCACTTCAATTCCTGCAATACTGGACTGCCTATGGTCCCTAAAGAGCTTAAGGCTGTTGTTTTGGCCCTGCAGGAATGCACTTGGTACCAGTACATCGTCTCCTGACACCTCTTTGGTGTAAGATATTGTATGACAGCTTTGGGTTTCAACGATCTTGTAAAATTATTACAATTACTATGCCTTTCATCATATTTAGCATTCTTCCCTCTTGTTACAACCAGTATGCTTTTATTGTTGTCTTTTATGTCTGAGTCGTAAGGCCTTTGGGAATGTTGGCAAGTGTTTCACAAGTAGACACATCAAGTTACACAAAGAGTCCTATGTTTTGTTTCTTTATTGGTCAATGAACTGAGGCACAACTCTGCTGCCGTTCCATTGCTTGGATGGTTAGTGGGTAAGAAGGCATAGGATGTATCCTAAAGGTGGATGCCGCTTCCAGGAGAGCGTGAGGAGGTGTACAGGAAAAAAAACCATGTAGTGCTTTAACTTGTGTCTATAATAGTGTAGGTAGTGCAACTGAACTAGAACAGTAGATGGAAGCAGCCTTGAGAACCTACTATCTATACTCAAAACACTTCAGGTTTTTAAATTTTAGACTAGCTCTAGTCTGTTCTTGTGGACTGAGTGCCTGTTTGCAGCTGGAACACATTAGGTGTGCTCCTGGCATACGTTTTCATGTGTTACTTTAGTTTAACCTAAAAGGAATCCAATTCCTTTGTTCCAGAACTGCTCTGTGATGTGAACCAATGCACCATCAGGAATGATGGGGCAGGAATGATCAGGCAGTTCACTTAAAAAGCATGTTCCTGGTGTGAACTAATGCAAATGCAGGCACACCCTTAGAGCCACTTACTGTAAGTTAACTGAGCAATGTTCTGACTAAAAAATTTTGAACCATTCCCTCTATCAACTCATTGTCAAAACTGTA
The DNA here is from genome assembly GCA_013399855.1 of Oxyruncus cristatus. Classification (NCBI taxonomy): domain Eukaryota; kingdom Metazoa; phylum Chordata; class Aves; order Passeriformes; family Cotingidae; genus Oxyruncus; species Oxyruncus cristatus. The sequence continues at coordinate 313,641 of VXAY01006251.1, forward strand.
AATAGTACTGAGGAGAGACTGTTAGCTTCCAATAACTTCCTGTATTAGAGGAGAAAAAAGCTTGTAGGGAAGGGTTTGTATCTTTTGGTGTGATAAGAATGCTGGGGGTGAGAGGAAAAGATAACAACCTTTCAGGTAATTAAATTACTTGAGTTCATTAATGAGCGTATTTTCGTTTCCTATTCACAAAATTACCTTGTCTGTTTTGAAGGTAGGAAAGTAGGCAAAGTGTTTCTGTGACAAATCTTAGTGAATGAGTACTGTACTACCTATTAACATTGAATCCAGATGCTCAGCATTGTAGGATCTAACAGCTAGACAATATTGCTGCCTGCTATGTGACAAGTAATCTCTTAAAAGTTTAAACAGACTTTCTTATAGTTATTTTAAGTAAATAATTAATATAAGGCTATTGTTCTGGCCTATGCAACACCATCCTGTTCACGTCATTAGAAAATTTAGTGGTTTTCTATTTAAGAGGGTTAGTTCTCCCCCACCCCTGAATGATGCATTTTGCTTCTGCTCTTAATGTCACTGTTCTGCTTCGTTTTCCTGTGTTGAGTGTTTTGTCCCCAACTTCCACTTGAAACATGATTGAGAGAAGTTCCCTCCAAAAAGCCTGCTTAAAAAAGTGTGTGAATATGTCATAATGATCTTCAGCTTTTGTAGAAAGCGCAATATACCAGTAAAGTACAACCTGTGGTATTTAAAGGCTTATACCACATTGCCTACATCCTCCCTGAGATTTGATTTATTTTTAGGTCCCATATTCTGACCTAGACTACAGAAATAGTCTTGACTTTCTTCACGTTAGTGGTTTAGGTGTATTTATGCATGAAGTGCTGACAAAGATCTGCGGATAGATGTAGAACAGAATTGATTTAGGTATCCTCTCATTCTTTTCTGTTACAAAGTGCTTTAAGGTTAACAGGAGTAGGTCAGTGATTGGATGAGATGTGTGAGATGAAGTTTCTCAGCTGAACTTTCTGCACAGAAGGTTCAGGACTCTCAAATAGCCAGTGGTGATTAAACCAGGAGAATAAACCATGTGTGAAGATAGTACAAAACATCTGAGTTCAAGTTGACCACTGGGAGCACCCTGACTTTTTGCTGTGTTAGCAGATAAACATCCTCCTTCGGGATAAGGGGGAGTTAATCACGCAAGGTGCTGCGCAACCATGGTTTACAGACCATCAGGATCTCTCTGCCGTTCCACATCACTTCCGTAATTGCCATTATAGAATTTATCGTAAAATGGAGCCTGGACAGAACTTCCAGGGTCATCTAGTCCCACCTCCTTGCCCAAGGAGGTCTGGTTAGACCAGATTGCTCAGGGCCTGTGCCTCCCAATAATGTATCTCTTTACATACAGCAGCACTGGGTCTTGTTCCTTCTGATTTGGAAATGCTCAATTTCAACCTAGCTTTCACTAAATAATTATAACACAAACATCCTCAGAGGAAAGCAAAGACCACTGTCAGCTTTTTCCTGAATTATAACTGTTTCAGAAGAACATAGGAAAAGTATAGTTCTGTAGGAAAATCTGTTCTATTGGACTTGATGAGCTTAGCTCTTTAATGGCCCGGGAGGGGGAAAAAAAGGCAAATCTTCTGTTTCTTTTTCCTTTCCCCACTTCCTCCTGCTCCTGCCTCTGAGGACATATGTACCTTTGAACTGTGTATAGTGATGAGTGCTTTTGTAGGTTTCCCTGATACTAAATTTACTACTTTAAACACACTGAGAAAGTATTTTTTTTCTTATCATGGAATTTAGCTGTTTGAAGCCCCATTGTGGTATTATAGCCAAGTATACACTGAGCTGAATTACTGTGGCTTTATCAACTTGTCAATGACAACAGTATTTTTTCTGCACAGTTGCAGGGTTTTTTTTTATTTTTTTTAATCTGAAGACTGAGATGCTATTTAGAATTTTTGCTAGTGTTAACTCCAGCCACCTCCCCTTCCTCCAGGCTTTTATTTGGATTCTCATTTTCTTTCGCCACCAGACTCTCACCTAAGGAAAATGGAAGCTGTGAAGTGTGCCTGTAGAATTACCAGGTCTCTTCTTCAAGTTCTTGGTTTCAAGATAACCAGCAGTTGTTCTTCTCTGCCTATTACACTGTGTTAATTCTGACCCAAAGGGATGCTTTGGTCTGGGAGCAGATGCCTGTTCTTCAGCCTCCCGTCAGGAAGTTACTAAACTGTAACAATCTATTTATGGTAGCTTCTTTGTACTGCTAATAACCCAGCAAGGGCTAAGATTAAGCCAGGCCTGATTTTTGTTTTGCATGTGCCGGGTTGTAAAGACAAGTTAGAGCTGATGAAGTCAGCAGAGGGGAAGGACAAAGGAAGTAGAATCTTGATTCCAATAAGAATTTTCTTTGTCCGTTGAACAATAAGAATCCTTACGGATTCTCTATATTTGGCTTTCTTATTTAGTCAGATGTGAAAAATTTAGAACTGCAGTTTAGTTGGTTCTTGACTGGGGGGTGGGGGGGAGGGCAGGGAAGAAGTAACTTTAGCCCACTATTAGCTGCACTAGCAGTTTCCTTTTGGCTTTTTACACAAGTGGTTGGTACTCAAAAAGGAACTCTGGTTTTTTTTCTTTTTCTAGATGTTGCTTTTGTGTCTGTACCTTTTGGACTTCTTGTAGTGGCTCATTAACCTTTTTCATCCTTGTGTTTTGGCTTGATATTTGTCTCATAAATGACCACATGCCCATTTCTGAATTGGTTTCTCTTTATTGAGCACATCTTGCTCTCAGGGTGAGCCAAAATCCATGTAAACATTATCTTTTTAGAAGGAAGTGGGGTTAATGCTGCTCTAGCACCTGCTAATATAGGATGCGACCAGACTTCCTGTTCAAGGGGAAATCCTAATTTACTCTTCCTTGTAAACTGAGGGCTGATCAGCTTACCACATAGTAACCTTTTGACTTGTAAACAGTGTGTTCCTTTGGACTGCTTTTAGCCTCTAGAAATTATTTCCCTCAGGCTTGGTGGTAACTTTAACAGTAAACTTTGACTGTCTTAAATATCATGAAAAAGCAGCAACCTTTTTTTTTTTTTCCTGAATTTAATTTAATGCCATCAGGCATACCTACAAACTCAAGTAGGTGCTTAAGATGCCTTCAAGTTCTAGAAGGTGTCAGTATTTTTCCTTGTACTCTTAAGTACCAGTGCAATGTTTAACAAAGGAACTTGCTATCCATTGGCTGTGGAGAACAAATTGAGATATTGTGATTATTTGCTTTGTGATGCAGACTTTCAGCTCTTGAAAATTCTTGTTGTATGTGGGTGGGGAGTTGGCTCTGGCTAGGATAGTCATGGTGAATCACTGGCAGTAGTGCCAGGTTTGACATAGATGAAGATTTGGGTTGGGGCCAGTAAAGTGCTTTTTTTATTGTTTATTACTAGCCTCTGAAAAGATTTTTCTGTCCTTGAGGAGGAAGGAAGAGATCAAATTTAGCAGGAGCAGTATTTGTTTCCTCTTACTGCTAATACAGCAAAAGAAAACTGCATCTAAAATATGTGTGTTCTCCAGGCTTCTGCCAGCCTTGCTCAGATGAGCAATTGAGGCTTCTGGGCTGGGAACACAGCTGAGGTTTCTCCTTAGGGATCCCACAATCGAGAAGTTTTCAATGAGGAGCAGGTACTGGGACTGAAAGCTCAAAGTAGTTCTAGAACTTTGTGTGACAAAAAACGGTCTTGCAAAGATCTGCACCTAGATTCCTTCTGCCGATGTAAACAGTAGAAATTTAAGTACTGTGCTGCCAGCACAACTTGTTCTGTTGCTCTGGGGATTGATCCAGCTCACTGGAACAGTGGAAGGGGATTGAATCACAAGGAAGCAAGACTCCCCATTTATGTAGCCCCTCCTTGTCTTTCCTCACTGCACCCCAAACACCTAATTTATTTTCTGTTCTTTTACGCTGTTCAAAACATGTGGATAATAGAATGGCAGTGATAAATCTAAAAAATGTACAGTTACATTTCTAATGCTTTTCTTCCCCCAGGCATTAGGGCTGCAGTGGCATGCATGTGCCCAACTTCCATTCAGTGTGTTTTTCTGCATCTCCTTGTTGCTACTATGTCTCTTAAATTCTGTATAAGAAATACTCTTTAACAGGCAGAACACTTCTTTTGTTGGCTCAAAAGAGCAAGCTTACTATTTCCTTTTCTTAAAAAGTGTGAAATATATGTTAAGAAAAAGCATTAGCTTATGCCCCCTTTTTTTTTTTTCTTGTAAGTTCAGACTTTAACACTTTTCTGTAGCACAAACAGTTGCTTCTGTTACAGATTAACATAAAGATACTGGTCTCTGAAGAATCTTGGGGGGGAAAAAATTCAACTCTAAAACAAATGAATTATTAATGGCTTTTGTTTCTGTTCTCGCTCCTCCTTTCTCCAAAGAGTACTATTTCCGTAGTGTCTGTAGAGAACACTGGGGGCTATAACAGAGTAAATCTGTAAGAAGGGTTCTCTTGAGAAATTAGGCCTTGAGAAAATTGGCAAGATTGCTGCCTCTCTGGCTGCCCTGGTCTTTTAAGGCGGTAGCACTCTAGAACTAAGTAGCTATTATCTTGAAATCTCTCTTCAGAGGAAAACACTATGGTGCTCAGTGCAGTAAGCCAGCAACCTCCTTTTGAAAAGCAACTTTGACTTTTTTTTGATATCAATCACAATTTTTATCCTAGTGTGAGATGATTATGTGAAGATGGGACTTCTTGTGGAAGAACAACTAATTCATGTCCAGTTCTCATAACACATAGTGCTTGGTGGTTGTTGCCAGGGTATGTAATACATTTGAGCAGGATGAGTTCCAGTAAGGATGTTCGACAAGACTAGTATGTCCCTTCTAAACAGGATAAATAAAGTTTTGTTATCTGTTGCACATTGAGCAGTTGACCTTGTTCTTGAGAATGGTAAGTGTAGTGTTCTAAATACATGTACTGCTGATAATTAAACATCACATTGCTAACTTTTAACATGTGAACTTACATCTTAGGTGTCATTATGGTTGGCAAGGACAGTTCTGTGATGAGTGTGTCCGCTACCCAGGCTGTGCTCATGGGAGCTGTAATGAACCATGGCAGTGTAATTGTGAAACCAACTGGGGTGGCCTGCTCTGTAACAAAGGTACTTAACATTAATGTACAGGAAAAATAAGTTTAAGTTGCATGATTAACTGATAACTCATTAACCCCTTTTTTTTTCTGCTAGTGTGCAACTACCTGAGTGTTTCTGTGCCTTAATTATTTTATGGCAAGTGGTACCTAAGCATCATAAGTATGAGAAGTTTAAGACAAAAGGCTTCAATGGTCCTGACTCTTCTAACTCATGCAGTTGTCTCTTGTTCATTCTTCCTTGTTCTGTGGATAGTTACCAGATGACAGGCTAGCTCATGGAATATGGGGATGATGTGGGTGAATGATGTTTAAGCCAGAAAGGCATCTGTGTATCTGACTAGGGATTACAATGGTGAGATTTGTGTTCCCTGTTGATTGACACTTCTCTCTGTCCAGATCTGAATTACTGTGGAAATCACCATCCCTGCCTGAACGGTGGAACCTGTATGAACACTGAGCCGGATGAATATCGCTGTGCCTGCCCAGATGGCTACTCTGGAAAGAACTGCGAAATTGGTACTTGAGGATATTGCATCTGTCTTTGGAAATCTGAAACTGTCTTAGGCATTCTTATATGCTCAGTGGGGATGTGCCAGCTCCATCTCTCCTGTCTAGTGGCTTATGCTGGCTCTTCAAAAAATCACTGAAGACAACAAATTCTGCAGCAGTTTCCCTTGGATTCAGATAAGACTGAGAATATTCCTTCCCTTAGAGTTCTTCCCTTCCTTAATCCACACATGCAATTGGGCTGTAGTCTCATGGAAATAGATTACATGTGCACCTTTCCATGTTACCTCTCTCCCCGCTACCCCTTTTCATGTCTTCTGGCTTACTGGCAAATGTGCATTTTATGCAAGCTGGGGTCTAAGGAAGGTGGCAGTGATGGACACTAAAGTTTTAACTGTTTTGTGGAGTTTTGGCATAATTTTCAGTTGGCTGAATGTGTTGACTATCCTTTTAAATCAACTGAAACTTAAATCTTTTAATATGGGACTTCTGATACTTTTGGATTAGTAATGCAGATGTTGGCTACTATGGAAATGTGCTCAAACCCTCTTAGAGAGTCACCTTGAGCAGTCTGAACCAAAAGTGTCTTCCCTGTTCCCACTGCCAAAATGGAAGAAAGCATTTAAACCGCACTTGTGATGAAGTATGGCTTTGTGACTTGAGTCTGACAGATCTGTGTCTTTCCAACATGAAAAACTGCTTCCTATCTCAACCACACTACAAAGATAGAATGTTGCTTTTTTCTATTTGTGTGTGTTACACAAAGACCAAGATGTTCTCTGGGGACAATTTTGCTATCAGCAGACTTTTCATGATTACCCTCACTTCGGAGGTAAATGGACAAGTGAGCAGTTTTCTGGTGTTTTCCTATTTTGCTTTAAAGATTTGATGTTTGAAGAAAAATTAAAGCTTTTGATTTAACTTTTTCATAAGTAGAACTCAGTTGGGTGTTCTCTTTCGTTGTCATGATGGATTGCTAAATCCTTTTTTTAAATGTGATATTCCCAGTCTTCTCACTATGAATTTTGCTATTCCTTGATAGTTAAAATTTTAGATGGAAAGTATCCATTTTTTTTTTCTCTGTTAACTGCTTGGCCCTAAGTAGACTAAACTATTACAGAATGTTTCCAGAGTTAATCAAGATGTAGATCTTTGAACTTTCAAAAAAGTGCTGTTGTATTAAAGATACTATCAAAACTTGAATTTTGCTTCTACTGGTAGAATATGATGCAAAGTTTAGGCTAAAGTGGATGAAATCTTGTCTTCGCTTGCCCTGAAAGCTGTGGGGAAGCACCTTGGCTCTTCAGGTGAGGAGGCAGAGAAAAAGGAGCCATACAATTGTTCAGAGCTGTTGTGATTATTAACACTAGGTTGATATATGAGCTGCTTTAGGTGCTAGTACCAAGGGTCATAGGCAATGTAGATTCAGTTTTCAAAATGGATAACATCCCTGAAGGAAAGATTCCAACTGAGAAGGGAAGACACCAAAAGTGATGGCATGGAGCTTGTCCCTCCTCAACCTGATTCTTGCTTAGTGCAGCTTCTGCCAGTGTTACACCCTACATGGGATAACAACGAGCAGCACTGCCCAGAGTTGCCAGCACTTCTGTTCTTTGCTGTTTCCAAGGAACAGTATTAGAATGAAGCTAAACAGACCTTTGATACTTTACTACTACTGCTCAGACCTGTGAACACAGCATATCTGTTTTGTCTCACTGAATTTAAAAGAAGTGCTGGAGCACTCTGGAGGTGGATGTGTATGGCTGGAAGCAGAATGTTAATGGGGAACTCTTCTAGTTCCTGGGATATTGCAATAGAGTGACCTGTCTACGTTTAGACTTTGTAGTCATTAGACAGGAAGGATGATGCACCTTCAGCAAAATCCTGCTTTAGTTTTCTACTGAGAATATTAACTCTCTGCTGCTGGGAGAGGGAGGCTCCAACCTCGTGTACTGGCACTCTCCACTGCCCTTGCTCTTGGTCACTTTTAATTAATGCAACTTTCAACCACAAGTTCTCCTTCCCTTGAATACTGGAAGAGTATTTAGCAAGAATTTCTTTCCCTCTTTCTTCCCAGCGGAGCATGCTTGTGTATCTAATCCGTGTGCTAATGGTGGAATTTGTCACGAAATTTCGTCAGGCTTCAAGTGTCACTGCCCATCGGGGTGGAGTGGACCAACATGTGCTATTGGTGGGTATGCATTTACTGGTGACTAACCTGTTAGGAAGGAAGGGCTGATGGAGCTAACTTGGTAACATGATGCTCAGTGGGTGTGGAATTTGGTGGTAGTCTTCTACTTTACTTGTCTTTTTAACAGCTGAGCATTGGTGGACTGAAAAGAGGAGTGGTACTATGCAGCAGCAGTATTGATTTGATGCAGTTGAGGTCTAAAGGCTATCAAAAGCGTAGTTGGACCATATCCAAAGAAGTGCCCTGTTGCCAAAGCTTGTTTGACAATTCCTGACTCCTTAACCAGTCTAAAGGAAAATACAGAATGGTTTTGTTTTAAGAATTATAAATGTGAGGATGAAGGGTTCTCCCCTTCTTAAATAGTTGAAGAGTAGATTTGTGCACTTAAATACTTAAATGTCTGGATTGGAAAACTGGGAAGTGGTTGAAATGTATTGTGGATCTCTGTAATTGGTTCGCCTTTGATTTGGAACACGGGTGGCTTATCCATTTTTAAACAGCAACTGTTCTCAAAAAAAAAAAACAAAAAAGCTCCAACCAACCACAAAACCAAAACTAGCTAAACTTCTGTCATGGTCTAGGAAAGTGGCTTCCAACGAGTGTGCAAATTGTTGGCAGATTAACTGAATCTTCTTGCTGTTTGCGAACAGAAATTTTCAGAATTCCTCTCTCCCCTACCTCAGATGTGAGAAAAACCTAAGTAAAAGTTAGGTTAGAAATGCTGGTTTGTTCCCAAGCTTGCTCGTTTGTACATTCTCCCCCTTCATCTCAAAATAACTTTAAACCAAAACCTGTTAAGCCAAGCCTTAAGCCGTGTAACGGAAGGCACACTTTGACTTTGCAGATATCGACGAATGCGCCTCTAACCCCTGCGCTCAGGGAGGGACCTGCATTGATGGTGTTAATGCATTTGAGTGCATATGTCCACAGCAGTGGATTGGAGCAACTTGTCAGCTTGGTAAGTAACTGCCTTCCAAAGTTTTGATGACCACTGTAGATTATTCCTAAATCGTGAATAATGGTGTTTCTGGCGTGCTGTTTATTGAAGAAAATGGGGAACGTGTTGTGTTTTGTTGTTAGCTCCTCTTTAGTAGGTCTTAAAGCCAGAAGTTTCAGGTGAATCTAGCTATTTGAGCCCCAACTTAAACTTACTTATAATACCCCATAACTTTTCTGTTGTAAAATGCAGCATTGGTGATGGTTCTTCATGGTGGCAGAACAGTGACTTAAGCTTATGAGGACAAGAAAGTGGGTTACCCTGACTAACATATTATCTTTTTGAGTTTTGGCAAAGGGAAGAGTAAGATAACATGCATGTGCTACTGTAGGCAAGTGTGCATTAAAAACCCGTGGTATAAAAATGGTTTCAATGCCCTTACCAATGTATAATATGAGCTGCTGATGCTTGGACTGCATGGACACTTTGCTTGGTGCTGTGGTAATCTGTTTCTGGGTTTGTTCTTTATTCTATTCTTTATTTTCTCTTCTTTCACAGATGCTAATGAGTGTGAGGGGAAACCCTGTGTTAATGCTTACTCTTGCAAAAATCTCATTGGTGGATATTACTGTGACTGCATTCCAGGATGGACAGGAGTAAATTGTCATATCAGTTAGTATTTCTTTAGTATGTATGATGACAGTAGGATGTTTTGTTCTTTAAAAAGATTTTCTCATAAGTGACAGTGCACATACTTGTAAAAGAAAAAATATCTGTCAGGATTTTTCTAACTTATAGCAATGAAGATTAAAAATACTGTTTGAAAATTTATTTTAAAAGGTAACTGGTATTAAAATAAGCTCAGATATACACTTTAACTAATACATCTTTGTTCCTATTTCTGAATGATATCATGTACTGTCAGTTTAAAATATTTTTATGCTAAAATATTAGATACAACATTTTTTGCTATTTGACTCATTTTTAGCACATTGTAATAGGAATGTAGAATGGAAGTTTCTATTATATATTTCTAAAAATGAGAATCTCTCAAGACATCAAGCATCCTTGCTTTCTGTTGAAACATACAGAAAAATCCTTTCTGAAAATCACTTTTTCTCCATTTTTGTACTAAACTTATAATTTACAACTTAGTCTTCCAGTATAAATTCTAATGCTTTGCATATTTTATCTATAGATATTAATGACTGTCATGGACAATGTCAGCATGGAGGGACTTGTAAGGTAACTCTTACTTATTACATTCCATATAGAAAATTAATCTTTTTTTCTGCCTAGTTATGAATTCTGTAGTTTGGAATTACAGGTTGTTACAATGAGGTTAAATATGAAAAGTGTAGTATTACACTTGCCGACTCTTGCACCCGTTTCACAAAACTTTTTATGTGGTGCTGCTGCTGTTCCCAAATCCAGAATATAGAAATAACTTGAATTTTTTGTGTGCAAGTTCTGCCAATAAACAAATCCCTTCTACTTTTGCTTCTTCTCTTCCTGCCTCTGAAGGATGAAGTGAATGGTTACCACTGCTTGTGCCCTCGTGGTTTCACAGGAAAAAACTGTGAGATAGAAACAAATGAGTGTGAGAGCAATCCCTGCCAAAATGGAGGCCGGTGCAAAGACCTGGTGAATGGATTCACTTGCCTGTGTTCACAGGGATTCTCGGGAGTCTTTTGCGAGGTGAGGGCAGTGGAGACATTACTGCAATACTTCTCAAGGATCGAATTCTTGGAAGAAATAAGTCTCTGGGCTTAAATGGGAGTAACCAAAGACTGAAGCATTACTGACTATCGTAGCTGTTACCTGATACTCTGAATAAGCAAATTTGTTGTGCAGTGCTGTCATAGTAGCTGTAACACTTGAATTTGCAGCCTGATAAACTACAAGTTGTGGCATATAGGTGTTGGCCTGCCTAAGTGTTTTAAGGCTGCAAGTATTCCTTAAGCTTGAAACATTTTCCTTTGCAATTGTCAGGACCTGTGTCCTTTTGTTACAGTAGAATGTTTTGCATTCTCATCCTGATAACTCTGAAGCTACTTTCTGGCTTTTGCTGATAGTCAAATCTGTGTGAGTGTTATGCTTAGCAAGACAGCATCAACTGGAGGCATTACAGGTTAGAGTTTTGTTGGATTTGCTCCAGAATTTTTTGTGGGGGACATTGGCGTGATCTATCTTAAATGCTGAAGCAATTTTATTCTGTTATTTGCATCGTTAAAGAAGCAATGCCCTCCTTTTATTCAAAATTTAAAAGGGCTGCAGGTACCAACCAGTTTAATAAAACTGGTGCAGCACCTAATAGCTCACGAACCATTTCTGCATAAGGATCATAACCCGAGTGCCCTGCTCTGGGCTGATTCATACAATGCTGTGTAATTAAAGTTTTAGTAAATGTGCTTGAATAATAGGGGGGAGTTGGCTGCTTGCCTTGTGTGTTGCAGGAAATATCTGCCATTGATTCCAGATGCTAAAGTACCAGCTACTGAACTTGCATTGGGAAGGGGAAATTTACACTAATGGAAGGAAACAAATGGAGACATCTGATAGAGGAGATCTGAGAATCTTTCTCGGCCTTTAGCTTTTTTTTTTTTTTAAAGTTTGCTTTGAATGTTCCATATGAAAGCACGAAATGGCTTGCTGGAATTGTATGTGCTCCTCTGAATTAAATACTTAACACCACTTGAGTTCCTTCTGCTTTGGCTAGTTTTGTATTTTTCTCCTATTTAGCTACTGAACTGCTAAAAACCACTACTGGGCTTAATTTCATGTCTCTAAAGTTGAAAGCTGTCTTTCTCCCGAGAGAGATGTGAAGAAGGAAAAACTGACTTGAGGGGAGAAAAGCAATCCTTAAGAATAACAATTTGGAGGAAATATACTGTGATGGAAAAATATCCCTTTTGAGGCTGCTTTGTGGATTTTGAGACCAATTTAGGGCATCCCGAATCACTGACCCTGTGTGCCAGTCCAAAGCAGAAAGCAGCAGAATTGTTTTGCCACAACAATGTCTGTTAAAGGTTATATTGTGAAAGCTGGGCTTAAATTTTGCTCTCTGAATCAGATGGTAAGAGTTCAAAATGTACCTCATATATCTGTGTGTAAATTGGCATGGTGACAGTATCTGTAAGAATAAGGCCCTGAACAGCTGGGTCTAACTAGTCCTACTTTGAGCAGGAGGTGGGGAGTAGCTGACCTCTAGAGGTCCGTTCCGAGCTGCGTGGTTTTGTAATAAATTATCTGTGTTAATTGAGATGGGAAGAGAAGTTGCTCTAGAGGATGGGATTTTGTTCAGGTTCTGTGTATTTTAAATGTCTTGCAGACGCGAAGCTGACAAGTGCACTGGTGTTTAACTCGCATTATAGCACTTAGTCCATGAATGTGAAGGACAGAGAAGTGACTTAAAGTGATCCACAAGAGTCACAATAAGATGTCTCCTAATGGCTTAAGTAACTCTTTGCTAAGTTGTTGCAAATGTGCTGATTCAGCCTCCTGCAAAGGAGTATCTTCTTAGCAGTGGCACAAATGCTTTGCGTTAGGATGGGCTAAAGTAAGCTGAAGTTTCCGTGTTTTGCAGGATGGAATGCAACATGTATGATTCATAGACCTTCTTAAACCTTGAGGTTCCTTGTACATTAGCTTCATCTGTGTCTTTGGCAAAGCAGATAATGCTGCCTACTCCTGGGAAATGAAGCAGCTGCTGCTAACTGTGGTCTCTCTTACAGATGGATATTGATTTCTGTGAACCTAACCCTTGCCAGAATGGGGCTAAATGTTATGATCTGGGAGGAGATTATTACTGTGCCTGCCCTGATGACTATGATGGAAAAAATTGCTCTCATCTCAAGGACCACTGCAAGAACAATTCTTGTAAAGGTACCTGCTGTTGTCCAGAAACCTGTCAGGATATATCCGTGGTACATTGTATAAAAAAAAAAAAAAAAAAAGGCAGTATTGTTGGGAATAGAATAATGCAGAAATGTTATTGTACTCACTTGGTCTTTGTAAGTAGTGAGGCAGTGGGAAGAAATGCTCCTTAGTTATAGAGGTAGATGGTAACTTACAGTTCACATAAAGTTGTGATTTAGTTTTAATTTTCGTATAATGTTTATAAAATTAAAAAGTGGTGATGCAGATCATTACTCTGATGATACACTTCTCGTTCTTAGTAATAGACAGCTGTACAATAGAAGTCTTCACTAACGCTACCCAAGAAGGAATCCGTTTCATTTCATCTAATGTTTGTGGGCCTCATGGACGGTGTATTAGTCAGCCAGGAGGGAATTTCACTTGTGCCTGTGACAGAGGTTTTACTGGAACATACTGTCATGAAAGTAAGTAGGAGTTGTTCGTGGATTATTTTTCTCTAAAATTTTCTTAGTTTTTGTTATGAAGCTTTACAACGCAGAACATTTGGATTTTAATTAAGTTGCACAGAGCATTGTTTGGGATGTACTGCTTGAAATTCAGTTTCTTTTCCTAGCAGTTGTCTTTGTAGTGGTTCACACTTCCTCTGTGAAAGCAAGCTAGTTTTAGTCCAACTTCAATGTGAATGTGTCTGTGCCCACTACCTTTACGTACAGTCATAGAAACCATGGGTTTCTCCAACGTGGGAGTGATAAAGAAGGGACTGACACACTGACAGCACAGCTGAGTAGTACATGTATTCTGGTCTAGGTGGTTTTTAAACACCTGGATATTTTTGCCAGGTAAATTTAATGCTCTGGTTTGACTTACTACATGAGAGAGAATACAGCTGGAAACCTTACCAGCTTGAGGTGTTGGAACCTTTCTTTTGCATGTACGAATGAAGTAATAATTCTGGTCTTTTCCTAGAGGCACAAGTCTACATCACCCCTCTAAGTAGGGGGGAAGAACCTTGAGCAATAATTGTTAACTTTTTGTTGTAGATATCAATGATTGTCTTGGGAAACCATGCAAGAATGGTGGGACGTGCATCGATGAAGTTGATTCTTTTAGATGTTTCTGTTCAAGTGGCTGGGAAGGAGAGTTGTGTGACACAAGTGAGTACTGCTAAGTGTTGCAGGGTCAGATATTACAGCTTTGTTGTAACAGTTAGAGGTGGTTGGTATGTAGTTAATAACAGGGTAGTTTCTCCTGGTCTGTAATTACAGTCTTGGTCGCAGAAGTATTTTCAGGAAGATATTCTGGGTAGCTGCTCTAAAAGTCTCAGTTCCTTTAATAGGAGCAGAATCTGATTCTTCAGTGTAGCATGGGAGGAGAGAACTTTTTCTCTTGGGAATAGGCAAAAATGTTGTCCAAGAAGTGTACTAGGCCAGTTCATGGTTAAGTTACTGCAGAGGAAACTCTGGTTGTTTCTTTTCCTGCTCTGAATGAAGCCCCTTCTGATGGCAAGGACTTGCTAAGACTTATTACAGGACATGCATGAATTCAGATGTGAAATACAGACTGAGAAGCTTTTGGCAGCTATTGCTGTCGAAAGAGGCTTTTGTGTGGTCTGAATGCAGTTTGTTCTGGAATAATTACGTTCCACCTATTAAAACATTTGTCTCAAGTGAAAAGACTTTTCTCTGAAATTCACATTTGTGAATGTGTGTTTAACGTGTGTGTACGTACACATACGTGTGTGTATATGGTTAGGCCACCTAATGGCTTTAACCTTGTGTTTTGAAACGTGAAGCAGGAGAAGGGGGCCTTAACTGTCTCATGTGCATGGTGCTGTCTTGGGGCCCCTTTTTCAGGACACTGTGGTCCCTCCTAGAAAGCTTTTTCTGAAGTTTGGAATGCAGCTGTTTGTAAAAATGAAGTTACTTTGGTGCTCTACTTAGAAGCCATACTGAATGATCCTTCTAAGCTGTCAGAAAATCTTCCATAATTCATATTGTCCTGTATCATATCAGTGTTTTTTCCTTGCTTATGTAAAGATAACCTTGTAATAATTGGGACTGCTGTCTTCCTGAATAGCACAAAATTTATTTTCTTTATAGAGAAACATTTTGTATTTTCTCATGGCCTTGGCTGGGCTAGATCATCTAAGTTGAATAACTGTTTTTCTAGATTTCAATGACTGTTCTCCTAACCCATGTCACAACGGTGGCCGATGCATTGATTTGGTAAATGACTTCTATTGTGAGTGTAAGAATGACTGGAAAGGCAAAACTTGTCATTCACGTAAGTGTTCTCTGCTTTGATCTTTAGATTACCCAAAGATTTGTTTTCTTTCTTCTCAAGGGACTAGAGTTCCTGAAATTTAAAATAAAACAATCGCAGTGAAAAAAATAGGCACACTTTCATTACCTCTTCCATTTTCCCAGTCACAAAATGGAACACTTAAAAAATGTATTCCTTCATGTAGTGAAACGGTTCTGTAAGAGATGTCCTTAGATTCCATTCTTTGGGTTGTTTACTGTAATACAACAAGTTTGGAACGATGTGTTTCTGGTACTGTTGCATTTAAATATTAAGTCTCTTTAAAAGTACTTTTGTGATTAAAAAGGTACATCTTCTTTAAATTCAGCAAGAGAACTGGAAATTAAAGTTGCTTTGTTGTGGTGTGTAGGTGAATACCAGTGTGATGCAAACACTTGCAGCAATGGTGGAACGTGCTATGATGATGGAGATACATTCCGCTGCTCATGCCCTCCAGAATGGATAGGAAGCACTTGCAACACTGGTAAGCTTTCCAAATTATCTACAGGTGAACCCAGAAGAAGTAGAGAAGTGTTTAAATAAGAAATAAATTGTTTAGTAAATAGGCACACTCTTCAGAACTCTTCCAGTTGGGTGGTGGCTGAAGTTGAGAGTAACTCTTTCTACTCACCTGACATGATACTGATTTGTAGGAAACTGTTCTCCTCTTGCTGCTTTTATGGTCTCTTCAATAGTTTGTCCTAAGCAGTTTTAGAACACTCGGACTTGTGTCTTAATTTCTCTGTTAGTCCTTAGAGGCCCTGTGTAAGGGTTTTCCTGGGAACTTAGTTTCCCACTTGGCTTGCAGAGTTGTACTGTGAATAAGTTTGTGATTGAGAGGTGTCTGAGCAGGCATACTCAGGAAAAACAGAATGAAGTGCTGCTTCCTGAGGGATTTGCAGGGTTACTGCCTGCTGTAGGGAACTACTCTGGTTGTTTTGGAGATTCAATGTAGTATCTGTGGTCCATCTTTCTGAAAATGAAATTTCCATTAGGACCAGGAAGCTGAATGAAAGTCATTTAGTATAGTTTTCCTACTTTTAGATGTCACTGCAGCTTTTCTTTCAAAACCTGAACTTTGAATACTAGTATTTTATAATGAAGAACACCTCATGATCTGGATAACTCGCTACCAAAGCAATAATTTAGCAGCATTTGAAGAACGCTTACACAGATGGGGAAGGAAAAAAGTAATTCTTTTTTAATAAAATTTCATGGTTCAATTAAACAATTGAATTGGGAGGATGGTGAAGGTAGGTGAGAGGCTGTCATACAATATGACTATTTTCGGAGCCTTTTGACCATGTGAGTCTTGAACTGTTGACTTAAATATTGTTCAGGATTCTGATATTGACATACCCAGATGATACATACTCTTTGTTTCCTGTGCTAAGTAGAGACCTTTTCTGTTTTTCAAAGCTAAAAACAGCAGCTGTATTCTAAACCCTTGCATGAATGGTGGAACATGTGTTGGCAGTGGGGATTCCTTTTCATGCATCTGCAAAGAAGGATGGGAAGGACGCACATGCACACAGAGTAAGGCTTTTCTCCTTTCTTCCCCTGCATTCCCCTGGGATATTGGGAGTGTCTGGCAGAGAGCTGTTAACTGAAACAAAGCAAGTTTATGGGGTTCATGTGCCAAAATATCTGAATCATTCGGAGTGGGAGGTAGGTAAAGAAGACGATGCTCCAGTAATGAATGAAGAGTTTGTCATGCTTCTTTTTGTATCTAGTCTCGGCCAAAATAAGACTCTCAGCCTTCTGTAAAAATATAGTTTTTGGAAACCATGTGCAGAGCAGAAAAAATCCTCACAGAAATACTAATTTTAATAATGAAAACTCTATGGAAGGGCGAGCAGTAGCATATAAGCCCTTTTCTCTGAGGATAGCAGTTAACTGTTTTGACACTGAATACAATGAATTTGTTGGGTGGAGCAAAGCCTGCAACTTCAGTTTGTTTTTTTTTTTTCCCCCCCAAGGCATAACACTGGGGGGAGGGAAAATCTAAATTTCATCTGTTTTTACTCCAAGTCTACTGGTGATATGATAATTGAACTTCCTTTGCAAGGGTGGAAGAAAACATTCAATGTGGTATCATTTTTCTTTCCTTGTCAAATATAGTGTTTTCTAAACTATAGTATTAGGTATTAGAAAATAAATTGTGCCACTGGTTACACTAGTCTGTATTCTTCTTTTTTATAGACACCAATGACTGCAACCCTCATCCCTGGTAAGTATGTGAACTCCAGTTCTGTAGCTGTTGTGAAGACAAAAGTGAGCACAGTAATATGGACTTGCATTTCAGATTAGAACTAATTCTACTCTAAAATAATTGAAACCAGCCTCTCTAATATATCTTAAAACCATTTTTTTGCCATACTATATCTATTCCTTGACAGCAACAAAGACCACAAAACAATCCTGAGTCTATTCATGTACAAAGTATTTTAGTGTAGTCTTCATGCTAGAGCTGAATAGTAAATTACAGTGTTATGAAGTGAATCAGACTTGATAACACTTGAAGCCTTTGCAATTAAGTAGAATAGAAAAAGAAAAATCGAAACCTGTTCATTTACAATAAATAAACTTAAATGTCCTGTTAGATCAATTACTACGTCTAAATGTGTTTTAAAGACAAATCTAAATTTTTGGAAGATACAATGGGAATGTTTTGAATATAGAGGTTGACATTTATGGCTGAAGGTGAAAAACACTGTGGATGAAGCAATCAATCTGCCTTATCTTTCTCTGTCTATTCTGATGCCATAATCTGTTTCATGTATTAAAAAAAGAATCAAACTTGCGAAAGTTTGGGCTTTCTTTATGTTCACTTGAAATTGCTGTTCCGTCTCCTTGAGTTCTGTGGATATACTTCCTCGTGCATTTGTAGAATGTTGCTGTTTTAACAGGTGACTTACTAAGAGATTTTGTTTGTCTAGTATGATGCTTTATTGATAGGAATAAATCATTCCCTTAAACAGCAGCAGACGCTTTAATTAACAAAGTTTTAACTGGAGACCAATGAAACAATGCAGATGGCTTTTTTTAAGTAGAATTATATTATGAATTAACAGGGACCTTTTAATTCTGCATTGTTGAATAGTGAGAAAGCATTGTGGATAGGGACAATGGAAATTTGCATTTGAACACCCTGCCTAAGACTCATCTTTAGGCTAGTGAGTCTAGCCTGAGAATGCTTGGTGTAATGACAGGTTTGTTATTTTTACAGTTACAATGGAGGCATCTGTGTTGATGGGGTGAATTGGTTTCGATGTGAGTGTGCACCTGGGTTTGCTGGTCCTGACTGCAGAATTAGTAAGTACCTGCGTGGGTAAAGGCCTGAATGGCTGTACCATTCTGATGCACAAATCTGAAAGAACTCCTGGTGACCCTTTTTGTGTTAGGTTAGCTGAATTCCAAATAATGAAGCAGAAGCCCCCTGTTAAGCCAGGTACTGATACTTTGTGAATATTGCCAAGTTGTACGCCGTTATTAATTCCATTAAATGGAGATGAAATGACTTGGCGTAAATTATACTGAAAGGTTTGGTTCCTGGGTTTCACTGGACAATTCCGAAGGTTCTGGGGTGCTGGTTTCGTAGTAGCTTAAGTTTTAAATATTTCTCTTGGTAAACAACTTGTTGGTGAAGGTGATGTATATCGGCAGGTGTTCCACTTAACATTAGAAACCAATATCCCTGGAGATTTTTCAAATGAAGACAAAAACGTCATGAAGTGCAGTGCTGGCATGTGAATAACAGAAGTATGATAAAGGTCTTTCAAAGCTAGAAAACAAACCTGTTGCACTCCAGCTATTCTGAAGGGAGAGCAACAGACCCTAAAACTGTGTTGAAGTGTTGTGGAAGAATCTGGTGGTGGGGTTTTATTGCTTGATTGGGTTTGAGGATTGTTCTGGTGTTTCTTTTTTTTTTATGGAGTTTTACCATTTTGACTTGTATGGATAGATTCCTTATTTTTACTTTATTTCTTCTTTAGAAGATCAGACTTTGAGTCTTCTGTAGCCTCAAGGCTTTTGGGCTTGGTCCTTCCACTCCCTCAGTATGGTGTTGTGCCTTCAAGTTGAAACTTCATCCTCATTCTGGCTTATAGAAAATAAACCAGCACCTCTAGTTGGAGGGCAGCTGCAGCACATGTAGAAGTATCAGCTTAGTGATCTCTGGATACAGAACCAGGGGTAGCAGATCATCCTGTATCTGGGTCCAGATACCCGGAAGGGGATATCGAATTCTCCTTGGGTGCTCCCTTCCCCTTAAGGGTAGGATGTCACAAATACAAATACTGTGCTTTAATGGAACTGCAGACATTTTTTACTTGTTTAGACTGGTATAGACAGAAAGAGTAGCTCTGACAAAAATGCCTTTTATGGCTGATACAGAAACAGAGTTAACAGTCACTTTTTTCAGCATACAGAGACTGGAGAATCTTAAACCTACATAGCTTGAGGAGAGGAGGAAAGAGTAGTTAAACACCATTGACATTTAGATACTTGTGTATTTGCATAAAACTTCATCTTAGTGCACTTTTGAAGGAAGCTACAATAGAATCAAAAGCCCTTCCATATCCATTTGATTATTTTCTATTGCCTACGTGTGTCGCAGTCTCACTAGTGACATTTATCATGTTCACTTTCAGAGTTCAGTCCTTTGAAGACAGACATTGAGGTGATATACTGTGTATTGGACAAGAACTGGCGTTTAAACAGTTTCTCTGAGGGGCTGGGATTAAATATGAATGCCTTTTGTATTCAGTGGATGGAAACCTTTCAAAAGATGCTTTGGAAGAGGAAGGTTAAGGTTGAAAATGATGCAGTTGGTGCCTGTAGCTTCTGAATTTGGACTGTTGCCTTTTGGTGACTGTTGCATAAATTAGTATTGGTCACTTCCCCAGGATAACAAATGACACCTTGCCGTGCATCTGAATGCACTATGCTTCCCTGCCTTTTCCCACAGATTTCTACAGCTAAGCCTCTGAATCTTGGAAGGTGTTTTTTTTTTGTTTTGTTTTTTTTTTTTTAGAGGCTTTTGTGCTAAGTATGTCTGCACTAAATTAATCTGCTCACTTATTTCAAGGTTATTGATCGTCAAATGTGTTAGAAACCAGACTGTTATTCTTCTGCCTCATGGTGACTTGTATTGCACTAAGTCACTTTTTTGAGCATTGTTGAACAAATTCATTGTTCAGCTCTTGCACTGTGATAACGTCATGAAAGCATGTGCTTTTCTAGGAAGCCTCAATGTCCGAGTTTAGCGCTAGAACAGGATGTGGGACTTGTTCTATAGCTGAATGTGGAGAAGGCATTAGCACCTTCAGCTCCCCAACACCTCTGCTCTGTGAGATGAGTCAGCATATGACTTCTGTTTTGATTACCAGAACTTCAATTAGGGTGCAATTATGAGAAATCTGTTACAGGTTACTGCTAAGATGGTAGAACTGTTTAATTAGGAGATGAATTCTGAGGAGAAACTGTCCTTTGCTTTTAGAAAAGGAGGTATTGTCAAATTACATCTTAGTAAATTATTAATTACAATGTTCTGTGTCCTTGTCACTGAGCTTTACCTATTTCCTACCTAGATATTGATGAATGCCAGTCTTCCCCTTGTGGATATGGTGCCACCTGTATAGATGAAATAAATGGATACCGATGCACTTGTCCCCCTGGAAGAATTGGTCCAAGATGCCAAGAAGGTATTCCTATATCTGCTATCAACCTTTACCCAAAAATCAGTGGGGCACAATGTAGCCAGTATAGAGTTCATGTACAGTAGCCTCATGTGTAAGGAACAGTAGCTAGTATTTTTGTATTTAAATTTGTACAGCTTTAACTTGAAGAGGTGAAGTGTCTGAGTGTGGGGTGGTTTTTTTTTTCTCCCTAGTGATTGGAATTGGAAAACCTTGCTGGCTTAAAGGAATGACTTTTCCCCATGGGAGCCGGTGGGAACAAGAGTGCAACAGCTGCCACTGTTTGGATGGCCGTATTGACTGCACCAAGGTAGGCATTTTGAGCTATTTTTTAAAATTCTTCCAACTGAAACTTACTGTTCTTAATGCACAAGTTAGTCTTTGTCTCTCCTAAATTTCCTTTGTTAAAAAAACCCAGTGACTTCCTGTAAAAGTACTTATTGACTGTCTTTACTGTCCTACTCTCTACCTGCTAGAACAAACTCTCTAGAGCTGTTGTTACAGAAAATGAAATATAAACTGGAATAATGATCCTTGAAAGGATAAATAAATTACTCTGCTAAAACTTTCCAAACACAATTTTAGAGCTCCTAATTTTGTGTAAGATTAGTTCCAAGGTGAAGGACACGTTGGAAGAAGTTTCTTCGGTTGGTAATAATTGCCTTTTTGTATTGTCCTTCAGTGGCTTTATGAATTGACAGATTTGAACCTTTATATATTTATTATGGACTATATCCCGGTGGTTGTGACTTAGAAAAAGTAAACCTAACCTAAATGCAGATTGCACATGTTAGTATATGTGCTCCAAGCCTTTCTGTCCTCCTGATACAGCATTTCTCAGTGGATTTATGGTACCTGTGCAACTTTATATCACAGCTGGAGAGAGAGAAGGAAGGTTGGTGCTGCTGACAAGTTGTAGGGCTAGGTGGATGTCTCCAGCTAAGCACTTAGAACTGAGAACTCCAGCTAAGCATTTAGAACACTGCCTTACATGGCAGTCTCCCATCTTTCACTGGGAGCACCAGTTAAAAAACCTCCAGATTTTATCTATCCACTTTTAGTCTTTTTTTTTTTTCTGCTTTTAGCTAAGTTTACACTGTAGGCAAAGAATTAGCTAAATCTTGCAGTTAGTAATTTAGAAATGCTATTTTAGACCCTTTATGGTGGTGTGATTTCAAGTTTGAGATGTCTTCAGAAGATAACAGTATGTGAAGGTAACTGGAATCTCAAATGGTGGGTGCTGTAAATGCAGTTTATCCATGTGTGGTATTTGGTTCTTTCCTGCATGATGGAACAAATTCACTTTCTCACTGACAGTTGTGCCTTAAGAATCTGTAAGTTTTGACACTAATAGCTGTATAGTATTATGTAGAATCTTAAAGGTTACGTGGAATCGTAGAATATCCTGAGTTGGAAGGGACCCACAAGGATCATTGAAGTCCAGCTCCTGGAAAGGAGCTGTGTTTGGAAACTTGCTGCACCTCAGTAATTTGTGGGTACCAGCATACTGGTTTTTTTTTTTTTTTGGGAATGTGGTTGAAGTGGCAGTGCTTATCACTGGTGTACATCAGCTCTTAACATATTCAGCATTCTCTGGCAAGGGTCTCAGCATAAATATTGAAGAAATTAATCTTTGTGGAGATACTTCTCTTTCTCGATTATAGAAGCCTAGATGACTAGATTAAAATAAATGCTTCAACTTCTGCATAGCTCAGTTATGTGGGACAAATCCATAAACTTCTAAGGAGATGTGCCCAGTCAGTGGTTTCTTGGGTTATTTTTGCCCAGTTTTTTACTCTTCTGTCCGTACAGAATGTCCTCATTTTGTGGAAGAGCAGCTCCATCTGCTACTAGACTGCAGCAGTATCAAAATATGGATATTTTGCAGTCAGCAGTGGATCATGACCATTTTATATGAATTCCTTATTTTGATTTGAGCAATTACCTCTAACAATACTTTGTTCTTTTTAATTTCTAGGTGTGGTGTGGAAAAAAACCTTGTCTGTTACACAAATACTGGGATAGTTCAAATAACCAGTGTCCCATGGGTCAAGAATGCCAGGAGAAGTACATGAAATGCTTTCAGCCACCATGCACGGACTGGGGAGAATGCAGTGCCTCTGAACCTCTGCCTATCAATATCAAGTGTCTGCCTAATTCTGGGTACTTGGACAATGACTGTGCTAGAATTACTTTAATTTTTAACGGAGACAAAGTCCCCCAGGTGAGAATAGAATTCATAATGAAGTATGGCAATACATGTAGAGATCTTATTCTATGTCACAGCATGGAAGATTAAGGTTTCTAGTGTGACCTCTTGCTATTATAAACTTGCAAAATCTATTACTAGACTCCTCTGTTGCTATGAATTGTGCTTTGTCTAAAGGGTGAGGCAAAATTAGGGTTTGTACTGAATATTTTATTTTCTTTCTTGAACTATTTACATTTCAAGATGGGCTCAGGCTGTACAAGGATAGACATGCAAGCTCAGTTTTTCACCCTTTATCACCTTTTGCTGCCCTTTCTTGCTGCTGTGTTTGCTGCCTTCATTGGGTTTTAGTAACTGCAAGAACTCAAGGTGTTTATTTTTATGTGCCATTTTTTACTTAACCTAAAATCATGCAATCTCCCTTGCTTCTAACAGGGCACTACAACAGAAAATATCTGTTCTGAAATCCGGTATTTACCAGCTACTAGGACTGTTTCTAGGGACAGGACTCTGATAATATTATGTGATCTGTCTTACTCCACAGAGAATGCAGTGGAAGTTGCTATTGTAAGTATGAGAGTTGTATTAATATATATACAAAAATGTTTTCTTATTAGTTTTTGCTGGGGAAGAGGTCATTTAAGCTTGTTTCACTTGAATGCAGGTGGTGCAGTCTGTGGCTTAGTCTTGACTGCAAAGCAATTTTGTGATCTCACAATTTCCTGTACTGCTAGATAACTGAAATTGCAGGTCTCGTTAATGACAGAAGGCTGCTACAACCTCGTGATAAACTAGTCTTTAGAGTAATTCAGCCCAAATTAGAGAACAGGTGCCTACTTGTTCTGTCAGAAATTTGGGGCTGTTGACCTTCTCAGTAAGGAGATATGGTTGCAGGTGACTGGATTAGATCTTGCGAAGAGGTTTCTGCTGTGCATTTAGAGTATGGCTGCTTCAGGATGTTCATTAAGCACAGAGTACTAAGTGAGAAGTGGAAGAAGGTGCCAGATCAGTAGATGAAAGTAACTGTTGCCCTAATGAGCTAAAGACTTGCTTTAGAGGCACTTAGAGCTCAATCATGCGATGCCAGTGTCTACCTTTGATTTCAAGAAAGGGTTAATTTTCATATAAATGTTTATCCAGGCAGAAGCTGGACTGTCTGTCTCTTCTAGTACTGTAAAGAACATGCTGAGCCATGATGCAGGGAGCAAAGTGTATGGTATTAATAGAGCAGACTGTTATTAGTCCGAGCTTCTATCTAGATAATCCACATGTTGAACTGCTCCAAACTTATGACTAAGTTTAGCTCATCAGTTTAAGTAACATGGAAGTCACTGCCTTTCCTTTGAGGCACGCTAGATTAGCAAGTAGGTGTGTTACCCGCCAAGTCTGACACTGCATCTGCAGTTTGGGCAGAGCCAGCCATGCTATTGCTATGGTCAACTTCTGGAGTACTGTTTGTAGCTACTGTCAGGCAAACTCAACCCAGTGAACTCAATTAAGGTCTAACTGTAGTACATTTCCATGGTTAGGTGATTGCAATAACTTCTTGTTTTTCCCCTTCACTCCCTTTAGTCCTTTGTCCCGCACCGAGATGAACAAGATAATAGCCTCATACAGAATGCTGCTAATACAATAGTAAATGCCATCACTAAGCGACAGAACAGCACTGTTATGTTGGCAGTAACTGAAGTCAAAGTAGAGACCATCGTTGTTGGGAATTCGTCATCGGGTAAGTTTCCCAGTGCATACCTCCTGTGTGTGTGTGTGTAAGCGTTTTCTGTTCCCCTGTGCTTAGTCTTCTCTTGTCTTTCTTACATGTTGGGGAAAATGATAGATCAGGTTGTGTCTTTAATTGGTATTCCTAAGTGAAGAGAAAGTGGCTTTAAAATCAAGATTTTGTGCTTCTGTGCTAACCTCATCCTTAATGTGATATCCCCAGATACTCCTGCTGTGGTTTTGGATCTAACTTCCATTGCAGTTCCCCAGTCTAAGCATACCGTTCACAAGATCAGGAGTTGTTCTTGCGTGTGGTTCCAGTTCTTTTCAATTCTCCTGCGTTTAACCTTAGGCTAACGTCAGCCCTTGATGTTGCTGCACTGAGGCTGTGAGGAATTAAAAATATGGGGAGGGGAAAGACAGTGTGATACTAACATCTTCTGAAGTGCTCATGTATTGTTTATTTCAAAAATTAAAGATGTTTGATTTTTTTTTTCCAATATTTTGCCATGATAATGTAAAAACGTTACTCCCCTCTTCAACACGTGTTTGACTAGTGCAGAGCTGGCTTAAAATGTAATGTTCATTCCTCTTAAGGAGGATATAGTGAGATTGGAGACCTTTATCTCTGAATCTTGGCTCTCCCAGAGTTGTACCAAAATAAGCAGTTGAAGATTTTGCCTGTGATCCTGCCTGGGGGAGGCAGGAGACGGTCGTGTGGAAGACCACTGGTAGGCTTAAGTTCAACTAAGCCCCAGAGTGAAAATCTTACAATGGTAGGAGACTTTCCCAACCTTTTCCTAGACCTCCCCAACATAATCTTCTGGAAGATCTCCCACCCATAGTCCGAACAATTAGTAGATTGCCTGGTTCCACCTTCCTTGCATTTCCCTTCTAGGAAATGCCTTTCATCTGTTAAAGTCTTGGCAAATGTATTATTTCCTCAGCTCTCCTGAAGGAGTGTACCCTCTTTGTTCTGGTGTTGAGCAGTAGTTGTGTAGATGATGAAGAATCGAGCTGAGATTCTGACGTACTTCAGCCTCTGTTTTTCTGACTGCATGTTAAAGGCTAGGGAAAAAGGGATGTGGATTACTTCACCTCCCCCCTCAATAAAACTTAAAGATTCTTCTAAATTGCTGGATGAATTAGTGATTCTCTAGAAGAATGGTTTCCAAATTCCACATTTTAGTATGGATGGCCCCTAGTTCTTTAAGTGGAGTTGTTCTGAAGTAAACTGTAACCTGGACACTCATGTTGTTTGATTTGGTTTGGTTTAGTTACCTCTTAATTGGGTAAGGTAGATGGAAACCTATCACAAAATGTGGTGTCAAGCCTATGTGTGTGTTGAGAATCTCATTTCTATGGGATGCTCAAGTGTGTAGGTGGAGATGATCATTTTGACACTTCATTGATTTCCTCTGTCTTACAGAAAAAGTAGTCTGAATTTGGAATCTGTGTGCAGACAATTCTGTATAAGAACCTGTTATTAAGTAAACTTGGATCCATGGTAATGTAACAAAATACCAGATGTGATAGCAGTAAGAATGCAAGCTTTGTATTCTTGGAGAAGCTGTTATGAAGAGCTCCTTTTCCCTTGAAATATTTCCTCCATTCATGGATTAGTGTTAAATTGCTTATGAGAAATAAGGATAGAATAGCATTTACTCATTTAAGTACAACACTTCCCCAGACTGTTAAAATACAACTTTTGGATCCCTTGAGGCCAACCATGTTGGCAGTTTACTCAACCCCCTTTACCAAAAGGAAGTGTTTGAGGATGTCATATTCCACGTCGGAATGTGCTCAGAAGACACTTGAACCACTAGAGTGAATGACTGTGGTGTTGAAACATTGGTTGGTTTTGCACAGTCTTTTGCAGGTTATTCTGTAAGCAGATGTCTTGAAACTGCTGAGGGAATTTGTTTGGATCAGACATTAGTGATGGGCTTGACAGCATTTGCCTGCAGAGCTGTTGAACAATCCTGTGCTCTTTACAAAAAAACAAAGCACCTCATGTCTTGTTGCCTCTTAGCACCTGTGAATTTCTGCTTACCAAGAAGAATAGAAAAAGTTGTTATTCTGTCCTAGCTGTAAAGCCCTTGAGGAAGGGGACGGGGAAAAGTCCAAATATACATAAATTTTCAGGAATGTTTTCCTGGAGAAATGATCTAGGTCTCTGTGGCTGGGAGAACACCAGAGTGAGTTTTGGATTGGGAATGTGGGGAAAAGCAATTGCTTCAACTCCTGTTCATTGAGTAGTGAAGGCTCTTGTCTCTAATGACAATATTTTAATGTTTCATTCTGAGGGGAAAAATGGAACATCCTAGAGAGTGCATGATGGATTTGATTACGTAGTTCTAACCTGAATGTTTCTGGAGATCATTAATACATAAATGTCTGTAGATTTGATGTTAAAGGACTGATAGGAAATGCAGGACATATTAGTGATGCAATTGTCAGTACTTCTAGAGCAACTTACAGGGCACAGTACTCTATAGCCTGCCTCTGGCTGCGATAGGCTCTTAGGAGTCATTACTGAGGTTTTCTGGGCCAACTTCCCTGTAGGTGCTTGAAAAAGATGCTACTTATGTAACTAGTTTGTCTTCTGGAGGGGAAAAAACATCTCAGATGGAGCATTCCTCACTCATCATTAATCACAGAAAACTATTCACTTTAAACTAGTAAAGAGCACTTCCAGATGGACTGGTGCATTTAGGCAGTTACAACTGTGCTGTAAAGACATCTTACTTCCCTTCTCCCCAAAAAAATCTTTCAGTGAGTAACCTGTAGCTAAGTATGGATGTTTCTCTTGCAGATGTCCCGTGCCATGTACCTTGTTCTGTTATCTCAAGACTTTATTTCTTCTCCTTTGCCCTCTAGATTATTTGGTTCCAATTCTTTGTGCCGTGTTTAGCATTGTGTGGCTGACTTGTATAATCATCTGCGTGTGGTGGACTCGGAAGAGAAGAAAAGAGAGAGAGAGAAGCCGTCCTCCCAGAGAAGAGGGTGCCAATAACCAGTGGG
This sequence comes from Oxyruncus cristatus, assembly GCA_013399855.1. Taxonomy (NCBI): domain Eukaryota; kingdom Metazoa; phylum Chordata; class Aves; order Passeriformes; family Cotingidae; genus Oxyruncus; species Oxyruncus cristatus. The sequence continues at coordinate 341,231 of VXAY01006251.1, forward strand.
CGCCTTTAAATCCCATCAGAAATCCTATAGACAGAGCTTATAGTAACAAAGACATTCGTTATGAATGCAAAAACTTCATATCTCCTCAAAAAAGAACTTGTGATGCAGTAGAGGAGTATGTAGAGTATGAGGAAGAGGAGGATGAAGAGGAGGAAAGAGATGAGGAAATGGACAAATTCCTCTCTCACAAACTCACAAAGCCTTTGCCGTCAAAGGTGTCTGACACATCAGAGAGCAGTCCAGTAAAGAAATCCCATCAAATAGGCAAAATGGACAACAGATCTGTAAAAAATGTGAATGCATCAAACTTTGAAGGCAGTAGAGACTAACCTGTATTTGGGACGTAGGCAGACTGCGCCTGCGCTTACTGGGGAGGGGAAAAATTGACATCTCCACTTTGCATCAAGGACTAAAAATATCTGGAGTCAAATGTTCATAGTTTCTTTATTTTGCGTAAAAAAAATAAATAAAAATAATAAATAAAATTTATTTTGTTTCTTTAGCCTTGTATAAATTATTCAATGACTGTCAGATGAAAAAAAAATGAGTAATCTTTGATAGTTGCTATTTTTGTAAAGTTTACTTATAATACACTCGCTGTGTGGCAGAGGAGAGGTTGTATTTTCAATATGTGTAAAGTTTATTACAAAAAGACTGTACACTGTTTACAGAATGTATTTCTTTTTATTACTTGCTCTAATTTAATGGTGGCTTTAAAACCTCCTGGTTGAGGAAATTGTGTGAACTTTAAACTGCTTTCTTGACTTTGAATCTCTATTAATGGCAGCTCACTGCACTTGTTACGTTAGTAGCTTCTGTAAGATTTTTTCCAAATTTGCCTTACACACTTTGTAATAGGAACAAAAATAATTATAGAGATCTTTCAACTGTGGTTTAAAAGTGGCCTTTTTATTTCTGTTGAATTACTTTAGAATTGCAGTATTGAAGCATGTGACAAGTGCCTTGAGATTAAACTTTTTCTATAGCAACTGTCAAAGACTGCCATGTCAATATAGTAAAATTGTGAGAACTCTAGGTTCCCCAACTGACACAGTTTATTTTCTAATAGTGAAAGTGCTTTTTTGTAAATATGTACATATTAAATGAATCACTCTGTATATTTGATTTAATAAGTTAAATATTTTGGTCTTTTTTTTTTTTTACACGTCATTCCTTTTAATTTATGTTGCAGAAAAGGAGGTTCTATGGCAGTTTATAAGACTTTTTTTGGTATAATGTCCAGATTAGAAAATGATGTTAATACAATCAATGTTAGGAATCTGTTGGTCATTTGTATTTACATAGGAACATAACCACTTACGTGTAAATAGATCCAGAAATGTTTGTTTATCCCCATGTTCAGCCCATCTCAAGAACACTAACGGGTGCATCTACTGTACAGTACCAACATAGCGAGGCATTGTTTTTTCTTTTGTGAATATGTTAATTACATGTGGTATTACTTTTTTTTTTGCGTTTAAATACAGGCCTAATGAAGGGAACAATATTTTCCTCAATCTTGTTTCTGTTGTGCTTTATTCATCTTTCACTCTAAAGGAAAAAAGGCTGGCTGGCAAGCTCAGAGGATGGGAGTCTCTCATTAGAAATGGTTACATGTTATGGAAGGCTTATGCTTTTTTTTTTTTTTCTTTTTAAGGCTTTTCTTATTGCTGTTAACTGGGCAAACTATAGTTTGGGGTTTTTTTTTTTTTAATTACTGAAGAAGCATAACACTACATACACCTAGTTACCCTGCCACTGAGAGGAACGGATGTCTGAGAGTGTAAACTCTGGCCCATGAACAATGTAAACATGAATGTTTTGAAACCAGTTACTTCATACAGGAATGCAGGATTTGCTTTGCAGGATCATCTGTTTTAGTACATTTTTTTGACATGTTCTTAAAAAAAAAAAACTTTCAGAAAAGAAACTATTTATTAAAGCATTTTATAATGATGTTTGTTGTAACTTTTTTACTTGTGCTAAATATTCAAAACTTATTTTGATAACCTGGTTAGGAGTTAGTTTAGAAAAGGGTACTATCCTTCTCATGTTCCCCAGTATAATCCTGAGTATTTAAACCAAAAACACTTTTTTTCTGCTACTCTTGTAACTTTTTGTACTGTAATGCTGCTGTCTTCCATAATCTAATAAAATGATTCCCTCATTGTGTGTAAGATACTTCAGGCTGTGTTTGCTTTCTAAGTGCTTTGGAGTTCGGATGTGACGAGGCTGAACAGAGGAGGAGTGAAAGTCCGGACTTAATTCCCGGTACTTCCAGTAACCTGAACCTTCAGCCTGCACCGGGCGCCGACACTTCCTGAGCCCGCTGGGCAGCCTTGTCCTGTGCCCACGCTGCTGACAGTCTGCGGAGGAGGTGGTGTCCCGTGTGTGCTTTAGAGGCAGAGACACCTCCAGTTCACAAACTGGGGCTCTCCCTGTGCTGCCACCCCCGGCAATGCACGAGGGCTGTGTTTTAGCTGCCAGGAGTTGGACTTGATGATCCTTGTGGGTCCCATCCCGCTCAGGATATTCTGTGGTTGTGTGTACGATCTCCCTCTTTTGCGGTGGTTCTTCCCCTATCTCCTGAGGGAAGTCTTGTCTGAGCCAGCAGCGTTTTGATTCCTCGGATGAGAAGAGCATGCAGGGGCCTGAGGTGGTATCCTTGCCAAATTGAGTTGGATTTTAAAGTAATACCTTCCTCCTCTATTCTGCAGCTGTTTGTGTCACGCCCCAATTTCAGTTCACTAGGTCTATGCCTGTTTCTTACAGTGGCTTTGTATGGAGTATTTTTGGCAGTAGAAGGTGAATTCTTAGGTTAGTTAATATGGAATATAAAAGCTGGATTTTTCCTAGTAGCTAACAATTTCCAAAGAAGAATTGGAGATCCTAGCAGAGCTTTTACTCCAGTCATCATACACTACTTTGTTACTGCTTTCCTTGAGGTGTTTGCTTGTCTTTGTCTTGATAAGTGAGAGTTGTTTCTAACACACTTCTCAAAATCAAGTTCTGTTATCTTTCTCAAAAGGGGAAATAGATTTATATACATACAGAATCAAGACTCTTGCTATTCTATCATGCAGCTGTGAGCTGGCTCACTCTCCCAAAGGTGCTGATTCTACTTCTTCACAGTACTGAAATAGCATATAAAGTAATGGGGGCATAAGAATGGTCATCACCTCCTATTCTAAACAAAGGGTCTGATACTGTGTTCAGGATTGTGGATTCACTAAACCACCACAGATAAGTGTTTAACTTTGTAGTGCTCTTTGCCTTCCAAAACCAAGAATTATTTCATGCCTCCTTGGTGTGATGGCCACGTTACATATGCTGAGATACATGGAACAAGATGAATAAAGTAGGAGGTTGAAAAAAAGTAAACTCTTTACCTTGCACAAATTAACCTTAATCTACTTTATGCAGATTTTATTTTTATGCTGCTCTTAAATTACTTGTATGTTTTCTCCATGTACTCGAAATCACCTTATTCAGTAGTTTTGTTTCCTTTTGATTTATTTTTACAAGGAATGTTGAACGCTTACATATCAACTTCTTGCTGATGCACATGTACTAAGCATTATGTTACTGCCAGAATCATATGTTACAGGAGCTACATAACGAGGAAAACTAATAAACGGGCTCTTCCTTGAGACTTTTCTACAAATGAGTAGTTTCGTGTTAATTTTTCTTCCCTGATGCTCTTTTCAAGACCTGGTGTTACCCTGAAACACCTGGTGAGCCTGATTCTTCTGGCTATTTGCTGTTGTCTGGTTTGTTCTTCAGCAGGCCATGCAATTATTCCTCTTGAGATCAGACTGTGCTTGGCTAGAAAGCTAGTTCACACAGCAAAACAACTTGCTCTTGCCCGTACCTTTTCAGGAACAACCTAAGGGTTGAAAGGCATTTTGGTCACTGCCTTGGCAGCTGCAGAGGACACTAGTTGCCAAGCCAATTGTGAGGTAGCTTGGACAATAGGAATTGGGGTGGCATGGAATTAACTTGCAGAGGAATTTCTATTAGAGTTACGATACGTGTGACTGACTTGAACTCCCTCATTGTTCTTGAGTGCTGGTGGGCCCTCTTACTCCGCTGGATGCACCAGGGAAAGAATGAGCCTGAAGAAGAGTTCAAATATCTTGAGAGCTGGGGAGGTGGCATTCCTTCTGTTAGGCAGTCTAGCTGTGACCTCTGGGGGGGTTATTTTAGTGAAGGGAGGTGGTAGAGGTTGGCTTTGCTCTTTCTCAACAGTAAAGCGAGAGTTTGAGTCACTTCAAGTTGGAATCTTGCTCTTGCTTTGGAAAAACTGTGTGATGCTCAGACTTACTGCATTCAATGCTGCAAAGCAGTCCCTAACTAGCCTTGTGTCATTATTTCATCACAGGTGGTGGAATAAAGAATGACCTTAAAAACCAGCAAAGGAACAAAAGGTCCTCTTGGGAATGAGAGATGACTAAATCCTTCCCAAGATCATCTTTGTTACAGCACCCATTCTCATGAAAATGTTCCTGTACAAATATGTGGAACTTTCTACTTGTGCTCTGTATACATTATCCTCTGTATACTTTTTTCAGTGACAGAGGCTTAGACTGAGTGCAAAAATATCTCTTCTTCAACCACTTGATTGTAAACATGATTGCAGTCAAATGTTTATGAATGAATGTCATAGGTAATATTCTGAAGAAGGAAGTTTGGTTTTTTTCCTACAAGAATCATTAGGTTTCTAGATGACTTGTATGAATCTCCTTTTTATGTTGTATATACTAATTCTAGAGCAAGAAGAAGCAGACGATGTACAGGGCAGTGTACATTACAAACGAGCTGAACAGAAACCCACCTGTCCTGCTTCAAAGTTAACAATCCAGGTTTTTTGCAGACAATCAGCATGATTTCATAGAGTCATGGAATGGTTTGGTTGGAAGGGACCTTGAGGATGATCTGGTTCCAACACTCCTGTCATGAGCGGGGACCTTCCAGTAGACAGGGTTGCTCCAGGGACTGGGCATCCATAAGTTCTCCAGACAACCTGTTCCAATGTCTCACCACCCTCACAGTGAAGAATTTCTCCCTAATACCTAAACTAAATCTTCAGTTTAAAGCCAGTCCTGTCAGTACATATAAGTCCCCAGCTCTCTTGGAGAGGGACTTAGAGTACCTTCCACTGCCTTCAGGTACTGGAAGGCGCTGTAAGATCTCCATTCATCAGGCACGTAATTTTCCATGGACTGAATACTGTCATTTTGATGATTTTTGCAGCCAATAACCAGTCCCATAGTTCATACCTGTAACCCATTCCTACAACTGTGCAGGGGGAGCACGTCCTTCTCAAAGGGTGCTTTGCAATATCTTTATGAAAGGAGTGTGGAAATCAACTAGCTTGAGGGAAAAATGACCCAGTCTTTAGAAGCTCAGGGGAGGAACTTTAGTTAATTTTTTCCCTGGTGTCAAAGCTGCTTCAGTTTTTTCTGGATGGGCAAAACCCCCCAAAAAATCACATAAACCTTAAGCAGCATTTAGGAGATATTATGGTTTTGCTCTTAGTAATATACTCCATCTATATTACTCTTTATAACTATCTTAAGAGACACAAGGAATGTGTGCTTTTCTGAAAACCAAACTAAGATTTCTTTTTTTATTTTCAGTGGTGGATAACACAGAAGGACCACTTTCCAGGTGTAAATGTGACTAGGGAGGCACACGATGTTTTCTGACCCTTGGGTTCCCAAGAGCAGCTGTCACTTTCCAGTGTTGTGGAAAAAAACCAAAAACAAACAAACAAACAAACCAAAAAAACCAAGACAACTAAATGCAAATCCTGCAGCTCTGTTTGGAAGGGAGAGTCTTGTTAACCTGTAGATCTTTCTCAGCTGCTATCCCATCTTCTCTCCCACCCATCTGAAGGAGGCTTGGGTTGGAGGGGACTTCTTTGGCAGATTTGCTGCGCCGATAGACTACGGATGGAAGAAGGTTGAGCAGGGAGCTGTGGAGCAGGTTTGGAAACTGCTGTGGCAGCGGCATACAGAAGGCCCTTTGAAGGCCTGGCCATCTGCCTGGAGGCATAACTCTGGGCATAACCCCACCTATTAATTAACGAAGCCCTACCTGTGGGTGGAAGCTGGTTCAGCCAACAGCTCTACTGGTACAGATCAAAGGTCCATGTAGTCTGGTATCCTCTGTCCTGCAGTGGCCAGAGGAAGATGCTTACAGAAAGTGCGAGAGAGCAGTAAATTGCAGCAGGAGCCCTTCTCACGCCCATCCGGCTTCTGTCGCTCAGTGGTTTAGGGGATTCCTGAGCCAGACATATTTGATAGGTATCTCTCCTCCGTGGCATCATATCGTCCTTTTTATGCTTTAGGCCTTCACAACATCATGTGGCAATGAGTTCCACAACTGCACCATGAATTGGATGGAAAAGCACTTCCTTCTGTTTGTTGTGAACCTTCTCCTTGGGAAGGTGATGTGAAAACAGAAAGCAGTTGTTCCCTCTTCACCATCTCCACAACATTTGGGATTTACAGTGCAGACACTCCTTTATACCTAAGTCTTGGGGTTCAGAGTCACAGTCTCTTCTGTTTCCACTCACAGTGATGATGTTCCAGGTCACCAGCTGGTTTTCCTATGTGATCTCTGTGCCCTTCCAAATTATTCCCTGTCACTTTGAAGTCACGTTGACCAAACTAAACAGCATCTGACGCATGGACACCCCACACAGGCCAGCACTGTTCTGTACTTTCTTCAGATCCTTTCTGGTGGGCTGGTTGCTTTTTGGCCCATGCTGACTTCAAGACTCGTGAGGAAGCAAAGATGGTTGTTTCATGCCTTGGCTCCTCATGTGCCTGGTTCTTGTTAGAGCAAGGGTGTAAAGCTGTTTTGAGTGCTGGAGTCCCTCTCAGCTCACTCTGCCATGACTGTCTGCAAGGAACAGCACTGGGGTGTGGGGCTCCACACTGGTCCTGAGTGTTGTGATTCCCTTTGGGGCGGAGTGGGAATGGGGGAGATGTGCCAATGCCCAGGCACACAAAGCAGTAGAGGAACTAACCCTGCAGCCTTCCCAGCAGGGAGGAGGCTGAAAAGGATGTGGGCATCAATGAGTGTGGAAGAGGTCTGTGTTTTGGGGAGCACTACATCGTCAAGATCTTGAGATGAGGGTTAGGTAGGTACCACATCGGATCCGTTGTTCCCTCTCAGATTTCCCTGCTGCTGAAGAGCTGTGCAGCAAGTCACAGCCGGCACAGTCTTTCTCAGAAGTTGTGTTTCCACAGCCCTGCCCTCTCCAAGGTGAGGCCAAAATGGCCACATTCATGCTGCACCACCAGCATTTGCGGTTTGCTGTTGGAGATACAAAAGGAAGAAGAAAGGAGGGGTGGGTGCCTGGTGACTGTTGTCCTGTGCCCAGCCCTGGGCAGACATGTGGTTGCTCAAGTTTGAGGGGAGCAGCCCAGGAGGCTTCTTCCCACCATTACCTGTCAGAGCGCATCAGCTCTGGTTCATCCTGGGGATGCTGCTTATGAAAACCTTACCTGTGTCTAAGATCTGCTTCAGACAGCTCCTTGCTTTAGGAGCAAAGCAAATGCTCTGGCAGGTCTTTTCTAGGTCCTGGTACCCGCCAGTGCCAGAAAAAGCATCAACATAAATTCATTCAGAAACAGCTCAAAATTAGTTTTGCCTATTCAGGAGTCATAGTTTCATATAAACTTGTGTGGCATCATTTCAAAATAGTGTATGGTAGCTGTCAGGGAGAGGAGGGTTGTCCCTCCTTTTGTACCCCTGTTAGATGTGGTCCCAGGACCTGATTGCTCTACGGATTAGAAATTCAGGGAAATTCAGAAATTTGTATCTGCTTTTCCTTTTGCCGCGTGGCTTGTCTAGTGCTTCCCTCTTTGGTGGTCCCTTCACTGATGTATGTCTACATGACTGGGCTACACTCCAAAATCCTCCATGTGTTACTTACAAGGAGGTGTAAAGGGGAGGGAGAAAGGGCTGTTCAGTGCTGAATCCCCAAGTCAGCCTACACAGGAGATGTGCCAACCAGCCCTTGCTCTGGCCAAGGTGATATCCCTGACATGGACTGTCTTCCATGGGGCTAAAATTCCCCCAGGCAGGGCTGGCCCCTCCACAGGGCACCAAAGGCTGCAGCATTTTCTTTTCTCCACTTCCTAGAAGAAAATGGAAATGGTGAGTGCAGCAGCTTCTCAACAGGAAGGAAAATTGCTGGAGTTCAACTCCTGGGCAAGTTAAAGGGTGAATGTGGATCAGCAGGCTGTCCTCTCTATTTCTCTTCACCTCTTTCTTCTTTTTAAAATAAAATTATAGCCCCCTTCCAAAAAAAAAAAAAAAAGAAAAAAATTAGCAGGGGAGAGCTCCGCTCTTTTGAGATGTTCTTGAAGCTGCTTTGGCTCTTGGGACCCTGGTGGGCTGCCAGGGGTGCCTAATGCAAACCTGAGCCTGGTGAGGGCCCCCAGCATGGTGGCACAGGGACAACCCTCACACGGGTTCCCGAGGCACCACGGACGTGGCAGGTCTGCAGGGAGGTGTTCTGGCAGTCCGCTGACATCACTTTTGGTACAGATAAACCAGTGAGGTTATCTCAAGTGCAGCAATATCCTCTAGAAAAGTGAGGAGGAGAACCCTCTTTGCACTGTGTCACCATGGATAAAAACCTGTGAATGAGCAGTGGTGGTGGGAGCAGAGACCCAGCACCTTCTAGGGGCATTGTGCAGCAGCAGCCTGGGTGTGCAGGACCCGCAGCGCCAGGCAGTGGAAGGGAGTACATGGCCGACATTTTCCAGCCTGGGTGTTTAAATTTTGCTCTATATTTAGTGCCCTAAATGAGTGCTTTGATTCGCAGTGTTTCCAAGCACCTGCTGCTTCCATTGACTCTGGTGGTCTATATGGGTCCCAGCAATCCTTGGGGTTAAGCTGCTCTATCTCCATGCCTAAATTTGGGTACTTGGGTTGGGAGCTGCGGGTGCTATATTCTGCTGGGGTTTGTGTTTCTCCTGCTGTGGGGTATGGTGCTAAACTGGGGTTTGTGGGCAACGTGTTTTCAAAACAAAGGGTGGCTTTGATTTGCCGGTTTCTGGTTCGGCTCATCTGAGCGATTAATCATTTATCGGAGGAGAGAGAGATTAAAAGTTCTAGAAATTAAAACTGAATATAGGCTGACTGCTTCTTCCCAGCAGCAGATGCCTGACACACATGGAGCACGGCCGCTGCGGGACATCCCTCTTCCAGACGGAAGGTTTTCCATGGCCTGTCCCTGCAGACCCGGTGGAAAGGCTGAACTCTAATGCTGAATATGACCATCCTGCTGTCAAAACATCCAGCTGACTGTGACAGATCAGCAGGGCACTGCTGCAAGCACAGCCAGTGCTGGCCTTTTAAGGAGCCCTGGTCTGGAACTGGGCATAAACACTCTCCCCTTTCATGCTCATTTCCAGGGCAGGTAATTTATGTATCTTGGTAAGCACTGGCAACCATGTCCATGCTTCTGTCCCTTTGTAATATCCTGTTGTTGCTTTCCAGAGAAAAATACCAGCAGACATTCAAGGTTACTTCCTTGGCACGCTCTGCGTGTTTTCAGCCTGATTGTATCTGCACTGCGTAGACATTTCCTGACATGCTGTATCTCCCCTGCTCTTGCATCACAGCCTGAGCACTAACTGTGCATGCTTTGCTGCAGCAGACCTTTCCTTTCTGACCACAGCCCCAGCTGTCTTTCAGAGGCTTGCTTCCAGCCACGTTCCCTTCTTTGTCCGACTCCCAGATTGCTCCTCAGACACTTCATGGTGCTCACTAGCCCTTGGATGCTGAGGCAGGTCTTTCCCCAGAGCAGATGATGAGTGAACATGGCACAGATCAGATGCCCACACGGGTGCTGGAAAGGGCCCTCACCTCTCTTGGTTCAAGACAAATGACATCTCTCAAAGGTGGTTTTAAAAGGTGACCCTCATGGCAGTCTGACTGCTCCGAGCCTGCCTCCGTGCACTGCTCTGGTTTTCTGCAGCACCTGGACGAGGAGAAACCCCACGATCCTGGTGTGTCCCCAGTTCACTCACCCGGCGCTGCTCCCTTTGCCCAGCCAGACCTTGGGGAGTGAGAGTCTGGATTTGTCGCTCCTCCTTGCTCCAGGATGCCTTGAAATATATTGAGGAGATCAGAACCCGTTCCCATCTCCCCTGCCAGGCCCAGGCTGTGGTGGCACAGTCCAGCCCCCAGCACAGAGCCTGTATCGCGCGTGATGCTGCAGATGAAAGCTGTTGTTTGTTTACAAGCTTTCCTCAATTAGAACTCATTTGCTGCTCACACACTATATTTAAAAGTTCATGTTTAAATCAGCACTGGTGATTTAGGAGTGCCTGTTTTGTTTTCTTTGTTAGATACATACGATAATTCCTCCACCTGTTAAAAATCTGTTGCTAATATTTGCTCTCAAGTTTCTGTTTTATTTTTTTTCCCCTGCCAGGGTAGCCAGAGGCCTGCAAGTGTTTATTTAAGTCTAGCTGTTTACTTCTCATAAATTTTCCTGCCTGCAAATCCATTTGGGATCAGGTGGGGAAAAAAGCTTTGTGATCATGCTGGATTTGATCAAAATAGTCAGAAAGTTTCAGTCTGGGCATTTTGGCAGCTCTGAATCTCCTCAGAGCCACTCTCCCTGTGAGGCTTTCCAACGCACAGCCCCAGCGGTATGGAGGGGAAAAGGTCATGTCCTGGTGCCACTTTGTATCCCAGTGTCCTGGGCAGTGCAAGTGTCCCAGGCAGCGGGGCAGTGGCAGGATCTCTGCCCATGGGATGCTTCCCTGAGGCCCCTCCATCCTCAGGGGACTGTTCCAAGCAGAGCCACTGCACCCTCCCGCTGGGGTTTACGTGACCTTTTAGCCTTAATTGTTGCAGGTCAGTTAATTGGGGAAGAATTGGATTCGTTAAATTTTTTCTCAAGGTTATTGTTTTTACGACTTTCCTGTCATTTTCTTTCTATTCTGTTTATTCTTCGCTCATTTTGTTAATTCATTGCAAACTTACCACCTGACGTCTACGCGTCCGAATTTCAGAATATCAAGTCAATCAGATCAGATTTACCCATGGGAGGATAGCTTTAGTCTTTCAAGGAAAGTTTTGTTGAGATTGCAAAACTCTGACTATAAAAATTGTCTTGTGTTTGAGTGCATTTATTTCACTTCACCTTTCCATGAATGAAACATGTGAGAGCTTCTGAGCCAAATTCCAGTGTAAACTTTGGAAACTCAGGGTAAGCCCAGGAGGAGAAGACAAATTTCCTCACCATACAGATGAACTGCTCCAGCAAGCTTCAAAGGAATGGGGAGCACACCCAAGATTCGAAACCTATGGCTTTGAGTTTCATCAGTCATTTTTTTTCAACTAAACCTGTCCTGTCACAATCTTATTTGTAAAATTTTCCATTTTAATACTTTTCTGTCCACCTACTGAATTTTTATGAAATTGAATTTTTTCAGAGACCAAGATGGATTTTCCAATGAGCTATGAACTGCGATGCTGACAGAAATGTTCCAATGTATTTATCTGATTGGGACACACAATTTTCTTCCTCCATGCCCCTGGGCCTTCCCTATATTTCATGCTTTAGTCGAGGGCCAAGTGCCAACCCCCATTTCCTGCTTCCACACCATGGAAGTCAGCTGAATCATTCTGGATTCTCTGCAATGTGGATGAAAAAAATTCTTTTGTTGCTTTCATAATTTTTAAAACAGCTTGAATGACTTCAGGGATTTAGTCAGGAAACGTAATCTTGAATAACATAGAAACAAGAAAGTTGAGTCCTTGTTGTATCTTCCATGCTATTTCCATCTCCAGTGTATTTCCTCTCTCAAATTGCTTCTCTCCAGAGTCACACTCTGCCAGAGATAACTAGGTGGCGGTGAGTGAAGAAAGGAACGGTGTTTTCTACGGCTTTGAACCATGAATAGCCCTTGGAAAAACAGCAGCAGAAAGAGATACAAGTTCACGTTGATAAAGTGGGATGCCAAGTGACTGAAGACTTGATCCTGTTTCGCTGAAGTTGGCGGTGAACTCCCACAGACGTCACTTTTATCACTGCTCCCAGCCCATCTTGGGTGCCATCCACCACCAGCCCGGGCAGAGCGTGGCTGTGAGTAGTTCTGCAGGGATGGAGCTGGCTTTGCTGGTAGATCCTCCTTCTGCTGCAGCTGCTGGGGCCAGGATAACACACACCCACGTGAAGCAATGTGGGTCAGCTGAGGTTCAGCATCGTGCCGATGTTGTGCAGTGTCCTTTGGCTTTGTGTTGTTGATGGAGTGAGCCCATATGCATACACACATATACATCATATTTATGTGTGTCAGAGCCCCATTAGCCACCAATTTGTAAGCAAAAACGCCAGCAGAGAGCTTCCATCAGTCCCCCTGATGAAGACTGAGGCCCTGAGCTCTCCATTGGTATTGCAACTCATCCATCAGCGAAAGCCACCTGGCTGTGTTGGTCCAAACCCTGGTGTGCTCCTCAGATGGCACAACAGGCTGATCCCATGAGAAACCGTCACCTCCTTGACCCCTCACCAGACCCACCACTGTGCCTTCACCGGGTGATGGAAGAAAAGGAAGCGATTTAAGGCCGTTTTGATAGCTGCCTGCTTCCCTACTACCCTTCTGTGCCCGCTCAGTGCGCACAACATGAAACACGGGGCAGCCCTGCAGCACAGCCACCCACCACCGCCACTGAGACCCATCGTAAAAACCCTGCGTAGTGTCAGTCGACAAAGGGAAACCACTTTGTTTCGGAGCCTCCAAGAAGGATAGACGAGTAGCTTAACTGCAGCAGCCTAATGGACTTGGGAGGCAGGGGAAGCAGGACGGGACACGCAACAGTTTGCTGGGAGGCAAGCAGGGAAATGTTGTTGCAGTGATGAGGAGCGGGAGATGGAGTAACAATGGCTCCGGTTTACATTGTGCTGCGCCGTCGCTGTGATCTGCTGCCAAGATCAACCCTGGAGAGAGGAACTTGAAAATAACTCGAATAGTGTGGCAAGAGAGATACCCTACAGCATATCCTGCTCCCTCGGACTTTGCCTTTGAGTCAGGAGTGAAATATTGGAGCTATTGTGGTGAAGTGAGACTTAAAAATAGAAGGAGAAATTACTGGGGTTTGTTGGGTTTTTTTTGTTTGGGTTTTTTTTCCCCTCCAAGGGGACATTAATTGTTTTTAAGTTGTGCTACTTCTAGTTTGAGTCAAGGAGGAAAACACTTCAAGGCATTGAAAGGGCTAGAAACCATGTCACTCATCAGCTGTGGTGTGAGGGCTGCCCCTTATCTCCATTGCTATAGTGATGCTGCTGCTCTGGTTACTCTCCCCAGTGGGTTTCAAACCACTCCTGCATTACCCTTCATGCTCGAGATCCTTTCACAGGAGGCCTGGTTAATACCACGAGCCTTACAAAAAAATAATGCCCAGGCTCAGGTGGGTTAGCAGCGTTTCTGGCTTCGCATGTGTGTGCCCTGCAAGTGGACAGAGGGCTGGTGCCAGGGGTTCCTGCACAGGAGGTGAAGCTGTCTTCCAGACAAAAGCTGGCAAGAGCAACACCCTGGAACAAAAGTGGGCTTGGGGAGTTACAAAGCTTTTATTTCTTGCAGGGTTTTAACCCATTTGGGGTTTTTTTGTTATTGCAGGGATTTGTGGGCAAGTGAGGTTGGCTGGCAAAGTTTAGGTGTTCAGAGAATTGCATCGACATGAATGCAGGATGAAGCAGACCAGCATCAGATCTGATCACAGCAATGTGGATGCTGTTTATCTACTGTCTTCAGAAACAGCACACCCCTCTGTGCTGGGCTCCTACCTGGGCATTGCAGGATGCTGCCAGCACTGGACCTCTTAGAGATGCCTTTCTGGGAGCAGAGAACCCTCCCTCTCTGCCTCTGAGCTTCCTTGGGAGAGTACAAGCCAGTCTGGGATGCCAGCACCACCAGGACGTCCAGACAGGAGTGGATGGCTTCCAGCCACCCTCCCAGTGGGTGTCCCTCCACCCCAGACTTGCTCCCACGCTTTGATGAGTGACTGCTGCCACGCAGGGACAGGACTGCTCCCCTAGAAGGAGAGTGTTGCACTGGTTTGTATAAATATAGCACGCGACACTTATGTCTGAGTTTACCAAATTCGGCCCTTTCCCACTAGTAAACTGTGAGAACCAGCAGGGTCATAGTGTTTATGGCCAGGAGGAATTGCTAAATTTATATTTACACAGATCACTGAGCTCAATCGCTCGAACTCAGTAACTTGTTACTCTGAAGTCCAAGTTGCTCTGAAGGCACTGGGAGATGGAGCCCTTCTTTGTCTCAGTAACTGGTCACCATCATAGCTCAGTTATGTGCTTTCCTTCTGGTTCAAATATGCTTGTCCTTAACTGTCAATCTACCTATGCCTTTGGTAATGTTGCAGACCTCAGCAGCACCGAATATTTTCACCCCTCCAGAGCACATGTATCAGACTGTCTCTCAGTCCTCCTTGCTGAAATTATGTAGAGACTCGGCTTCTCAAGAGCCTCCCTCCAAGGTCTGCCCTCCTCCCCTGGCTCTTACATCCATGGTGGGTAACATATACCCCTGGCAATCAGCATCAGAAACCTGGTGTCCCACAAACAATTTCCAAAACTCAGGATGTTTCATTTTTCCTCAGGCTCTGACCAAAGCAGGTACTTTGGGATAAGATTTACTGAAGACCCTCCTATGGCTGAGGTCCTTCTGGCAGCAAGTCCTGGGTAAGCATCTCCGTGGGAGGTGGCCACCCTGAATGGGGAGCTGATGGCTTCTGTGGGAGGGTGTCCAATGCATGGCTCCTCCAGGAGCTCAGAGGAACCACAGTGCAATGGCTCATTTCTGCAGCAGATTAAATCAGCAGAAGGAAGTGAACAAAGAACAAACAGTGGGTTTTAAAAGATGGAAGGAAAAAAAGACCTCTTATCTATGTGGGACCTGACAAAATAACCTTGTGCTGTTCAGAGATGACGCGACTTGATAAAGGTGATGAAAATATAACATGGGGGCAGAGAAACAACTCAGGGCCTGGTACTGCACTGGACATGGGAGTTGGCATCCCAGATGTTATCCCAGACCAGCCATGACAGGTTTGATGATAGTGCTGTGGGGAGCAGTTGGTCATGTTTTGAGTCCATCATGTGCTCAAGGAGGGGTATTGACACAAACACTGAAGGAGGAGCAGGCTCTAAGCACTAGTGTAGGGACATTTCAAATACCCTTAAAAAGGAAAGGGGGAAGAATACTAACAGGACCCAAACTCTGGAGGAACAGTGAGTTGCCATCTAGAACCTGGACCATTTGTACCTGATTATAGCAGTGCTTTTATGGCCTAAAACTCTGAAAGAAGGCTGCGGTGAGGAAGTTCAGGATGTAGGACCTTGAGAGCTAGAGCTGCTCACTGGAAAAAGATGTTTCCTTTCCACATATTTTTTAGCTCAAGATCCAGAGGAAGCCCCCTTCATTCTGTGTTCAACTTACTGTGCAGAATGGAGAGACATCTTCCTCCTTCCCCCCATCCCAAGGCAAAGCCCAAGAGCTGCATTCACCTTCCCTGTGCCTTTGGCTTCACTGGGATGGAGAAGAGCCAAGAACACTGGCAGTTTGCACCAGGGACAGGGAGAAAAGCCTATTTGCTCCCTGGCCAGCTGGTGTCTGGTCTGGTACCTACCATGACAGAAAAATTAGTTGTTAAAGGGGTCCTGGAATTCAGCCTGGGTCCAAGATTTGGAAACACATGATCTCGCTTCCGGTTTTGGAGGTTAGAAACCAGGCAAAGAACCCATTGGATCTGTACTGTGGCCACACTTCTGGAGTTGTCCTTCTGTCCACAGGAGTCACTTTCCTTCTGCAGCTTCTTCCTTGAACTGGGTTTAGTTCGTCAAAGAACAGAAATGTACCCCAGAGGCCGACACCCCATTAAGACCTACGTGATATTGCCATGTTGGGCTTTGCCCCCTTCATGAAACAATGACACCTTATTGTCCTGGAGCAAGGACACAAAAACATCCTGGAGCAATGACATGCCAGTGTCTTGGAGCAATGACCTGCTAGTGTCCTGGAGCTAGCAGTAACCAAATTCTGACTTGAGCCATGGCAATACTTATTTCAGCAGAGGACTATCCAACTCAAGGCTTCTCAGTTTTGGCACAGTGTGACTTCATATAAACATGCAGAACTGCCTGAGAAACTAAGCTCATTGCATTATTATTACTGTTTTATTTTTTTCCTCTTTTTGTTCTTTCACATCAGCCTCAAGGAGCTCTGTTCCTCCCCCACTTCTCTTGCCTGGGCACAATTATTAATCCCCACTGAATTGTCCTTCCTGCTGCAGAAAGTCTGCTCTAAATGCAGATCCTTTGCAGGGTTTTATTTGGTTCATTTGGGCACACAAATATATGCCACAGACTACATTTCCCATCAGAATGCACCTGAAATTCTGACAATGAGCAAAGAAAAAAAAACTTCCCACCCACACGAACAAGAAAAACCCAAGTTAGTAGTCAATAATTCCAAGGAATCATGGGGACCTCGCTCACATTCACCAAAGAAATTCCTTCCTGGGAATTATTAGTTGGTTGGTAAGTGTTTTCTTGCCCTCTATGCAGTCTCAGGTGACAACTTAGGAACCATCTGCCCACAGCTGGCTGACTTCAGCCATGAATTTTTCACCATTTCATTCACCAATCCACACAACAATGTCACTGAAAGGGGGCATCGTGTGGTGTCTGCTTGGTTATCAAATCATTTCTCCTTTAAAATATGAAGTCCTAGCATAGGAATACTCACACCTTTCTATTACCCTCCTGTGAATCTTTCAGTTTTCAGAAGAAGAAACATTTCATGTTTGTTGCTTTTAATCTGGACAGGAGACCAAGAAGCTCTCTCCTGTAAAATTAATTGGATGCCACAGAGCAGCCCAGGGCTTACAAATATGAAAAACCCATCTTCCTTATGACTAATGAATAATAAAAATTACCCATCTCAGGCAGAGGAGAGAGGTGATTCCACAAATGCTCCAGCAGTGGCCTGGGTGGTATTAATCAGCTCTGCTGTCAGAGGTGATGTCTGCGGTCGTCTCACAAACCAAGCTCATGGCAGCAGCTCCTGCACACCTCTGAGTCAGACACAGCCTTGAAACCTCCAGGTGCCAGGTTTCCCAAGTGACCTCAAGGTGGTTTCCCAAACGGGGAGTCAAGTGCAGAGGGTTTGGAGCCCACACATCTGCAAGGGGACTGGGACACCACCCAGCTGTTGAGTAAGCAGCTAACGGGCTCTTTGTGCAGGACCCCACCCAAGAGGGAGAAAGTCACAGGAGAGGAAAATGTGCTGAAAACTTACTGCATGAGGCCAGTTTTTAGTGCAGCTTCTTTCTTTTGCCTTTCTGCTGTGTATCCAGAGGCTGAGTTACCTGATAGAGAGTTAATGAGACCTTCTAGGGGCATCTGCTTAGCTCCTGCCCATACGTTCCCAGGCTTGTTCCCTTGGTCTGAGCTCGTGTTTGGATCTGTAGCCGTCTGTAGGAGAGGGATACCCAGCCTGCCTTTGACCTCAGAGCAAGCCCAGCAGGCCAGCTCAGCACTGCTGGTGTGGGACCAGCCCCTGGCATGGGAATCACTTCCCACAAACATTGTGGTGTGCGGTCACCGTGTCCACAAAGCCCTCAAGTTTTGGTGGTGCAGATGAGAGAACCTGTTTGGCAAGGGTTCTACTGCCCAGGAATTTGGGTCCCCTCTGATCTGATCTCACCTGTGTGCCTTCAGCTGTTATCCTCTCTGCAAAGAGTCTCCTTCCTTCCAACCTGTCACCGTGCTGGACAGCCTGCAGCAGGGCTTGCCAAAGCTCCTTTGGCATCTCTGGGAGTGGATTCACACCAACAGCAGCTGAAAAAAAAAGCACCTCTGAATATTCTGCTTTTCAGCAGTTTTTTATCCCCACCACATTGTGTCATGAATATGGATATCCCATGGGTCCCTTTCCTGCTTTCATTTCTGTATTTCTCCCTCCCCAGGGACTGCAGATCCCTCCTTTGACAGGAGATAACCTGTCAAAGGTCAGAAAGTAGTAAGGTTAATGCAGTCACAGTTCTGCAGCACAGCCTTCCTGAGTCAGAGCTACAAACAGCATGGGACATTATTTGGACAAAACTTGGAGAAGGTGTTGCCTGCAGCATCCCCCTCACCAGGTGATGCTCACAGGGTCACTGCACCTTACCGCCTTCCACACTCCTCACAGGTGTTCCCCGAGGAATTCTCTCTGCAGTCACGTGGATGATAAGTCACATGGATATTGACGTATTTACACCGGGGCAAAATCCCCAGTGCTCTCTGGATACCCGTGGCTTTTGGATACAAGAGCATCTGCGTTTGGGGGTGGTTGATGTTTGGTTTTTTCTCACAGGCTTTCCCATTCCCCACAGCCCATAAGTGGCTTTCTGCCAGCTCTGCAGCTCCTCATCCCTCCTCCTGGCAGCGGCACTGGCAATGGCACATTTCACAGGTCTGAGGGAGAAATTAGTCGAGCCACACGGGGTGAGAATTTCCTTCAGTGGGTGGCAGGGAATTTACATGAGTTTAAATCTGAGTTTGAAATATTGGTTCCAACCCAGAGTGTAATAAAAAGAAAAAGAAGTTTGAAATCCTCTTCCAAAGGTACAAGTGGAACTTCAGATGTCAGACCAACATTCTCCATCAATACGATTAATGCTTCTTGTTCCAGGCTCAGTCTTTTCTGAAGTGCACTGATGTTTGTAATAGAATATGCATTAAAAATTAATGAAAAGTTGTTTCAAAAATAAATTAAAAAAAAAAAAGAAAAGAAAAGAAAAAAAAAAAAAAACCTCTTAGAGAAGGCTGAGATAATATCTTGACCTTTGCGGGAAAGTACCAGTGTAACTTCTTGCAAAGTCACTTTTGTCTGAAAGTTCCATGTTCCCACAGAAAGTTTCAGTTTATCTAAGAAATGGAACTTTCTTTTCCTTTACATTTTTTTTTTCCTTTTTTTTTCCTTTTTTTTTTTTTTCCTGACAGAAAAGGACTCAACCTGATTATTTGCAGGCAGCTGTCTAAATAAGCTATGACAAAAATGTCTTCTTGTGACACTGAAGAATGAGCAAAAGTATTTTTGGTCACTGAAGTGGACGTACTTAATATTTTCCCTCTACACTTTTCCCAGTGTATTTCCCAAAGCTGCTGGGTAGCACATGTCTCTGCTCAGGAATTTCATTCAGGGGGGTTTTCTCCCTGTCTTGGGCCCACCTGAGCATCCTGCTGCCATTTTGTCCCATTCCCATTTCCTTGCCTGTCCCAGTGTGAGCCATTTACTTCTTCTCTGTCTTTTGTCATCCTTTTCAGGATCACAGACATTTGTTCACAAAGAGTGCATTGGTGCCCACAGGCAAAATTTAAGTCCCTAAATCCCCTCTTAGATGCCTCAGTGGTGCATTAAATCTGGCTCAATAGCCTCCTAAGCAACAGACCCTCCAGAAGAGCCAGGGGACAGTCACATCCCTTTTTTACCCCTGCAGTTTGTCCCCCAGGATGAACAGGAGCATCCCATCTTGCAGCTGATTATTTTTTTTAACACTTGGAATCATCTGCCTGGGAAAGTATCTGCCTCCCTGGGATCCACACGCGTTTGTGTGTCAGACACAAGTAAATGGAGAGCAGTTTTCCAGAAAAGTTCCTGGGCATGTGTGTGGCAGCTAGAAATTGCAGAGAGGCCCTGATGGACTGGGGAGACACGCTGTGTCCCACAGATGACCTTTCCCAAAGGACGAAGAGGGGGAGGGCAGCAAGGAAGACGGGGGGTGGAAGCCACAGGGCCCTTTCTCCTTCTGCAGAGAGCAGAGGCAAATGCCATTCTCAAATAGAGATGTGAGCGTGGGGAAATCCTGGATTCATTCCCAAAAATATGGCGGATCCAGTGGCTGACTGACTCAAGCCCCACAGTTTTCTCCCCATCCCTGTGAAAACATCTTGTCCCTTGCTCTCTGCATCCCCCTGTGGATCAGCCACACTTGGTGTCAGGGCTCCAAGTGGCTTTCCCTGCCTGCACGGGTTGTGCTCGCACACAATGCAACAAAGGAACCTTGTAAATCCAGGAGTGGGGATGGTGTTGGGCCTTCCAACCCCTGACCCTCCAACAATTTAGTTAATGATTCTGGTTATCAGATACACTGGCTCAGCAGTGCATCCATCACTGGGCTGACAGGGATTCAATCCTATAAGGGGAGGGAATGTGCAAACACATTCAATCCCGGCCCGGCCAGCCCCCGGCATGCCTCACCCCCTAAATCCAAGAACAAACAGAGAGTTTCCATCAGGAGAAGATCTGCTGTGATTTATTGTAAAATAATAGACAAGAAGGACCTGTAGATGCTGGTAATGCCTCAGATGCAGGACAACTCATCAGATGCTGCTCAGCTGCTGATGCTCCTTGTAGTATAGAGCAAAGCAAGCAAAGATGGTGTTTTCCTTTCCACAGCAGCCTTTGCCCATTCCTCTGCAATGTTTTACTTGCACTGGGTTCAATCCGACAGCCCAAACCTGAAGCCAGCAGCTTGCTTTGCTGAACCTAAGGCTGGCACCTTGCATCTGTACTGTTTCAGTGTCCCAGCTCTGCACTAAAGACTCTTGTCCCATTTGCTTTCAGTCCCTGCCCAGGACACCATGACCCCTGCTCCCTGTCCTGACCAGTTCCTTTACCCACTTTCAGTAGATTATTCTGCAATAAATCACAGCAGTCTTCACATGATGGAAAACTCTGTTCTTGGATTTGGGGGAGTTCTGTAAAGATGCTGTCAGCCCCAGCAGCCCCAGCATTACCAAAGGGAGGAAGACTCTCTGATAGCAACAGTCCAGGGTCACTTTGCCCACACTTGGACCCAATCCAAGGCTTCCCAAAGCTTGCAACTTCTAGCTGACCCCTGTATTTTTGAACACCACAGTATTTTCAAGGTGAGCAAGGTCTGAGGCAAAATGCTGAAATACATCTGCTAGGCTGATCAGCTTTTTTTTTTAACAGGCGTAGAAAAATCTGGAGACACTTTCTCCGAGGAGGCAGTGCAGAAATGAGCCCGAAGCTGGGTTTTGAAAGGCCAACCTCTCCTTCTGCTATAATGCCATCAGAAATTCTGCTCCTATTTTTTATTTTCTTGCCTCATCATGTCATGCATGCCTGGAGTCGGTGGCAGAGAGGTACAGGACATCTCTCAATGTGGGAATTTTCACCCTTACAGCTCCTCTACATGGAAAAGGAGAGATCCAGAGGAACCAGCATCAAACCTCGGCTGTCCAAGAGCACCAGGAGGCAACTGACCACAGGGCGGGGTGTGTATTAACCAGTGTAGGGTGCATCTGTTTTGTGTAGCAATTATTTCAGATTAGGCCAGGGTTAATTAGCTGCTCCTGGTTGCCTCTGTCTGAGACAGACCACCCTCCATGCCAAGGGCTGCAGTACAGAGCAGACCTGGCACCTGCCTTCACTCCTGATCAGAAAGTGGGCAGGCAGCACCAGGCAGGATTTGGAGGGCTGGCAAACACTGTGGTGAACTTTGTATCTTGTTTTGGACCCCTCAAGCAGTGCAAAACTTAGGCTCAGCTTTCTCAAAGCTCACCCATAAGCAGATGACATGAGCACAGGAAGGCTGGCTGTAGCAGGAGTAAGGCAGCACAGGCACCTCCTGGCTGATGGATGGTCTCTAGAACAAAGTGCACAGGGCCAAAGCACTCTGCCTGGAGGTCCTGATGATGCCTGGTCAGGCTTGTGGGTAGTCAAAATCCCCTTCCCTGGGGTTTATATCATGACCAGGTGCAGCATCTGTATGCAGTGGCTCTTGCAGGGGAGCAGCTGGCCCCATCCTTGTAGCTGCAACATATGCACATGTTTTCCCCAGCACTTCTTCCTTCCCTCCGTGCTTTCCTGACATCCCCAAGGAGGCAGAACATGGCCACCAGTGCAGGGAGGACAGCCTGATCCATTTTTGGGTATCAGTGCTGCACCAGACTCCGTGGTCCCACACCAGCAGCCTTTGCACTGGCCAGGTTTCAGAGGCACTGCTGGGTTAGGGAAGCCTCACTACAGTACTGCGTGATAAGAGCAGCTAAGAGAGTTCCTGCTCTGACTCCGGCATGACTAAACAAGTTTCCTGATCCCTAACCTACGCCAGCCGCTCCTTGAGACAATACTGGTATCCCAGGTGGGAATGTGCAGGCAAGCAGGAGCAAACCAGAGCCGCAAGCCCTGATGCCCTGTGGCAAAAAAACAGCACTGCGTACCCTCGTCCCATGCAGGGTGCAGGCTCAGGGGCTCAAAGCAGGGAGATTTCCCAAGGAAATGCCCTGGCAGGACAACAGGCTTGGAAAACACAGGGAGAGAGGAGTTAAAAGTTACAGTGAAAAGAGAACAGGATGTGAACCAATGCTAAAGTATGACAAAAACCAACTAAGAGTGCAGAGAAACAGTTTCTCTTTGCCTAGTGGCAGTTTGCAATTGGGTGCTGCTGGGGAGATAAGGCTCACAACAATGGAAGTGCTCTTCACTCCACCGGCTATCCCCAGCTCCACCATGGATGCCGTGACTGTCCCAGTGTGTGGCCCAGCACGCCCCAAGTAGCCTCAAGTCACCATGGCCTGACCACCTTTCCCAGAAGAAATGGGCACGGAGAAACTCTCTGCAGATTGGCATGTGCAGTCAGGGCTTTGTCGCCTTGGCTGGAAGAGACTGGCAGGCTGGCTCAAGCCTTGTCATTGCTGTCCCAGGACAAGAAGGGTCTCTTCCACACAGTTCCTTGACAGAAACACACCTGATTTTAGGAGCAGATCTGTTGCACCACTATTGCATATTCAAGCCCTTCTGTAAGCTCACAGACACTTACCATGGGATTCTTGCCCTGTTCATACGGCAGGGAAGTCATCAGGTCTATGTCAGTGGGAAACTTGGAGCACAAGTCTGATGAGGAGCAGCTGAGGAAACTGGGATTGTTCAGCCTCGAGAAAGGGAGGCTCAAGGGGGACCTTATTGCTCTCTACAACTGAAAAGAGCTTGTGGACAGGTGGGGGTTGGTCTCTTCTCCCAGGCAACAAGGGATAAGATGAGAGGATACAGACTCAAGTTGCACCAGCAGAGGTTTAGATTGGATATTAGGGAAAATTTCTTGGCTGAAAGGGTGGTCAAGTATTGGAACAGGCTGCCAGGGAAGTGGTGGAGTCACTGTCCCTGAAGGAATTTAAAGATGTGCAGACGTGGCAGTTGGGGAAATGGGCTTGGCAGTGCTGGGTTAACAGTTGGACTCGATGGTTTTAGAGGATTTTCCCAACCTTAAAGATTCTACGATTCTATGAAACAAGGGTAAATGCAGCCCAAGCAAGACCCATACCTGTGTGATCAGGTGTACAGCTGAAAGTGGTTTATGAACCTGTTGTTTTTGCAGGCTTGGTGTGTCTGTGCTCATTTAATTTCTGTGCCCGACCTGCAGTCTGGACAAACAGCATCACGTCATGCCAGGGTGTGCATTCAGCACCTACTTTCAGAACAAAGGAGCAAATAACGGCCCAGCAGATCACGGTATTTAGCAGATGCCACAAGAAAGAGCTTTCCAGCTATCTCAGAGGGCTAATCTGCATTCAGGGAGCCAGTTTGCTTCTCTGAACACTTCATGGCCTGTCTGGACAGTGCCACCCCGACGGCTCCCAAGGAACATATTAATGGGTACCACCGAGTAAAACTTTGTAGCTGCAAATGAAAATGGTGACCAGAAAAAAATATTCCGAAGTTATTTTTTCTCACATTAAGATTTAATTTGCATAAATACAGAGGGATCATCAGGGGGTTCTGCTGTTTTTCAAGCCAGTTTCTGCGAAGGACTCATGAGGCTGAGACAATCTCTTCCGCTCACAAGCAGTGAAAGTGTTCTGGTAAATGACTCTGCAGGGGTTCCTGGGGTGCAGTGGTTGAACACAGGCTTTTTCATGAATCTTCGTGGGGTGCTTAGTCCTGTGAGGACCTGCTGGGTGAGCTACCTCCTTTCATCCTGAGAGCTGGGTCAATGTTTGTGGTTAGACCTTCTCCTGACGTTTTGTCTCTTGGGAATTGCACCTAGGCAGTGGGCTGGGGGGTCAGAAGAAAAGAAGATCATGTGTGTCATTTGGCCAGCGCAGAGCCAGGAGATGAAA
Source organism: Oxyruncus cristatus (assembly GCA_013399855.1). NCBI lineage: Eukaryota > Metazoa > Chordata > Aves > Passeriformes > Cotingidae > Oxyruncus > Oxyruncus cristatus. The sequence continues at coordinate 365,424 of VXAY01006251.1, forward strand.
AGGTGTGTGGAAATAAAACACATTAAGGATAGACTCAGGTGGTGGAAGTGATTTCCACTTTACTAAGGAACCACCTGCTGAGTCTGCTGATCTCTACCACTGCTCAGCAGACAGGCAGCTCTAGGGTCAGAAGCATAGCAGTGCTAATTTATCATGTTTGAAGGTGCAATAGGTCTCTCTAGATGTAATTAAGTGCTCTCTAAAAGGAAGGGACTACTGCTAAGCCTTGCAGGCATGTTTACTTGACCACAGAGGGACCTCATCAGAACATCCAGTACTAATATATTATCACTAATGATGACAACCAACAGTTTCTTCTCCGCATGAATTACAATTACACACTCTCACTTGGCTGGAGAGTCCAATTATGCACAAGGAAAATTTTTCACTTGTACAGGACAAGAAATATTAGCAATACCTACAGGTTGTTCTTTCCTACCTTTTTTTTATTATTATTATTTTTAATTTTTTTTTTACTCTCATTTTTTCCACCTCTAATTTGTTTCAAATTATTCCCAGCATTGTTTGGTATGAATGATCACCCACCACTTCTCTCTTTCACCAGCCCCATGTGTCTTTAGATTCTCCACAGTTTTACAGCTATCCCCAAGGCAATATTTGATCTCTTAAACCAGCCATCACAAGAGAGTTTACCAATCTTTTTTTTTGTCACCAAACACCTTTTCAGTATGGCATTTGACATCTGAGCTGTGTGTTCCTCTCACCTCAAGTTCACCTTTGCAAATGTTCCTTCTCTAACAAGCATATTTTAAGGACCACTGCTCTGGTGCCCCATGCTACATCCTACACTTAACAAATTGCTCCATAAAGATCATGGAAGGCTGAAGCTCTTTGAAGGAAGATTGCTTATCTCAATGCAATCCAGTGGGCTGCAGGAGGCTATTATCCATGTGTAGGAGTGACAGAGCCTCCAACAGCAGGGCATCTTAGGAGGCTCTGTGAAGCAAAGGTAACGGCATCAGCTCTTACCACTGTTGGAGCTGAAATATGTTAAGGGACTAGTGTGAAGGCAGCCTCGGAAGTGTTCTGGCTAGACCCCAAAGCAGGTGAAATAACAAAAGAAGGAGGCACTGGGAAAGCCTGAAACTATCTGAAGGTGAAATTCATGGCAAGCTCAGTAGCCTCTGACAGGCAGCACTGATGTCCTGAGCTGCTGAGAGGGATGGGGAGATACTGCCTGGGCTGAAACCACTTCCCCAGCTCTGAGGAAGCAGCACCCTTGTGAATCTCATCCTACAGTGCACTGACCAGAGGTCTGCTGCTGCATCCATCTGGCTGGAAGGCTGGACTGCTCCTGCAGAAGGACAGAGGGCTGGTGCCACTTGGGGAAAGCCCATCAACACCCAGCATGGCAGCCAGCACCTCGTCCAACCTCACTGTCCCTGATAAAGAAATTCCTTCTGAACAGCATTTGTCTCCCTGTATCTGCAAGACAATCACCAGGTATATCAGGCTTGCTCTGGGGCACTGTTCCACCACTCATCCGTCCCCTGACAGATGAAGACACAAGTCCCTCTTCCTGTGACAAAGTTGTTTTCTACCGTGATGCAGAGCCCACATCTCAGGCTTGTTCTCAAAATAAAACCTCCTCTTAGGTTGTGTGGATGCTCATTTGAGGCTTCTTCTAGCAAACCTCCTCTTTTATTTTTGTGTTCCTCAGCATCCTCAAATTGTTACATGACCAAAAATCAAAATAACAAATAAATAAAAGTGTCAGTGAGCTGGCTAATGAGAGCCATCCAGGCCCCCAAGGTGCACACCAGAAAGACCAGGAGGTGCTGGCAGCAGCCAAGGTACTCGTCAGTGGTCTCTGAAACCTTGTTGTGTCCCTTGTATAATGTCCTGACCAGAATGCCCAGCAACAAGCTGCCCACTGTGGGCAGCCTCTTCTTTGTGGGGCAGGAGGAGATTGAATTTGGTTCCTCTCTCTTGTCAGGCTGAGGGATTGTGCCTCGAGACTGCACATGTACATTCACCACTCAATCACAGAGCAAGTTACTGCCTAGACAGAGGCCAGGAGCTGCATCTCTCAAACTCAGGTGTCTGTCCTGCGGAGGAACTGGAAGGGAGCCAGCACCAGACCCATGGCTTGTTTTACCCCACAGGCTGTTTTGATATATCACAGAGAGCTCAGCCTCAGCTCTGAGGGCAGAATGAGTTTATGAGCCCCCAACATCTCCAGCCACGGCTCCAGTCCTGGCTCCAACAGCAGCCCAGTGTTACACCTCTCCACTCTGGTGACTTTGCTGCATCCTGCTAAGTACCTGTCTATCTAACACTTCCTTGATCAACAAACCTCTGCAACAACTTCCTAGGCTCATTCCCAGGCATTTTATTCCACTGCTGGTAGTGGAATAAAGTTGGCAGCTTGTCACTGATTTCAGCCGGACAGCTGGATCTGACCCTCAGAAATCAGGGCATTACAATCAGTAGGGTTTGTTGCCAACAAAACAGACCTGAATGTCACCCACATTCTTCTTGGAGTCTTCACTCAGCTCACAGGTCCTGCTCCAGCCCGTCCTGGAGCCTGTCCTGCACAGCAGTCCCCTCCTTCCCACCAGGACCAGACACTGAGCACTGGAATCTCATTCATGCATCTGCTGTTGCACCACTGCTGCCAATCCAGCCTGGGCTTTAGGAGAGAAGAACATGATCACTTTGCAGGACTCTGGTGGAGTCACTGCACAAGCGGAGAAGACCATCTAATCCTTGCATTCCTGCAGGAAAGAAAGCCCCCAGTGAGCTAAACATAAATGGCCAGCGGTGTGTGTTATTTTTAAGTCCAAAGGCCTGAAGGCAAGGTTTAAAGGCCAGTCTCATGGAATTTTTTTCATGAGCTGCGTTAAGTCCCCTTGTCTCTTGCCTGGATTGCGTCAGCCAGCAGTGACATATTTTGGTGCAGGGTCAGCCTCTGTCCCTGTTCTGAAGGCGCTTTAAGCCTCTGTACATGGCTGGAGTGGGCAAACTGAGACACGGAGCAAATGCTGGCTTCCATCTACAAGTCTTGTCATCTGGGATTGACAGAGACCACAAAGTGGCCTCATAGAGGGATAAAGTCAAATGATATGCCTGCCTAATGTTCCATGTTATACCCTTCCCTCCTCCCCGGAGCCGAGGGGAGGCTCGCCATGCCCCACGGTGATGTCCCTGACGGCCAGCTGTCCCTCACCCAACAGAGGCACTGAAGCACCAAAGCAGACCCACTGCCACACCACCTCCTCCCTGCCACCTCAGGATGTGAAATCCCAGCACGTATCAAAGAATCATACAATTGTTAAGTTTGGAAAAGGCCTCTAAGATCACTGAGTCGAACCGTGCACTGCCAGGTCCACCACTGCCAGTTTACCCAGCACTGCCAGGTCCACCACTAAACCATGTCCCTAAGCACAGTATTTACACATTTTTTTAATGCTTCTAGGGATGGTAACTCCCATCACTCCCCTGGGCATCCTGTGCCAAGGCTTGACAAACCTTTCAGAATAAATTTTTTTTCTAATATCCAAATGGAACCTCCCTTGGCACAGCCTGAGGCCATTTCCTCTTGTCCTGTTGTTTGTTGCCTGAGAAGAGAGCCCGACCTCCATCTGGTACAACCTCCTTTCAGGTAGCTGTACAGAGTGATAAGGTCCCCTTTGAGCCTTCTTTTCTCCAGGCTAAGCACCCCTACTTCCCTCATCTTCTCCTCATAAGACTTACATCCTCCTTCCCTTTGCAGCTCTGCTGGCCGTGGAGCACTGGGGCTGCACCAACCCTCCCATGGTTTGAGAGCATATCAGCTCCCTTCCCACATGCTCAGCTCCCAGAGCACTGAACATCTCCCAGCCAAGACAAAAATCAGTCCATTCATACTATGGATGTGTGTAAGTCCCATTTTATCTGCTTTGTCACTGTATGGGGCAGCATTAGGAGATGAAATGAAGGTTGCAAACACAGAAGGAAGAACCTTATGAGGGGCAGCCCCTGTCTCAGCACCAGCTGAGGGCATTCACACAGTGTGCCCAGGCACCAATCAGCTCTCATTGTGTTCACTCAGCCACAACTGAGCACCTGGGGTAGACACTGGTATACTGCATTGCTTTAGGTACTGGGCTCCTGTTCAACCCTTTCTCCACTGGAAGCAACTGCAGAAGCAGTTGCACAGTCCCCAAAAGTCCACACTGTCTGCTGCACTGATGTTTCCATGTCCCAGCAACTCATTTCTGACAGAAATGCCATTTTTGTGAGACTGCCAGCTGACATAATTGTAAAGTATAACCAGCTTTGGCTTTTGTAATGTTTCCTACTCTAAAATGACGATGAATATATTTCTTACTGGGCAGATGGCTGTTCCTGAAACAAGCAGCTATTTAATCTGGCGTGAAATCCGGAAGGCAGGTGAGATTTTGGGGTTTTTGGAAGGAAAGATGACTCCTGTAGACAAAGAAGCCCAGGTCTTTCCCCATATAGAAAGGATTGGGGCTGGGGTCAGAAACCATCACCCCACAATGTCAATGAATGTGAGAGGTGATGGAGGGGAAGGATGAGTGTGGTTTCAGCCCATCTTTCTGAATGTCCTCACCTGTGCACACTCCAGCATGGACTGTCACTTGATCCTGAAACCCCAAAATCCCTGGCCTGTGCACCCTGCTGCTCCCATCCATGCTTCTCTGTATAAAGAAACTAAGACACATGACACAGAAAACCACCACTGGTGCTTTGTTTGCAGAACACAAACCTGTTCAAATGAGCTGTACTTTTTGTTCTTTTTTAGCTTTGGCTGTGACACCCTCTCCATTGCTCCTCTTTTCAGTGGCCTCATGTGCATTTTTGCTTTTCCTAATCCAGGTTTTTCTGTTTTAACCTGAAGACACCATCTCTCCCAGACAACACAGATTAGGGAAATAAGATACACGTTGCTCCACCCCCAGACCAGCTTGCAAAATTCCCTTTCCTCCTCTGCTGCACCAGGCTGGCACCTGTGGGGCATCTGGCACAAAGGGGATTGATCTGAAAGCAGTGTCCTCTGCATGGACAGGGGAAGAGCCTGATCATGTGGACCAGTCCCTGCATCTCTAGAAGTGGGTATCTGGAAGCAGCAGTGACTCAGGGGTGGCAGAAGCACTTGGTCTTGTAATCATGGCCTCCTCCCTGCTGGGTGAGGGAGTTGGGCAGACCCCAGTGTCTGGACAATCTTCTTCAGAATCCCTTGGAACAGAGGGATTCTGCTCCTGATGTGGTGCACAGGAAACAAAGGAGAGGAAACACCAGCATCAGTTTGAGGATGGAGATGAGGGGACCTTGTGTCTGAATTTTTTAATTAGTTAGGTCATGAGAGTGAAAAAAAGTCAGTTTAAAGAAACCAAACTGATTTAATTAGCAATAGGATTATGAGTGCACTGCTTTCCCAGGCAGAGGAAAGGGTCTCATCTTCAACAGTTTCATTAAAATAATGACTCATACCCTCTCTTCCTCTCCCCCACCCTCACCATAGATCCTCTTTCTCCCATGCCTGTGACTGCGCTGGGATATGCCCCCGATAATCTTCTGCTATCCTAGGGGCCTGGGAGGCAGGAGGGCCATGGAAAGAATCCCAGCGTTTCCATCTGTCGAATTCCCGAGCGGCAGAAACCTGACCCTGCACGGAGCGGGGATGCGCTGCATTATTGCTGCTGTGGCAGAGCAAGCAGCCTGTGCTCCTTGTCATGCATTATTAAGTGATCTCAGGGAGGGAAAGGCACCGATGAGACAGAGGGTGAGTGAACCTGAAAAGTGGAAAGGCCAAAACTACCCCTGTAATAAAAAGAAATTTAAAAATAAATCCAACCCTGAGCAGCCTCAGTAGCCGATGCAGCAGCTGCTCCCATGGGCAGAGCGGGCCAGGCACAGAGACATGACAGCCATGCTGATGGTTTGCTGCAGTAGCGTGGGGGTTTGCCATGATTTTAGTGACTTTGTGAAAAACGAGGCAGTAAATGTTAAAGCCTGCAATACACTTGTTTCTGTCCTAATTAGCTCAGCGCTGAGGGAGTGGGAACACTTTGCCATTGGATGAGCGGCTCCAGAGCCAAACCCCACAGACGTGATGCAGTCCCATACAGGGATGGGACTGTGAGCCTAGCTTGGTGCTCCTGGGGTGGCACTGCTGTCACCCGAGGCTGGGGGACACCATGGCTGGTGCAAAGCAGCTCAGCTTTAGCTCTGCTGTCAGCACATCCCCTTGGCCCTGAAGCACATGTGGGAGTGGTGTCAAGGCCTCCTGCCCTGTGCAGAGCCCTGCCAAGGCCACAGCTCTCCTAAACAACCAGCTGAGACTCCCCTGGGATGCACATTTAGGTGTGCAGCCATGGTCCCAGTCAAACTGCTGCACCATGAAGCTGCATGGCATGACAGAGAGGGAAAGAGCGTGGGTGCAAGGTTTGTCCTCTGGGACTGCATCGCCCATAGAGGTGGATGTGATTTGATGTGGGGGAAAGGAAGACTCCAGAATTCATCTGCCTCTGCACAACTGATCACCATCACAGCAACAGCAGGAGGGTTTGAACCCACAATCAACTTTGAGCCCACTTGAGGGGAAAGGCCACCCACCAGGGTGAGATGGACCAGAGATGTACTCTCATCCAGGTGTGCGATCTCCCTTCCCTGAGACTGTTTAGTGATGCTTTTATGGACGCTTTTGCCAATTTTCCAACCCACTGGCAACTATTCCTTATATGGAAAAACAAGAGCATAGAGGAACTTAATGTGTTTCTAGCTGATTTTAATGAAATTTAAAAACTTCGGCAAGGAAGCAGAATCATCCCGACCAATTCTTTGGGAACCAGAGACCGTAACTGGAAAGCCTGTCTCAAGCAGGGCAAAAATGGCCACTCCTGTTATTTGCAGAAGAGGCAAGATTGCAAAGGGTCAAGTATTGCAAAACCCCAGGCTCTACAGAAGGTGATTTATAGTTACCTGCAAAGATGTGACTAAGAAGCTCAGGAATCCCAAGCTGAACAACAGCCCATTGATAAGCCCCAAGACACTGCAGGCCAAACTCTTGGCTACCCCCCAGCTGACCCCTGGCAATGTCCTGCACTCACCCGAAAGGCAAAGGTGTGCAGGAGAGAGGCAGCAGGGAGCTCAGGAGGGCACTGCTGCAGGCCAGGGGCTCCACACACCGGGGCTGGTCTGCTTTTGTCAGCAGAGGATGGACCAAATCCATTGCTGGAGGCAAGTGGCTACATCCCTGTCAAGGGGCCGAGGGTCAGACTTCTGCTAACAGTGTTGTGGGTTTTTTTTTTCAGGGATGTTTTCTTTCCACTTGTGCTCCCGGAAATGCAGAGGCACACAAATAGAAAAGGACAAATCAATAGGCATTTATGAGCCATGAAAGAGCGTTCTTCTCGCTCAGGTAAAATCTTATTTGTGCTCTTTATGTGGCTGGGATGATTCATTACGCTTCCCTCTCCCCCACAGGCAAGTAGAAATAAACAGGAACGCTTTCCAAATTCAGGAAGGGCTCCCTCCCTCCCTCTCTCCCTCTCTTCTTTCCTCCCTCCTTCTTTTCCACAGTATATTTTTCTCTCGACAGATTAAATGGTTCTCTCTGAAAACTTGTAAATTCCTGATCCTGCCTGGTTTGCTGCAGCACAGCCTGGAATACAGGTGGATGGTCTTCCTGGCAATGGATACGTCCCCGATCAACAACTCATTTCCCTGTGTGCCAAATCACCCCTCCAGCCCCCTGAGCTCCACTTTCGCTGTCACTGGGGTCAGAGGCAAAACTTCCCCCGGCTCCAGCGGGAGCAGGAGCAGGTTTCGTCCGGCAAATCCACCCGTATCGCCATATGTTGCTTTCTCTCCCCGTTCTGTTTTCCTTTCGGCCCTATCTGCTTCATCAAAGGCAGGGGCTGATGGCGGTGGCCGCGCGGGGTGTTTGCACAAAGGCGGTAATTCAAGCCCCGGCGTGAGCTGTTTTGGCAGCGTAGCCAAGGCACCGCGCGTTGCTCCAGCTGACCTCTCCGGCGGCGCCTGCCCCGGCCTCCTGGATGGATGCAGGTGGCTCTCACGCCAGGATTCCCCCCGCTGTGCTTTTTAAAAACCATTTTCCTGCGACTCGCTTCTGGATGGATCACCTCCTGCCCTGCCTCGTGGGGCTCCTGAAGGTGCTCCCACTGGAGGAGTTCGCACCCTGAATTGCTTTCAAAGCCCTGCAGGGCCAAGAGGTGCTGGGCAAAGGCAGCAAACTGGTAACAGCACTAAGAGCAGGTGCTGACAGGGATTTGACTAGTGTAGGTCTTTGCCTGGGTAGGAGAGCCACACGCTGCTCTCCATCATTCTGCGCATATCATGCATGCAGGACCCAGCTATTGGCGCCTCATGCTGAGAACAGGCGTTGCAGTTCAAAGGAAAGCATGACTTTTCTTCATGTATGTCCCCATTGTAGGTGCATCCTCGCATGGAGGGAGGTACCAAGCCCTCCTGCTCATCCTTTGCAATGGTCTGGAGCAGTGCTCTCTCTGGCCCTTACTTTGCAGAGCCTTTGTTTCAAACCTGTTGCCACCCTCCAAGGCCTCTGCAGTGAGTTTGCTGCTCCCGACAGGTTTGCAGAAAGTGAAATTCCCTTCAGCTGCACATCTCAGTTCAAATTCTCCCCGCTGCGAGAAATTCCAGGATGGAGAGCAGTCAGATCAAAGAGAGACAATCCCAGCTGAAACATGCACGATTTGCATATTCCATTAAAAAAAAAATCAAAGGGGAGGGTGTGTAAAATATTTGTGCCCTGGAGCATATACAATGTATGCCCCAACAAGATGCTCCGTGTAGGGCTTATACTTATTTACTCTGATGCCTAATAGCAAAAAAAAAAAAAAAAGAAAAAAGAAAAAAGAAAAAAAAAGAAAAAGAGGCTGTTAAAATTTTTCACATCTGTAATTTTAACAGATTTTGGTTCATCTGATACAAACTGACCATCTCCTTGAAAGAAGCACAGATACCCCTAAAAACCTCGGGCTGACTTGTTGCAAAATGCTTACTTTTGAAGGTCAAACTAAATACATTCCTTGAGCAGTGGGAGGTCCCCATTGATAGAAATCTTTATTGCTCTGGTTCTGCTGTTTCATTTTACATTTGATAGACCCCAAACAGAGGGGAGGTGAGTGGAGGATACGTGGATCTTTCTCTGCCAGATTTTAGAATGACACTGAGAAAAGCCAAACTGGCAAAGCTGAGTTTGTTTTAGGCTGAGAAAAGCATGGGCTGAGAATTTCATTCTGCTGCTGGCTCTGCCGGCAGCCAGCTGCATGGCAGTGACAAGGTCACCGCTCTGTGCCACTGTTTCTCCATCTACAAAAAAAAAAGTTACTGATCCCTTTTTGTAGGATTTTGACACCATTATTGTTACCATGAATACTCTTGCTGCCTTTTACTACCCCAGTGGTGGCTGTTAAGCCAGCCCGTGTTGCTCCACCCAAATGCCTGAGCACAGTGTGGGTGATACCGTTAACCGTGGGGAGAGGTGACCTGGGCTGCTTATCCCGAGTCTAACGACTGTGTCCTTCTTCCTACCTCCCATCTCCAGCTTCAAAGTCTGCACTGAGCAGCACTGCCTTCCAGAAGGAGATGAAAAGTAAAAGACCAACTGCTCTGTGCTCCCCCTGGAGGGGTGGGTCACAGGGCTGCTGTGCTGACCCCCACTTCCAAAGCCTTCCTTTGCAGCAGCGGGTCCAGTTTGCACAGCAGCGGGCCCTGAGGGATGCAGGGAAGGCTGCAGGGCAGCACACAGAGAGGAGAGGCAGGGGGACGTGATGAGTGCATGCCCAGATGTGAAAACGCCACTGGCAGGAGCAGAGCATCTCCTCCCGCCTGTGACTGCCAGCCCTGCCCCAGCAGAGGCACAGCTCTTGGCTGCCTTGTGCAGAGCTGTGGGCTGGAGGAGACACGCTTCTCCCCTTCTCTGCAGGGGTTTCCTCATGGGTGAAGCCCTCCTGTGCCAGTGCCCCACACTGCCTATAAACCTAACCTGCCACGAGCCTCATCCTGCGGTCCCACGGCTGCCATGCCTCACTCCAGCCATCCTCCCCCTTGAAGGGACCAGGCATCGCAGCCGTGCATGGACATGCCCTGAGAAAGATGCTGGCTTCCTTCCGTTGAGTATTCCTGGCTGTTGGCACACCACAGCAGTGCTGTATTGATCCTCTTAAAGGCGACGGCCGAGTCCCTCATAATTTATTGAGGACCAGCCGGGTGGTTTTTGCTGACTCCCACGCCTTCCGTGGCTCACATTAACAGCGATCGAGTGCCAGCATCAAGCAGTTTTTTGAGAATACAATTCCTCTCGGAGAGCATCTTCCAAGAAAAAAGTAATATGCAGGAAGAATGCACCTCGAGACATCAAGCGTTTCAGCGTTGGTTTGTTTGCCTTTTCCCAACAGCCTGCCTCTAAGGTACATCATTTCTGGCATCAGGTTTCCTCACGTAGAGACCATTTAAGTACTTAAGGTGCTCTCTATGTACTCAGCCAAATGTTTTGCCAGGAAACCTAGAATTTCTTTGCTTTAGAGGCATAAAGTCTTCCATCTGAGTCTTAATTACAGGGTTGAATACACAATGAAACGGCTGCTAAGCCCCTACATGTATGGAATGTAACACCACTTCACTGCACCTCACCTGAAAGACAACTTGTAAAAAAAGCCACAGATGAGCAATAAACTGGAAGGACGCTAATAAGAAAAGAGAAGAGATTTAAGCAAAAACCCTCCCTCCAGTAAATAATTAGCTTTTTTTTTTTTCTGATTGTGCTCCTCCCGATAAAAGACAAAGAGCTCTGTCAGGAAGTGACTCCCTCTGAGAAGCTACTTCCAGAAAATGTGGTTTTAGTGGTCTAGACCATCTGCTCCTGGCCAGGGGAAGGGTGGGTCTGAACCTGTCTGCATTCAAACCCTTCTGACGTGGGTGACGAAGATGTCCTGAATTGTGCTCCTGGGCTGCGTGTCCCAGGGGAGGCAGAAGGAGCAAAGGAGGCACAGACCTTCCCTAGAAGGAGGAATCCCAAAAGCCGTTGCTGCTGGGATGTGTCGTTGGCGCTATTAATGATCTGCAGGGCTGGAGTCCACAGGAAATTCGCCTGGGTTTCTTTGGGCCGGAGGTCAAATCGATCTGCAAGGTTGGTTTTGCATCCGGGCAGGGGCTGAGGTAGCTCCGAGGACGTGGCAAACACAGATGCTCCTTCGAAGCTGCCCTGGGGCTCTCCAGGGCACAGAGAAGCTGCGGACAGTGGTCTCACGGCCGTGCTTGGGCCAGCCCAGAGCAGGCAGCACTGTGCCCACCCGACTCAGGCTCCCCACCACGTAATTTCTGTTTCAGGGCCTGTACCACAGGCTTTTGGTGCGATAAAACAACGTGGATAAAAGGGACTGCCCAGCTCCAGGGAACAGGAAGGGGAATTGGGAGGTTTCCTTCCTGGGAAGTGGAAGGCACAAACTGAGCCAGAGTGGTGCGTGGGGTGGGAAGCCCTGGAGAGGCAAGTCTGCTCCCCATGCCACCGCAGCTGGCTTTGCCTCATGGCACAAAGAGCTGAACAGCAATGTGAAGTCCCCTGGATAAATCCCTGGCATGGCTGCTCAGGGTCAGAGGCAGGAAGACAACAAACAGCAAGATGAAGTTAGTGCTGCCATTGCTTCAACAGAAGCACGCACTGCATTTCTTAGCAGGGGAAGAAGCCTCATCAAAGCATACCTGAAAGGAGGGAAGATGCTTCATCCAGAGCACACGATCTTCATTTTCAACCTGTAATTTACTTTTTTCCATAGAAAGATCAAATTAGCTGCTTTAGCTGCTTTAGCTCCATCCCTAATTAAATGTTTTTCCTTTTTCCAAATGGCAAATTCCTGCGAATTCAAACAAGTTGTATCACCTGGCGGAATTAATTTTTAGTCAGGACATGCCTGTCATTCCAAACAAATTAGATATCTGAAGGGGTGGGTCTAGCAGCATTTCTGTGCACTAACCAAACCAAGTGGTTATGATCCACACGGAGCCAAAAACGATATTCTTCAGGCGACAGTAACCCCTATGCATACCAGCACCTCGCTGAATCAAAGAGTAAACACCCATTGTACCCGGGCATATGCTGCTGTGGGTCTCTGAACCGGTGTTTAATGACCTTGTCAGGGAATGTGTGTGCTGTACTCTTGCATTTTTAAGAAAGCATAATGGTGCTTTTGTCTTCTGTTTTTTCCTGTGCGGCAAGTTGCAGCTAGTCTTCAAACTTAGCTTAAAAACTTCACTTATTACTTCTGGGCAGTACTCTTGCCAGTTCTGTGCTTTTATTATTTTTTTTTTTCCTTTCTTAATTTTTTTCCCGCTTCATCTGTGTGTCTCAGCAGATATCAAACTCTCTTTTTTAGTACTGTAATTGATAGTTTGCAAACCAGTTGTGTGTCTGTGCATGTGTGTATCTGCAGACTCACAGTCTCCAGTCCACTGGACAACCATACAGCAAGAGCATAACTTCAGCCCCTAAGACCTAAAATAAACACTAATACCCCATTCAAAGGGCCACAGTGTTCAGTGTCTCCTTATTCAGGAAGGAGGTTCACTAGGTGGCTGCCTTTTGACACGTGCCAAAGTCTGCCACTAAATTAAAGACCTTAGAAGTTTTTACAGACACTGAGAAGACTGAAAACTCATGATTCACAACCAAAGGAAAAAGACTTCAGGAGAAATTAGGATATAGAGTGTTTTAGGACAAGGGAAAATGGCCTTAAGCTGAAAAAGGGCAGTTTTAGATTAGATATTGGGAAGAAATTCCTCCCCATGAGGGTGGTGATGCCCTGGCACAGGTTGTTCAGAGAAGCTGTGGATACCTCATCCCTGGAAGTGTTCAAGCCCAGTTTGGATGTGGCTTTGAGCAACCTGGTCTAGTGGAAGGTGTCCCTGCCCATGGTAGGGGGTTGGAACTAAATGGTCTTTAAGTTCCCTTCCAACCAAAAACCTTCTACAATTCCATGATTCTCTTTTTGTCCATGTTTGCCCCAGTGTGGACATTGGTGGACAAAGCACACATACAGCTCATCAGCCTGCCCTAAATTCACAGCTACAGACCTGGAAAGCTGCTGTTTCAGGCATCCAAACCTGCAGTTCAGCCACGGAAAGGGACACCTCACTGTAGATAAGATAACAAACTGTGTGCAAACACACAGAAAGTTGATGCAGAACCTTCATCTTGGGGCCTCTCATTGGGATTGGGAGGTACAAGATAATTTGGGGGATTAGGAGCTAACAGAAACTCTTCATCCAGAGTAATAAGAAAGAAGTCAGGGGTTTTGATGGCTTTGATCAATGCAGTTGTGAATTTTTTATAAATCCTAACATCTTTTTAACCAGCTTTAGTTACCGGAGAAAAACATTTGTGGCACAAGATTCATCTCACAGTGATTTAGATGTTTACAACATCACTGTCTTATCAGAGCTCCCTTCACAGTCCTGGAACATGTTCTAGAGAAGGATGGATGTAACTAATTTTGGGCAACCATTTTAGCATGAGATAAATCCTGCTTGAAGCCAAAGACAGCAGCAGGCTAGACAGTAACCAGCTAGATGGAGGCACCTATAACTAGGGACATGAATTTCACACAAAGTACAATTTAAGTGTTGAACAGGTCTACAAGCCAACTGCTTTTGCTGCAAAATTTGTAGGAAAATTAGTCAGAGACCTGGAGGAATCTGGCTCTAGGCAAGGAACATTATCATCTCCTGGCAGGAAGAAAAGGCACTGGGAAGTGAACAAGTAGGAAAGTGTATGAATATTAAAATCCTAATGGCTCCTGAGGTGCCTGTTAACTTTGCTAATACCTGAATGCAAAGGAAGATACACAATGGGCTTTCCTAAAGAGGATGATGAGTATGAGGATACAAGGGAGCCTTTTGAACAGCTGATTTCTCTTAGTGCCCTCTTAATGCCTCTTGGAAGCCAGCTTCCCACTGGAGGGCTGGAGAGACCCAGAGCTCTCAGTCTCAGCCATGGAGGGTTGCTCTTCCAAAACCACCTGAGAGGATCATCAAGCATGCTGAAGTGAAGGGAGGGGGGGAAGAATCCTGGGGAATCTCCTAAAAGGTTATGATATTTGCTGCAGTGATGTCTCAAGGAGTCCAGCTCAGCTGATTTGCTAGGAGGTTTTTGTTCCCATTGCCTGAAGGACAGCTGTGCCTGAGGCACAAAGGAACAGAAAAGTGGGATGAAGGAGCCCTTTCTCTCCTCATTGCTTCACCATAGAATACCCTGCTTTAGAAGGGACCCACAAGGGTCATTGAGTCCAACAACACCACACACCACAAACGCGGGTATGAAACACAACGAGCTCTGAAGGACGTAAAGTGGCAGGAGACGAGGTAAAGGGTGGCAAGACACAAAGAGGAGGGTGGGAACAAGGCCCTGAGAAGGTGATTTATCCTATGATATGCTGCAAAGGGGGTGGAATTTCATCACTCAGACCTCAGCTGAGTGCTCCACTCCCCAAACCCCTACTTTTCACTCTGGGTCAGGGGCTGCTGACTCCATATGCTGCAGCCCCATGCTGCCCAACACTGCAAGCCTACCAGGAGCCTACCCAGGAGCACCATACCCTGCTCCAGGGATGGACACACAGCTGAGCCCTGAGATAGGCAGGAGATGTTATTGTGGATAGGATATGTCCCTTCCCCCAGCTGGGATGCAGGTGGTTCAGCAGCCCCCACGTCCACTTCCATGCCTGCTGGCCCCACCCCAACACTTCCCAGCTTCCAGGGCTCATGAAATGCCACACCACGCAGTCTGAACATACATGTGAGCACAGGCTTTTGTATGCACCTACAGACTTTACTGCTATAGGAGACCATTACATAAAATGTCAGAGCTTTAAGGCCCTGCACAAGTGCCCCACATGTGGATAACCCTTCCCATCCCAAAGCTCTTACAATTGAAACGTAAGAGCAGAGGCAACAGGTGGACATGGACAGCACACAGTAAAAAAGGAAACCCAGAAATGCAGGCAGTGCTGATGAAGCTACACATCCTTTTACTGAGATTGGTTTTGCCCATTTCATTGCACAACAAAAATTTCATGTGCTGCACTCTGGGTTGTACAGACAATGCTGGAGACAAAAATGGATCAGCCATGAACGTATGATCTAATATGGTCAAACACTGGCAACTCATAAAGGCTTGTGTCCTGCACAGGAGATCCCAAATTAGCTATTTTTGTTTAAATGACACTTCTGCCCTTACAGCTTTTCTCGCCAGCTGTCCTATGGAGGACTGTGTTCTATATCCGTTTGTTTACCTACTCTGCTGTAGGAACCGTTCCTATGACAGCTCCTATTAGAGGGAACACCTGCGAGTCTGAAACCCTGTGCTCCTTGGGCTGGAAATTAGTTGTTCGTCTTGATGCCTGAATCATTTAAAAAAGGGGAAGAGCAAGAATTTCCGAAGAGTGATTAGAACTGTGTATGGGGAGCTGCATCTACGAGGTGGCAGCTTCAGATAATGATTTCCAAAATTCCCCGCTGCCAGCACGTTACGTGATGGATTTGAGGTGGAAGTCTGCCATTGCCTTCCTTCGTCCGATGATAAGTCTTCAGGATCCCTGAGTTTGCCCTCTCCCTGCGTTGCTGAAATTGAACTGAGGTCCAGCACGAGGCTCAAATTCTGGCAGTGTTGGGTGCCAAACATCTCAGAGCAGACATTGTAAAAGCAATCAAAGATTGCTGCACCAGCAAACACTCCAGTAGTGATATCTCATACTGCTGAACATTCTTCGGGCAACAGACAAATGCCCATTTACTCTACCAAGGAGGCCAAGCTGGGCTATAGCATCTAGACTGGAAATGTGCTGTTGAGCCTTTCCCTACCTGGCAGTGGACTGTTCTTGGGCAATGCTTGCTAGGAGATGGGGCTTAATGTCTAGCACTTTGTTCCTGTCACTTCTCCAAAAGACATTCCCATAATTTCCTAGAGTACGAAACCAGGAAAAAACCAGGAAAAACCTTTTTAAGGTTTGGGGTTTTTTTGCCTTATCTGTGGGTCTTTCCACGAAGCAGGTATGTGTGCAACTGCTGTGCATCTTACAACACTGCTAGCAGTTCTCTAGCAAGGATGCCATGACATGAGCTTTATCAAGCACAGGTAACAGAAGAACAGGTCCCTGCTGGGGACCTGAGTAACAACCAGGTAAAAGCAGGGCCACGATGATTCCAGGGCCCTGTTCCTCCTGCTACTTAGACGAAGACAGGTCGGACATTTTACAGTGACTGCCTTGCTCTGCAGCCTCGCTCAGGTTGCCTTGGATGATAACTCTTTCTTACTGGGGGCTTTCTGTGCTCCCAGATTTGAAGTCTCTCTTTCACTGCCTTGTCGCTCCCCGTGGCTCACAAGCCCCATGAGGGAGTAAACAAAAATACCATTAATTTAAAATTCTGATTTTGGCTCTCACCTGGCAGGGTTCATGACACAGCTCCTTAGGGCTGTGTCTGCAGTGTATAGGGCTGACCTCATACACTTCATGCTGGGGGGTGACAGCAAGCTGAACAGCAAATGAAACCTCTTTCAAATTCTTTTCTCTTAGAAGCACAAATCTAGGCATGTTATTTTAACATTTTGGCTCTTAAAACGATACCTCTGAGTCTCAGAAGCATGAAACGCCTTGACCGGGGCTTGTCCCAGAGCCCAGATTTCAAGACTGACCCAAGAGGTTCCATTCAGCTCTACTGCCCCCTACAAAAGCCAGCTTGGGAAAACGAGGCTCTGGTTGTCAGTCGGAACGATGCCTCTGGATGCATATGGTGGCCCAGCAAGCTGCTAAAGCAAACACTGGCAGCACTACCCCTTGACTCGCCCTGTAACCCAATACAGAGCAGCTCCCAGGACTGATGCTTTGCAGTGCTGTCACCCGAGGAACCACTGGACTCTGCTGGTAAACTAATCCTTGAGGTGAGGCCAGGGGGCAAAGGGGAGAGGGGCACGCTGGGGAGGATAATCCCCATCGCCTTTAAAAATTAAACACTGTGTTCGACCGCTCCAACACTGGGTAGCACTTTGCTCTGTGAAACGCTGAGAAAAGAAAGGACATTCTAGGTGAGTGAGCTGCCCAGCTCTCAGCTGGGTGCCAGCAAAGGGGCCTGCCCAGGTCCCTCTGCAAAGGCAGAGGGCAGGCACCATGGAAGACCACACACTCCATAGTCCCAAGTCCCTGGCCTCAAAGAGGGGAAAACCCCATCCCAGAGACACCAAAACATGGAGAGACACCCTAAATCATACCTCCTGCCTATGGGCAGTAAGAGCCTGCTTTGCTCAGACTGCTCTGCATTTTTAATTTCCAGGATTTTATTGACACCTACTCCTTGAGTGGCACTTGCTCATCAGGTCTGTGATTCCAAAGCCTGTGCCACAAGCAGCGCTGGAGTTCCTGCAGTGCAGGCATGACAGCCAGGGCTCAGATGGGACCAGAGCTGTATGTATGTCCTGAGTAGCTGCCCCTCTCCAGCCTCTCACAGGCTGCCACCTCACTGAGGTTATATTTAGCGAGGCATCTGCGGTGACAGTCATTTTTCCAGTATTTAGGAAATGCTAGTGCTGTCTTCTGGTTGGCTGCCAGGTGCTACTGGGAAACATGTGTTGGGATTATTTTCAGCGCTTCCACCACCACAGTGCCCATCAATCACCCCTGTGGGGCTGCTTCAAGTCTGTCTGGACCACAGCAGCCTCACAAAGTCCTCCTGCCTCCCCAGGGTGGGGGGAGCACAAGCATGAGGGGGCTCAAGGGAGTAATGCTGATCATTTTTTAATGAATTCCTGTCATGCCAGGCTTGGCTGAGCCCACCCAAGCCCACTGCAAAGCCTGGGGTGACATTTAAAAAGAGTGGGACTGGACTGGGGGCACAGTCTGGGTTCGTGATGAAGTCTTCCTCCCAAATGGTTTCCAGGAGGAAAAGCTGAGGAAAGGCTCTTCTTTCTTGATGTACTGGCTCACAGCACGGGTTTCAGCAAATGGGATGTTGCTTTTCTCCCAAGAAGCAGCTCTGAGTTTTCTTTCTTCAGGGGCCGTCTTGCTATTTAGAAAGCAAAATGCACCACGTAATTGCTTGTAACTAAGCGAGGCACCAGGGCCCAGCAGATGGTTTTATAAGTATTGTTGTTATATAATTGATATGCTCTGTTAAGCCCTTTATTTTCTGTTAAACAGGGTTTTTCTTTTCAATGTACTTTGGCCACAGAAGCATCAAAGAAGCATGGCTTGAACAAACACTTCTGCCAGGTCTTCATTGCACTTTTCCCTGGATTGCAAAAGCCTTTTGCCAGCGTTTGCAGGAGAAGGACCTGCCTCCACACCTCAGTACCCACCACTGACCACTGGAGGTTTTCCTTCGGGCTCATGATGCCCATGGATTTTCCATCTCAGCCTCTCCCCTTCTTTACAGCTTCGCTTCCCTTCCCTGCCTGCTCTCCCACGCACGTTTCCTTGCTGTGGGCCAACTACATGCTGAGGTCAGCCCAGGAATGAGCGTCGGGGAGGGCTTTTGCTGCTCTCAGCCCTGAGCAAGGTCTGGCTTTCCTGTGGGTTCAGCGCTGCTGACAAGTCCCTGCAGGCTGGTGTGAGGATGGCGCTCCGTCCCAGAGAAGGGCACCTCATCAGTTTAGGAAGGGATACAGCAACAGTTGCTGCCTCACCAGCACTGCTCCACGGGCTTCTGCCTTCCATGCAAACCCCTGGGAAAACACATTGCAGTCACAATGTTTCAGGAAAATCCACACCCAGGAAAAAGAAAAAGGTTTCCCAGCTGGCTGAAAACAGCAAAGCCTGTGTTCCAGCTGAGCATCCCCAGCAGGGACCACAGTCATGGCCCCAAGCCTTTGTTCCAAAATGTCCACTGAGATTTCTCTTTCTCCCACCAAAACTTTCTTCCATCTCTGTTATACCTCAATAGTCTTAAAACAACATTTTAATCTTCATGCTTTCCTTGGCTGCTCAATTATTTTTTTTTTCACTGGAATACATACATATATCAAGCTGCTGGTAACAGCAAAAATGTCTTGTAAATAATGTCATTAACAGTCACAAAGTGATGGCTGTGAATTAAAAATGATTTACAGAGAAAATCTGGACACTGTTTAGAACAAGTGATAAGATACAGAGTTTTACAATAGGTGTGTGAGACAGAAAAAGACATAAAATTTCCCAAATATGTTGCTGATGATGGATGAATTTGTTACTGCGCTGTATCTTTTGTTCCAGATTCTCCTGTATGTAGGCTCAGAGAAGCATCTTTTCATGAAATTACCTATAAAAGTGTTTAGGTTTCCCTGTTGGGAGTGCTGATCTGCATTACATACTACGGCAAAAGCAGATAGGGGGATGGATTATTTGATTGCTGGGGGTGGGGAGGTCCTGTTTGTGCCAAGAAAGACATTAGATGCAAATCCCCTGCAGCCGATGTTTTATGATGCTAGTGGGTATGCAGAGGTCCCTTTAGCTATGAGGGGTGTATGCCAATGTCACAAGCCAAACACAGAGTGCTACTCCTGGCAGACATCACGGAACCACCCAGCTGCTCTTTTAAAGCACCCATGCAAGCATTGAAGCAGTGTCCACATCACCTTTCCACACCTAACACTGACCCCCACATCTCCCTTTTACTTTGTTCTTGAGAACAAATGGCAGCAGCCACCAGCTTTCCATGAAAGGCTCCCTCACTGGCCAGGCAGCCAGAGGCACACTGCACAATCAGGGACAGAAAGATGAGTAAAAGGGTGAATTTTCTACCTGTTTGCCACATCAGAGCAGCATGAATTCTCATCCCTCAGCTTGTGGGTCAAAGCGGTGGTTCAAACTAGAAGACACCACCCAGTGCAGGATGGGAAGGCATTTGGGGCCATCCAGTCCAGCCCCCCTCAGTCCTGTGAGCATCACTCTCCAGTGCTGCCCCTGCATGTCCCCACCATGCAGTGCAGGATCAGGGCTGTCATCAACACCTGAAACACATTTCCAGTGAAAGGACAGAAACCCCAGTGAGCCAGAGGAAGGAAGCAAGAGGAAACAAGCTGTCACCTCTGTCCTGGGCCCAGACAATAGGGAGGGCTTTAATAGATGGAAAGTCCCAGCTGAGCCATAACCCATTGCCAAACCTCAGACAGCACAAGCCCCTCCCTAGCTACCATTCTGCCTGGAATTTCTGCTGAACTGTCAAGAAAACAGTTTCTTATCAGCCTCTTGCTGCCCCTCCCCAAATGCAGAGTTTTGTCAATAGCCAGGTTTTTTCCACAAAGTTTCCGGGAATATGTGAGATGGTTTCTGTAGTTCAGGCATTACTTGAAAATCAGATTCAAGCAAAAGAATCTGTGTCTTGAGGATTATTAGAGGGTGGCAACTATTCTCCAAAGATTGCCTAGCTCCCCCAGAGAGGGCTGCCTGCAATCAGGGTGTGTTGCTGGTGTGTAGCTCGTTCACTGGCAAATTCAGTTCCTGGAAAAACTCTTGGTGGATTGAATCTAAGAATGAAGATGCTCCTGCCCAGAATGGGAAGTACTTTTGGTTTATTTGATTTTTAGTTTTTGGGTGTTTCTCAAGAAACCTTTAAAGTTGACATATCTTTTAGGAAGTGAGCATGACTGACTTTTTATTGGAGTAATAGAAACTGAAATATGGAAATTAAACAAAATATTTTTTTCCTACAGGAACTGCAAAGTTGTGTTTAAGGAAAAATGTTCAGAGTGTCTTCAGAAGTCCTTCCTCAGCCAGGCATCCAGCTTACTGGTGTAGTCCTTGGGGGAGAAAGCAGGGACACAGGGGCATGGCAGCCTCCAAATCCCATTCTCCCAGCCATGGGGAGAGCATCACTCTTCTCATAATCCCTGTGCAATACATACATGGGGGTTGTTAGATCTCATCTTGAGCTGAAAATCTGCATCACAAATTTTCCCCTGAGTGGGCTTTCACGTGTCACTAACAAATCCCTGGACATGTAGTCCATAATTGAAAATACTCACCAAAAAATATAAAGTATCAGGGAGGATTTTCTCTGCTTTCCTGTGTGTGATGTCTTTTGAATCATGGTTACTCAGTACTGAGAAAACTTGTGGAGCTGCACAGGTTTCCCAGCTCAGGGAAACCTCCCCATGGACATCAGAGGGATTTTCGCATGGGTCAAAGTCCAGAATACATCCATGATGGTGAAAGAGGTGATCCTTGTGTTTAGTTGTCCAGGTTTCGTAAGTAAAAGGGGAAACTAAAACCTGGGGTTTTTTTCCCCACATTAAATGGTTATTCTGTGAGATCTAATGAGCTAATTTCAGGGCAAACTCTGCGTGTTATGTGTGTGTGTGTGTATGTTGTAACCCTGTATGTGTAACCCTGGTGAGTGACTGCCCTGGAACCTTTACATGTGAAGACTTCAATCAAGATTAGTTAAAATGTAATAAATCTAAGTAGGCAGACGTGGTCTGCCCCAACTATTAATAGCTGGAGTGGGGAACTCAACAACTGGTGGTTGCTCAAAGGGCTTAAATGGATAAAATGAAACAGAAGGTATATGTTTTATTATAGGGTGTCACAGTGTTATCAGATGCGTGGAAATCATCCTTGCAATGCTACTGCACCACTAAATCTTGCATGCAGGCTCAACGAAGAGGATTATTTCCAATATCCTTTTGCTCATGCTGCTGTCACAGCTTTTCCATATTTGACTTTGGGAAAAGAAGAGAAGAGTTTGCAATATGAAGAGTCATGGCAACGCTGTGTGTTAGCACCAAATCAAATCAGTCATGGCTGATCTAATCAGTACATCAGAAGTTCCAAAGCCAGCAGAAATGGCTCAAGATCCTCTGCAGGGATCCATTTGTATTTGGGTTTATATCCATTTCAAAGGGAAGAAGATACGGATAAAGCACTTTATGGCAGACTGACGTAAAGCATTTATGAATGTAAGAGAGTAGGCAACTTCGTCCTGTATGCCAGAGGAAAAGTGCATTTAGAACTGGATTTTATTCTCAGTTCTAAAGAGTCTGACTCTGGTTTGAACACTGCTTCTTAATCCTTGCCCACCTTTACACTCTCTTGGGTGCTGTGGCTGCCAATGGTGTGGCACAAGCACCATTTCTCAGCACACACTTATTCAAGGGCTACCCCAATGTGCCCAATCTTAGCATCTGTAGGTGGTATCATAATGCTAATATAACCTGGGGGTTGGCTTGAAATATATTTAGATATGCTTCTAATATGGGTCTCTGTGTGGGTGTGTAGCTGGGATTAGCAGGTTTTCTGCAGATACTACTAGAACTGCTGGAAATGAACAATGGCAAAGAAAACCTGATTTCCATCATATATTCTTGTCTCTTCCAGAAAAGTGACAAAATATATTATAATGTTGGAAGTGGGACACGTTTTTTTGACTACAACAATACTGCTCCCAATAATAGCTAGTAGTGACTTCCAAAGTTCCCTACTTTTCTGTCAGCTTCCAAATTCATAGTACTATGAAGGATGGCAAATCATAACTCTGATATAGGGAACTTTTGTTTTTGTTGGCACAACCTGAAGTCACGTCCAGCTTGCTCACATTCCCCATATGGGCCTAGGAGTCTGCTTTGTACTTAGTCTTCAAGACTTGAATATAGATCTGCAAGTTGAACCTTTCATCCAGTGACCCTTTAAAATGGTGCATCTGCCTGAAAATCTTAGGAAAACCAAGAACAGGAATCAATTAGAATGATAGCAGCCTTCCATTATCTAAAGGGGGCTACATGAGGGCTGGAGAGGGAGTTTTTACAGGGGTGTTCCATGACAGGAGAAGAAGCAATGACTTCAAACTGACAGAGTGCATGTTTAGATTAGACTTTAGGAAGAAACTCTTCTCTGTGAGGGTTGTAAGGCACTGGAACAGGTTGCCCAGAGAAGTTACAGATGCTCCATCCCTGGAAGTGTTCAAGGCCAAGTTGGATGGGGCTTGGATCAACCCGGTCCAGTGCAAGATGTCCCTGCCCATGGCAGAAGAGTTGGAACGAGATGATCTTTAAGGCTCCTTCCACCCCAGGCCATTCCATGATTTCCATGAAAACTCATAAAGGTTACCTGGGAAAATGGAGGTTGGTTTTGAAAGGCTGTTTGTTCACATGAAGGGTTCTATTAGATGTGCTCAATCACATGACAGAAGACTCCTGGACTTCTAAGGTACCACTCAAAAAGAGAAGATGCAGGTGAGCAACTGCTGCCCAGATGGACCACGGAGTAGCAGTGGCACAGGCACTTATCCGTCTTGTGTTGCAGGACAGCCCTTCCTGGGGCTGCTCCATTCCCATCTATCACAGTGCCTCACTGCTTGGATCAGACGGAGTTTTCACGTGAATTCTTCGCTGCCCTCCCTCCAGCTACAGCCGCTCTCCAGACCTGCCCATATGCCAGGTCGTGCAAGGATCAGCAGTTCTCCCTTGAGACTCCCATCACACAGGAGGCTTAAAAAATAGTATGTTGGCTTGGACTTTAAGTGCATGGGCAGAGACTAACACAAGGGGCTCCTTCCTAAAGGGAAGCCCAGGACTGGCCCAAATGCACTGCTACCTAAAATTAAACAGAGGGCCTTTCTGGGGCACTACATGAGACAAATTGACTGTGTCCATACTCCACAGTATTTAAGACTGGATCCCTGTTAGGGCCCATGTGATGACCCTCCAACACAAATATTTTTTACCTGTCTTTCCAGCTAAAAGTCTGTGCAGCAGCACTGAGGTCATCCTGTCACCAGTCAGAACATCTGAAGTGCAGGTTGTGTATTGCAAGCCCTGGGGAGAAGCTCTGGGAATATTGAAGCGTACGGGGCCATGCTCCATGCTGCAGGGATAGGGGATGGCAGGAATAAGCAGCTGGACAGGCTTATCCATCTAATTGCTACTATAAGGTCCAGTACATCAGCTACACCATGTCACCATGTCCTACATAGTCAGGAAACACGTAACAGGATGATCCCAGAAAGGGGCAAATGGATTGTCTCTCCCACAGACTGCTGGGGCTACTCTGTAGTGCCTGCGCTGTATTGGCTCTTCTCTGTCACTGTGTTGTGTCTTCTCTCTCTGGCCATCTGGAACCAAGGCAAGCAGCACATAACGTGTGTGAAAGCAGATGATAACAGCTGAAGCTGGAAAAGAGAAGCAGAGAAAGAGAGAGGAAGCTGTTTGTGCTGTCAGAATCTATTCTTCTAGATACAGGGGTTTTGTTTATTTTGCAACATCTATCAGAGATCGGGGGAAAGAAAACTAGAAGTGAATCCTAAAATGAAGAATTTAGACCTATGAGAAATCATGAATCTTGTACTGAAAAAAAAAAAATTCAATAATTTAAACCACTGATATTGATCTCTTAAAATGCTTGGAATTGCAGTTCTATTCCCTATTTTCCCCCTTTTGCTCTTCATTCCAGGTCCCTTTGTTCCTCACTTGTCACTCAGTGTCGCATAGATTTTATGATAAATCTGCATTTTCTCTCCAGCTTCCTTACAATCATCTGTTTGCCCGTGTCCCATTTCTCTCCCCGTCACTCTGGGTGCAAATCATCTGACGCAATTTTAGCCATTTGAGAGGGAGCTGCTCACTTGAGCTGGGTTTCTGGGCTCATTTTACAGTGGGCAGAGAGAGAGACCCAGCTGGCAGTTTATCCCACGCTCTCTAGGAAGGGGCAAAAGGCTTAGCTTAGCTTTCACTAGACATCTACTCTAAGGCAGCGGAGAAAGAGGGTGACAAGCCCTGTCATCTGTGACTTTCCAATAACTGCATAATACTGGACTTAAAAGGACAAAAGGAAGGATAAAGCAAACACATGCTATTATTTGGAAGGAAAAAAAGCGGAAAACCAAAATTCTCCACTTGTCAGAAACTGGGATTTTTCTTATTTTTTCTTTTTCTTTTCTTTTCTCTCTCTTTTTTTTTTTTTTTTTGAGAAATATTGTATTTAGGAAAATCCAGAACTTTTCACATGAGTTCCAAATTTAGGACAAAAAGGGAATTTCAAACAAAAAAGTATGAACCAGATTTAGTAAAATTATAGCCGTTATTTCTCTAAGCTTTCCCAGGATGTAGCTGGATACTTTAGGAAAGGTGAGAGAATGTTTTAAGCAAGAACAATCTCTAAGCATCCATGAGCAGATGTGTTCTGTGTTGGGGCAGATGTTGTAAGGACAACAGGGGAACCCAATACATGGATCAGAAACACATTTTATCTGGAAACCTGGTGTATTGTCTACAAAAAACCACTAAAGCCAAACCAGGTGTTAAATTTATCAGAAAATTATCTACAACTTGAAGAAAATTCCAGTATTTTCTTTTTTTTTTTTTTAAGAAAAGCAAATCTGTATAACTTCAACTGCTATTTAACTGCCTCTATCTCCACTTCCCTGTCATCCCCACATCATCACTTGACATCTCTTCATTTCTCCCTATTTGTCTCAATTAAAAGATCAAATGTAATTTTTCAGCTGATTTTCCTCCCTGAAATTTTTAATTCCATTTTTCCAACATCCTATTAAATGTCAATCTCTCCACACATGCATAAATTACTTAATAAAGTTGGGGGCGGGGAGGGGAGGGAAGAACAAGGCAACATTAGGTTAAAAAAATCCAAATAACTCGCAAACGATGGCTAAGGAATAAATGCTACAGATGCCATGTGGATTTTGATTCGATGGGGCTGCTCTGCTACCTACAGCCCGTCTGGTCACTCTGCCCCTTCCAAGGGCCTGGCTCCCTCAGCTCTGTGCACAGCTGTTTTCATGTGCCACTGCAGGGAGGGAGGTGATCCTGCTGCAGGGTGCTCCCGCGGTCCTGAGGTGTGGGCTGTAAGTGGTTCAATAAGGTGTTCAGGCTCAGAATTCGGAGCGCTGTCCCCTGGAGTAGTGCTCTGTATAACAGCGTCTCCCAGAGATCCTGGCTCACCAGCTGAGCCCCAGCCTTCGTGTGTGATTGTGATGGGCGGGAGAAACCTCCTTTCTTCTCATTTTAGCAGTAATGCATTGAATTGGAAATTACCCCATCTGGAAAATCGATATGTCCCTGGCTTATAGGGGCATATGAATGCACAGCCCCTTCTGCAAACAGAGGTTTAATTTACTTCCCAATTGCTGTGAACTGCTGAGATATTAACTGCACCAGTGTCCTGTGTAATCATGAACGAGGTCGGACTTCAATCTTTGCAAGCTCCTGTCCAACAAACAGGTCTCGTGACAGTGAATTTGTTGGTAAGGCTGTCAAAAAGAAGCACTTTCTTCTTCTTCTAAAAGCACAATTCTTGCGATGTAGATGGGCCCCCATTGTTGCAGGCTTGTTGCCCCTTGTGAGCATTCACTGAGATGCTCAGACAGACCTGTGAAAAGAGGGATTCAGTGGGTGGGGAGACAGAGGCACGGAGCGGTAGCGTGGCCCAAGCCAAAGCCAGTGAGGATTTTCCCCCTGGTTGTGCTGCCCTGACATCAGGGTTTGCCAGAACTGGCAGTCAAGCAGTGATTGTGACTCCCAGGTCGTGCTTTCATGATCATTTCTTCCCCAAAGAAATTCCCTTGGTGTTGATGTCGGAGCTCGGGATCGCCTACTGGTGACCAGCAGATCCAGGCAGCAGTTTTGTGAAGCATGTCGGATTCTCCATGACTTTCCTGGTATTCTCAGCTGCCTCCAGCCACTTTCTCCCACCCTGCTATCTACCTCCAGGTCTCTTTCCTCTCCTCTAAGCTGGTAACTCGATATCTTGCTGTCTCCAAGTGTCTCTGTGTTAAATTCATGTTCATAAACTTGTGAAGGCAACTATAAAAATGCAAAAAAAAAATGAATATATGTTAATGTATTCTGTGATCATAAAACCAGAAAAGGGAGAAAAGAAAACAGTGATTTTATCTCTGTAGAAAGAATAAATTTAAGAAACATTACCAAACATAGCTACAGGACATGGCTAATGACTCTATTTCAGGTCTTAACCTCCATAGCAACCTGCCCATAAATGAGGTATTTTTTCAACCTCTTGTACTTCCCAAGCTGCAAATAATCCGCAGCATCAGTGACTCCAGTCTCATTTATTTGCACCAGTGTGCCTTTATTTTTCAAATAAAAAGCACAGTGCCACACATTTTGCCTACAGCTGGAATAACATGAGGGTTGTTAGCTGTTAAATTCACCCAAGGGGAGCCGTTTAAGGTAAAGCAGCATTAGCCTGGAGCACATGTCACAGCACAAGAGAACCCCTTGAAAATGAAAATAAAAATGCAAATCTGACCTCTGTGTCGCCTGTTACATTGTGGCACCAGTTGAGCGTAGTCTCTAGGTTTTAAACATTAAGAGAACAGCCCTGTTTGATTTTTTACTCCCAGGTTGGTTCTTTAGCTCAGTGCACAGATATTATTCTGCCAAATAACTCCTGTGTAATTTGAGCTACGCTACAAGATTAATCCCCTCTTGTTTTTTTTTAGAGGACAACCTGATGGAAAGAGCTGCAGTTAGCAGGTGGGCTTGTGGCAAAGAGAAGAGAGCAAGGATCAATTATAGCCTTGAACGTGGCTGCTCAACTATGTATCAGATAACCACCAATTCCCTGAAAATCTGTCACTATCCAGCAGTTGCTACGCAAGGGTGAGTGTGAGGCTGCTTAGTTCATGTTCGTAATTGGGCCAGGTGGGTGATGCCTTTTAAGGAGAAGTGGCAGGAGGAATGCACTGGGACCCAGGACCAACAGCCCTCTCGTTTTTGCCAGAATAAAATGTACTTGGTGGCCTGGGAGCACTGGTTTTGCCTGCAAAGGGTTTGTGCAGGGGTACCACATAGAAACAGAGCCCTGTCAGTTAGGTTCTGATGCTGTTTTGATGGCCTGGATATGTACAGGACAAGGAATGGGTCTGATCTAGGAAGCGCTTGCTTTCTCCTGGACACAGACCCCTTCTGATTATCCCCCATTTTTTCACTGTAAGATATGTTTTTGTGCATTTCCAGTTTCTAATTTCTCCTCCTGCTGGCACAGTCACACAGACACCCCCATTTCAATACAGTCCATGGGGGAGGGCAAAAAAAAATCTGATGATTGGTTTAATTGGTCAGACAAGATTATCACAGGTAAATGCTTAAAATGGCTCCCTTACCTGTGGGTGTACATGTAAAGCTCTTTGATGAGAGAAAGAACATGCTGCTTCCACATCTTACCTCTTTAAGTGATGCCCTGAACCTGGTGAAACATCTGGTTGATGCAGCTGCCACACTTATCAGATCTTCATGTTCACCAAGACAAACCAAAGCCCCCACTTTATACTCCCTCCTGCTACCATCTCACCTGACAGCAGTTTTACTTGCACTGCTGAAACAGAAAATGGAAAGGAGACCTGAGAGCAGGAGCTTGAGACCCACCAGGATTGTCAGGTATGGAAATGGCCCTTGGGTACAGAAAACTCACAAATCAGCTGTGCATGCACAGACTCTCCAACACCTGGGCCTCAGCCAACTTCCCGGGGTGTGCATGTGCCAGGACTGCTCAAGTTTTTTCCCGGAGCTATCACAAAGTCTGACCATCAGCCCAAGCAGTGCAAGGGTGGATGGGCTTGGAGGTGAGGAGGCACATCCTCAGCCTTGTGAGCTCTCCTCTGCTTGGGTCAGGAGCACCAAACCTGATACGACTGTACCAGCTGGATCTCCTCGGTGGTCACGCAAAGCCAGATGGTGCTGTAGGAAAACAAAGAGAAAGCAGCAGGTAGTTGAAAGAATGAATGAAGAAAGCTGAGCAACAGGTGAAGAAAAGAAGGGGCAATGGGAGGCCTCCCTTACAAGATGACCACAGATGAAGCTGTCCCCACAGCTGGGTGCTTCTCAAGGGCGCTGCAGACCAAAGCTGATTCATAGCTGTTCCTCAGCAAACCCTTTTATGTAACGAAACAAGGTCATAAAAAAGACAAAGTCCTCCTCAGAGGCCAGAAAAAAATAACCAAAGGCAAAACAAACACCACAAAATAAACACATATTTTAAAGCCAAGAGACCAGTAAATTCTTAAGGGTCAGAAAATTAAGCTCTGTTTTCAGAAAGGACTCAAAAGACTGAAGTGATGGGAGCTCAGGGACTTGTGGTTGCCACTACATAATGGGGCAGCTGAAGTCAGGGACTGCTTCCTACTGTCCTCTTTATGTTCCCCATCCAAAAGAAGAAGGACATGTGCCTGCTTCAGCCACTGCATTTTTAACTGCATGTGAGTCAAGACCCTTAGGTTCCTCCTTTTGAAGATGGGGTGTAGGTCCTTACATCTCTTAGTTGTGTTTAAAAATACTTACTGAAAACCAGACATGGAGTTACAGGGCAGTGACTCACAACTGCCTGTTATTTACTAAATAATTTTATGATGTACTAAGTACTTATTATGTTCTTCAGTGGCCTCCCAGGGGAATTGTTGCAAACAAATTTTGGGAGATGGTGCCTGTCCCAAAGCACTTGTAGTCTGGACAGACAAGACAGACAAAGTGTGGAAGGATAAACAGTGGGGCAGATAGGTGTTTTGCCAGAGGTCGCAGCATCAAAACTGAGAGTGGCTCTCCTGATGCCCCCTTCCCAGTCAGATACTTTGTTCATTTAGTTGACACTGTTATTCCTGGCTATACCTAAAGTTAATTTAAAACAGATTGAACATTAATTGAAAACGGGACAGAATATTATCAATAAATGGTAGGGGCATTTACCTGATGCCTGTTTGCAGGAGTAGTTATGACAGAGGAACTAATCCTCAGGGTTCCCTGCTCCATGAACACAGGTTGGTTGTCTTTGACACCACTTTTACTTTCTCCCTTCTGCCACTGAGAAATGGTGATTTAACTGCACAGTGTGGGACATTCATTGCAAGAGTGCTTGATGTAGATCCTGCTGTTGTCCCATAGGTACAAGTGATATATCCACAGTATTCCAGCTCATCTGTGGTAGGGTAGAGGCTGATGATGCAGGGATGTCCTCTAAGAGCTGAGCAGGGGATGAAGAATGAGTCACTTGGCTGCTCTCCTCAGCCAGCAGCTTTGCAATCCTATCCTTAATTCATCTGGTGGCGGGTTTTGGGGTGACCACTCAGGCTCTCCAGTGCACTCGGGGTGCTCCACACACCCACCACATCTCCATTCCTGCTCTCCTATTGCACAGGTGTCATTCAGATGTTTCCCTTTTCACCAGGAGGTGACAGTGATGGGGGCTCAGAGAACTGTGAGACCTGTAGACAGAAAGGGAAGCGGAGGGGATTACATCTGCGGCCTGGACACCTTGAAAGGAGCACTGGGAAAGCTGGAGCTACAAGCTAAATGTTAACACCTGCCTCTGAGAGCTCTCTGCTTTGCCTGTAGTTGGCATATTTGTCCTTGAAGCATCTCAGCTATGCCCCTGAGGAGGAAAAGCAGCAAGAATATCTGAGAGCACCGTAACAGCCAAGAAACATAAATGTGTGTATCTTAGGCTTTTGTGGTTCCATGACATCTTGCGGATATTAATTTTTAAGAACAGCAAAGGATCCAGATACAAAATGAGTAAGAATTCAGGCCCTTTACAAACCACTTGCATTTTAATAACATTTATTCCTACAAACAGGCAGCAAAGGGACTTGTGGTTGCCACTACATAATAGGATAGCAAAGAGCGGAGTCATTGAGGGATCACAGAGATATTCCAGCTGCATGAACATGCTTCCTACGGGATTTATTCCTGATTTCCTAAACCCACAAATGAGTGTGGATTGGGACAGGTGAGGAAAGCTCTTGTGAGAAAGATGGAAGAGGAGCACCTTTGCCTGGTGGTGATGTCCAACCAGATCTGTGAAAAGTTTCTCTCTCTTGGGACTACTTGGAGGGAATTTCATGTGGAAAAAAAGTTATTTGTGCATTCAGGAGGCTGTCATTTTAGATTGCAGTGTAGGAGAGTCATCAGACTTCAGAGGAGCTGCCTCTGGCTGTGGAAGCCAAGGACAGGAAAGGGGTCACTCCTGAGAGACCAGAAACACAGTGTGTAATGGTGGTACCTCTGTGTGGGTAGAAGGTGGGTTCAGCCGAAGAGAAGAAGTGGATCTCGAGGCTTTTCTAAACCACAGGGAGATCAACTGAATCCCTCCTGGTGGGGGGTGGAAACAGAAAAATCCCTCAGGTGCTTTGCCCTTCCCAACAACTGCCTAAACCTGCAACATCAAAGGCTGGCCAACCCTAAGGTGAAGAGAAAAATAGCAACGGGGTCCCTTGGTGCAGACCACAGTGGGTCTTCCAAATAATTGTGTGAGTGTCTGAGCGCGTACAGAAACAGGGCTAAGCCCACCACAGCTTCTCAGCCAAGCTCTGGGCCAGGGTGGAACCTGAGCACCAGGTGAGTCCCTCTCTGGCCCTCAGAGATGAGCTGCTTCCCAAGACATCAGAAGCAACATGAGCAGCAGAGGAGTGGGCACAAAGCAGAGCTTCCCCAGCTTGCACGCCTTGGCAGTGAGGAACCCGCCGAGCCGCTTGCCCGCCGCTGCCGCCAGCCACGTGCCAGCGAGCCTGCCCAGCCTTGCAGCAGCTTTATCATTTTAATTAAGCTCTGCAAACCACGAGCTGTTAGGACAGGATTCATGCCTCTGGTATTCGCTCTTGGCTCCGGTGGGGACACACTCTCTGCGGCTTTTGGGTGACGGGGAGGGGCCCTGCGCGCCGCGGTGCTGGTGGGGCACTGGCGCGTGCCCGGCAGCTCTGCCGACACCCCGGTGCCTGATTCTTGCAGGGTTACTCAGCTGGCTGGAGCACACAGTGCAGGAGGAATGGGCTCCCTCAGGGCACAGATTTGGCTGCTCTGGGTGAGATCCAAGCAATGCTCGTAGCAATCCCACACACTGGTGAGGAGTGATGTGATGGCCAAGGGAGGGTCACAGGGTCCCCTGGCAAGGCAGGGATGTGGGCTGCCTCTGGTTGGCTCTTTGCAATTGCTGCCATGCCCAGGCTCTGCCCTGACTGAACTTGGTGAAGAGTCAGTTTTGGTAAGTGGTGTGCACAGTGCCATGCAAGGCGTTACGTGTCCCCCATCCAAGAGGAGGCGGGAGTTGAATGTGGAGTTGCTTTGGTCCGCCTGGTGGAGTGTTGTAGTCCTTCCCATGGGGTTCCCCAGCCAGCCCCCATAGCCCCCACTGAGCCCCAGCTTGGCAGGGTGGCAGCATGCCCAGGCCCGGCGTGCTGGGGCACCTTTCCAACCTCATCTGTGGTGTCCATGCCTTCCCTCCCTGCCCACGCTGTCTCGAGAGCTTCCTGCAGGCACGAACAGTGGTGCCAAACAGAGGGTGTAATCCCCAGGGGCTCTGGAAATCTGTGTGGTGTGTCCCTGAGGAGGCTCAGAGGTACATACCCAAGAGCAGCCTTACTGCTGGACACCTCGGCAGGCTGCAGCTCCAGGCTGGCTCTCCTTCATTCCAGGATGACATGGAGCCACCTTGTTAGTGCCAGAGCAGCCCCTGGGTTGGAATCAGAAGGGATACTGCTCTGTGTACAGAGGATACATCCTCTAGTAGCTCCTCAGGAGCTTTTTGTATTTCTTTCTATAGGTGAAAGAATAAGGATTTTGCTTTTTTTTTTTTTTTCCCTTTTTTTTTTTTCTGTTTTTGAAAGCAAAAGGTCTCAGTGAAAGCATTTTAGTTCCAACAGTTTGACTAAGCTTTGAATTCCTGTGGTCACAGAAAGTGGTGTCTTATGAACATCCATAAAGACATCAGGCCTTAATCACACGTGCAATTTTCCTCTGGCTTCTCCAGCAGCAGTGGGAGATGTGTTGCAGCAATGCTGTACGTGCTCCTGGGAGGAAGGGGAAAGGCTCGTCTATGGGGGTGGCTCCAGGGCAAACGGGGGAAACTCCCACCATCCACAAGCATGACAAAATTTCTGAGTAGCATTTCTACCCGAATTTAGTGGAGGTGCTCCAGCCACTGCAACCAAGATCACCCTTTAACCTAACACACTTCTGAACAGCCTCAACAGCAACATCACCACGCCCCATGGCACTGGGCAAGAACAAGGAGCGGCAAGTGTGCCTTCTTCCCTCCAGTGTCACCTTCATCCCCACACAGCTGAGGGTCTGTTTAGCCTCCCAAGGCTTTCAAGATATTTTGCTGGATTTTTATTACCGATGAAGGTTTTATATTGTACTTAATGCGGTGATTAGGCTCTTAATTATTTTCTCTTCTAGGAAATTACTTTAAACTTTTATTGTTGCTGTTCTAAAAGTTTAAACAGTTTCTTTCCCATTGTGTTTCTTCCCTTCCTCAAGAGAAATGTCATTTATAGGACACCGGTGTCTGCACCCGAAGTTTTAATTGCTTGTGGAAACTTGTCTGTCTATGTGTGCGTCAGCTGTTTTATACCAGAATCAGCAGTGCATTTAAAGAGAAAAAAAAAAAAAAAAGATAAAAGAAAATAGAGTGTAATAAAAGGTATAGCTGAAGGGGTTTGAGAGGTATCTCCATATCAAGAAAAGTTACATCACCTGTGAAAACATCAGATATACTCTTACAGCTCTGCAGTCATTATCCTTATTAGCAGTGTTGTTATTGCCGCTGGAACAAGCGTGAGCTCAGGGCCATGGAAGCTGGAGGGCTCCGGGCCACATCCTGCACATCCTGCAGCACGCGTGATGGGGGGCCTGACCCAGACATGCAACGGCAGAAAAACTTGTACGGAAGAGATGAAGGAGAACTTTTGTTACTGCATTTTTGGGAGAAGTGTTTTTCTCGAGAGGGAGCGTTTCAGAAAATCCTTTT
Source organism: Oxyruncus cristatus (assembly GCA_013399855.1). Lineage (NCBI taxonomy): Eukaryota > Metazoa > Chordata > Aves > Passeriformes > Cotingidae > Oxyruncus > Oxyruncus cristatus. The sequence continues at coordinate 399,167 of VXAY01006251.1, forward strand.
TGTTGTTTCTCTCTCGCTGCAAACACAGTGGGGCAAGTGGCATAAAAAATTGGGCACATTCCTTGAAAAGAGGGAATATTATTTATAAAGCTCTCCTCTAGACAGGAACTGCCTGCAGCCCAGCAGAGACCTCCCCACTAGCCCATGGGAGAGGTACACAAAGAGTCCACCTTCACCTTCAGCCACCAGCAACCCCCAAAACCGTCACACTATCTTCCTGCTCTCCCAGGGATCATGGAAAACTTCAGTGCTCCGTTTAGAGGAACTGCTTTAGTCCTATCTGTGGCAGAGGAGAGAGGTGGACACTTTCAGGAGGTTTTCTTGCCCTAAGGAGAATACTGAGAGGAACGGGCTGCATCTTCTCACAGGCTCGTAGCTGCTCCTCAGCGATAAACAAGGGACAGTCTGAATCAACACATTCTCTTTGGAAAGGACTACTCCAGGCAGGTTGGCAGAATTAAATCTCATCGAAGGTGGGTATTTTTGTAAACAAATTCTATTAAAAAAAAGAAGGCCAACCCCCTTTCCTAGGAAGCCACCCACTTTTTGCATGCCAGCTGCTCTGCTGCCTGGAAACTTTCCAGACAAAGTGCAAAAAAGTTTCTGGATGGGCTGCAAATTAATTCAGCAGCAGTTCATTTGTTTCCCTTAGCTGCATGTACCAATTGCAAATAAAGTTAACAGATTATACTTGCTACTTTGAATCGTTGATAAAACATTGCAGGAATATTTATAGCCTGCCTTCTCTGCATACATGGACATTTGGTCTGAGGATCGAGACATCAAGCTCTCTAGCACCAGTTAAACCTCCTCTTGTGAAAGTTTCGTACATCACCATCAACGGAGAATAATGTACAGACTTATACTATGCCAGCTGGAATCCTGGAAGACAGGTTTGCCACTTCATTAGAGAGAGGAATCACACCAGTTTTCACAAGGAAACAAGAGGAACTGATGTTCATGTTGTTCTGCATGGGCTGGGTTCTCTGCTGATCTGTGCTGCTGGAGCTGCATCAGCAGCACCACTACAATTTGCCCCTAGCTGGGCATCCAGATTACAAATAATAAGGAGTACATTTAATTTAAATGTCAGCATTTTACAAATAAACCTCCAGATAAAATCCTTGCACTCCTCTGTATGCTCTATGTCTCATTTTTAGACAACACCAACATCCCATTTACAGGCCAGCTACAGACTAACTAACACACATACACATCCGTAAGTGTGTGTATGGATGTAGATATTGTTTTATGGTTAGCATGTTAACAGAAGATGAATATCACAGGCTCAGACTGCACAACAGGCTCCATCAACTCATCATCTGAAATATTTCTTTTCCATGTTAATCATCTCCTCTTAAAGGACATTTAAATCCTCAGACTTCATGGTCGTGGGATAGTGCTGGATTGGATGACTCCAACTTAGCAGGTGGTTATGTATGAATCTGGAAAAGTCCTTCTGTATGTATAGTTACCTATTTTGCATTTCAAAATGAGATGGATCACTTAGCTGTAAAACTGGTCTTTAGGTATACTTACAGCACTGTAAGAGAGGTAAAAAATTATCCTTTCTTCGGCCTCTGAAAGAAGACAGATGATGCCTCAAGAGGCTGTTGAACAATCTCTGTGCTGAAGAACCCCTTTGGAAAGAAAACAAAACAGAAGTTCCCATGCCATCAAGACTGATTTTTTTCACGGGGTCTGCCAGCCTTTGTGAACCGGCTGCCAAATCAGCTCTGCTCCTACAAGGAGAACTTGCAAAGATCTGGAGCCTATGAAGGTAAACCTGGTTTACCTTTCTCCTCTATCATGCCAGGAAAAGCTTGCAGTTGACAGGTGAGGTCACCACAAGGCCTTCGGATAACAGGCTGGAGATGGCTGCAGGCATTTCCAAAGGCACAGGCATCATCCAGCAGTGAGCTCTGTGCAGTGAGCAGCGAGTACAAGGCATCCAGTACATGCAAGTGCCAGGAAGTGCCTGACATTTGGAGTATTTATGTACTCATTGTTCACATGAACATCGAGTGCCAGGGAGCCTGGACACCCAGAAACAAGCCAGACAGTGAGGGCACTTGTGGACAAGCCATTTGTCAGTGAAATACCCCCTGGTTTGAACTGAGGGTGTCTTCAAATTGCCATGCAGAACCATACCCTCTCTCTTCCTTGAGCCCTCTCTAGATTTGAACCAGGTTGAGTAATTGGAAGTATCAAGTGGGAGTTAAATACATGGCTCTTGACTTCTTTCAAAGTTGGACAAAACAGTGTTTATTTCCTTGCATTCCTTCAGGGAGCTCCTGTCCAATAGGGGAGATCTAATGACCTAATACATGTGAAGCCCTGGAGATGCTGTTTCTGCTTCAAAAATTGAGCGCAAACTTTGTGCTCGTACCTTGTGTGGTTGAAGGGCTTGGCATGAGTACAGAGGTGGGAGGTACAGAGGGTACTGCTGACAATCTGTCTCTCTGAGGGATCAGTAGTAAGTGATGGCAGCACCTTGCCACAAAAAGGCTAGAAGTTAAAAGTCTTGCTAGTCTCTATTCAAGATTTGTTACAATGACGCAGGGAATGCCTCCAACACTGCAGGTTCCTCAGTGTGGGCCAGAAGTGAGACCCCAAAGGATTTTGAAAAGCAGGTTCCCCCCCCCACTAAATTAAAAGACCCTTAAATGCTTCCAAATCATCTGCTCACACCCCAAACTGTCTTCCTCTCCCAATACTCTGCCACTTAACCACCACCTCCATGGGTGCCATCCTCACTCCTGGAGTGCAGGGGGATGAGCCCAAGGGCCCTGCCCTCCTCGCGAGGAGGTGGCTGTGCCCCATGGACATCCAGGCATGGTCTGCTAAGGTCACACCCCTGAACACCAGCATGGAGTCATGGCAGAAGACAGGTCACCATGAGGGCAAAGAAATCCCATGGGCTGCATCTTTTCCATTTAAAGTATCAGCTCCCCTCCTCCCTCTCTCTGCCCAAGCCACTGGACTCCAGAATTTCTTAAAATCTTGGCCTCTGTGGTTTCAGAGGTGAGATGAGCCAAGGTGTCCTGTTTGCCTCAGATTCCCCTCATCAAGGTTTTTTTCTTTCTGCTGTTTCTCCCCCATTTTGCTGAGGTGCAAACACCTTTTCTCCTCTACCATCCCATTTGTCAGTAGTCTGAAGTCACCACAGCTCTCTCAAGCTGTAAAGTTGATCCAAGTGCACAATGCTCAACCCTGAAATGGGAATCAAATCAAACGAGGACTCTACCACTCAAATGTGGCATTAGCTGGTGATAAGCAGGAGCACATTTCTGGAAGAAACCTTACTCAGTGGGAATCAGAGTTAACACGTCCCCTTGAACAACCTCCTCTCGGTCAGAGCTTGCAGGAGTCACGCAGACTGGATGTCCTTTCCAGACAAAGCCTGCACAACACCCAGATATTGCAGACTGTTGATGGCTTCTAAAAGGGGTTGAAAACATCATCTCCACAGCATAATTATTCGTAAAACGGGCCAATTTCAACGCTCAGCACAATACTTTTAAACAATACTTGATGAAAATCAATTCCCAAGTCTGTTGAGAGGCTGATAACATCCCCCGGCTTGCACTGCTCATCCTGCTGGCGTGCTCATTCCCAAGTAACTACATTAGAGGCAGATGTCTCACAGGAATGTGACTCCACTAACCATTAAGAGACACCAACCTCCTTTGTCTTCTGAAGCAAGTTTTCATGGGATTATACTGGGTAGAATAATTTCAGAATAAAAAACAACCCTGAAATCATTTAATGGGATATTTCCTTCATCTTCCTTGTATGGAAAAATCCAAACTAATCAGGGGTAAGGGGACATGTCTCCCCGGGGGTAAATGGCCGTGAAATGCTAGCTCACATCTAGTTGCTGTGGGACCAGGCCATTTAGTTGTTGTTGGTATATATGCAAATCTACCTCCTGGGTGAAATTGCACTCTGCTGCTCTGCCAAAAAGCAGTAGTAATTTTTGTTTTCAGGGGGACTTTCTTATCCTAGATGAGAATATACAGATATTCTCATAACTTTAGAAAGCCTTTCAAAACCCAGGTGCAGAGCTTTGGCATCAGCAGCCGCCCCAGAGCACTTAATAGCACATAAATCTTGCTCATAGTTAATCAAACAGCGCTGGTGAGAGCCAAGGAACCATGAGAACTTAAAATGCTCTTCTCCTCCCTTCCCACTTATCAGAGATTGCTGCTGCTTCTTCAGAGGCAGAGTGAGGAATTTTATTGCTTTAAAGGTGACTTTAACACTGGTAAGGATGCTGCATTTGTTGGACACCGGAATTTCCCCAGCAAAGAAGTTTTTTCTTTTTTTTTTTTTTTTTTTTTCCCAGAACTGCCCCTCGTGGACCAGCTGCTCTCCTGCCTTCACCCTGCTCTGGAACTGGTCTTTTGACTCTCACCCTTGCTTTAACCCCAGTCTGAGTCCTCAGCAAGGCTGGGACTGTTATGTAGTTGTGGTGAGGCACAACCACACCATTTTCCCGGCCAACAACTTTCCTGGGCGTGTGGCTGCCCAACACTGGAGAAGAGCAAAATGCAAAGTGCTGTAAATGGGATAAGGATGACCCTTCTGTTATGAATGCTTCACTCCTCTGTGTTGTGAGCTGCAGGAAAATTCAGGGTGCATTGCCTTTGGTTGACGAAGAGCTTTGCAAGGATGAGAGAGGAGATAACACCCCTGACACCATATTTTTCCCACCAAAGGCATCATGGAGCAAAATCCCCTTTTTGCCCAAAGTCAACACTGCAAGTGCCAGACAGGTTTTCAACCAGGGATGATAAGGCTTAAACTAAGGCAAGTAGAACCAGAGGAAAAGACTGTACCTCCAACCTGTCAGGAAATCAGGATTAGCACATGAAGCAGGAGCTGCGTTTAAAGACTTGTTTAACCTCCTGCTTAACAGAAGTCTTTGCTTTAATCTAAAATGGCATCTTGTTTTGTCTTAATGAAGTTATGCAAAAAGTTCTTCACTGAAAAGACCAACCCAGGATTTTCTTTCTTCCCTTCAAGTTGAGATGAAAAGGACTGCCTGCAGCCTGAAAGTTTGTTTCCTTAAGGAAACGGAAAGCAAAGAACTCACTTGTATGAATGCTTCAGATCAAGTACCTTTGAATTTCAAAGGGTAAAAATCAGCCTTGACCTGGCTCCTGTGTCCAGGTTTTTGTAACGTTTTTCCCACTCAGCTGACGCCAAGGTCAGTCGGTTGCACTTCTACTTCAGTCTGTTTTAATTCTGGTCTCTTAGTGCTGATTTCTGCGTGCAAGACATGGAAGCCACACCCCAGTGTATGCTACTCCCAGCCATTAACAATCTCATGCTAAATAAACACACAGGGATACTTCTGCATCTGGTTTTACTGGCAGCAGAAAGAGACATTATATGTCTCTGGAAATCTGATAAAACAGTGACATATAAATCCTGGATTGCAGACATGGCCAGTATAACTACACCGGACAGAATCTGCTGCAATGCTTAAGGCTGAGAATAAGATTTTTCACTTTTTCTAAGCACTGTAGACCAGAAAACTTTAAAGTTAATGTTTGGCAATATCTACAACTTTTTACCAGCAGATAATAACCCCTCAAATTCAGTTCCTGCAGTCTGCTGTGCTCTAGGGTAATGACTCCTCATCTGTTCTGACTTCTTTGTGGAGCTTTGCACAAGCCTGCCTTTCTTCCATGAATATTTTAAAAAGCTGGATAGTTGCTTGGCTGGGCTGGTGCTGGAATATTGTGCAGTCTGTACCATGCTCTGCCACAAGCTTCCTGCAGGACCTTGATAAGTGCTTGCATTTCTCCCATTTTTCAATTTCCCATCACTGCAGTGCACATTTCCCTTCTTCTGTACTTAGCCTGTAAATTCCTTGAAAAAGTTAATATCTCTCTATATATTCTTCTTTATACAGGGCTTACTGCTGATCTTGTTGAAGTTTTCAGATGTTAGAAGCAATATGACTAAATTAAGAAAAAAAAAAAGTTCTACTGCTGGTTTTGTTGCTGCAATACTTAAGATTGTTTGAGCATGATACATAGATACAGATATAGATATAGGTCTAGATATGGATATATAGATATAGGCCTAGATATAGGTCTAGATATGGATATATAGATACAGATAGATATAGATTTGTTTAGCCTGTGTTTTCAAGACCCATTCAACTAGCATCACGTAAGGAGAAAATAGTCAGTGCTACAAGCTGGCACTTGGGTACAGACACTGAGACAACACTGAGACAAGGGAGGAAGAGTAACACCCTTGAATCCCTTGCAAGTGAGATTTAATACTTGGAACAGGACAACCTCGCTACAGAAGAGGACTGCCAGACCTTGCCTCTGCTATGAGCTGTGTGCCCTTTCCCAGGGGTGGAGTGAAATGTCTCCAGTGCCATAATCAAGAGTCCTGAAACACGTTGATGCCCCGGCTCCCCGGCCGCAGAGTGAGCACACCCCATCCCGCTGCCATCAAGTCCTGTGGGCAATGAAAAAGTCCTCCCTTTCCCACCCAGTCAGAGTCACCCTTAGAAAGGAGGTGTGCAGAAGGGCATTAGGGAGGAGGTGGTTCTGGCATCATTTTTCACTGTAAATGAGGAAAGCAACGATGTGGAAACCCGGAGCAAGGATGGGCTTGAAGGATGAGTTTGCAGAAGAGCAAGTGGCAGAGCCGGGATCATACAGTAAAAGTGGAAGGAGGCATGATCAGGAGAGCACTAAGGACAAGGTAGATGGAGATTTTGCCAAGAGTTGGGGAGGAAGTGGAAAAAGAATGAACTGGGAGTGAAAACTTCAGCTTCGGCCATTGCTGATAGTGAATGAAGAAAATCATGAGCAAACAGGACATCAGAATTTTGCTCAGATCCCAGGGCACTCCTGGCCTAGAGAACCCAGAAGCATCTGGCTGGTTTTAACAGGGAAACAAAGTCTGCATATGTTTAAAATTTAGTCCCTGTCCCTGACCTTTTTAAGAACTGCAAGTGTGAGGCTTCTGGCAAGAAACTCCCCTTCCTGCTACCAAAACAGAGCCACCACCTTTCTCAGCAGACAGGGCAGTCTAGTACAGCAGTAATGGAAAAGCCATTGCTGAAATACTCCATTCAGCATGTTTAAAGAGGTTTCATCAAACAAAATCAGAAAGAAGAATCCAGAAGAATCCAGGAATAATATTTTTATTAAGCTACAAAATTTATATTACTAGTAGTAGAGCAATTCACAGTACATGTTACATAGGCTACATTTAAGGAACATACTATCTATACATTAAAATGTCACTCAGAGTGTTATGGAAAAAGAGTATCTACAGATAACATTGACACAAGCAAAGCTGTGAGTACTTAACTGCTTATCTTTTCTTAAGTGTCCTCTTAGAAACACACATCTTCAGATCCATCTTAATTTACAGAGTTTGGGTATGAATGAAATTTGCACCCCAGCTCTTCCATTTGATTATTCCAGATGTTATGAACTAGATTCTTTTCTTAGGTCCTTGGTTGAAGAGGACATGTCTGTCTGTTAAGATCTAGACCCCTTCTGAAGAGATGTTGCTAGTGCTCTGGCCCATGTTTTGCCATAGTTAAGTAGTTTCTGTGCTTTGCCTTGATGAAAGTGTAGGATTTGTCTTTGGGGTCAACGTTGCATTTACAGCTTTTAAATGGGCCTTTGTAGTTAAATCGTGGAGATGTAATTCATTGTGGAGAAACTGTATACGGTTAAGATTTGTCAAGGAAGAAGATATGTATTATATGTGTGCATAACAAGAATTTGAGGGCAAAATTCTTCTGTCTGGGCCACATAATGGGGTGAGAAGGTGTGTTGGAGATGTACCATGGCCAGCTGTTTGAGTGCAATTACATGATCTGCTCTCTTTGATGGTAAAGCTAACTTCAGACGTTCCAGTGAAATAGAAACATTCCAAACACCGTGGTTAGTAATTTAGTTTTCCACTGAAATATGCGTGTGTGTCCTTCAAAGCCGCATTCTTGTTGAAACAGCTTAATTAGGGACAGGTATGATGACAAGGTATAACGTGCCTCTTCCATGCGCTCTGTGGCTCAGAGGAGAGGTTTGCCAAGATGGATCAGCAGAAGGGCTGATGTCCACAGGAGAAAGATGAAAATAGCTGCAGTGTGTGATTGTCATCCCGGAGTTTGGTGGATTTGACACTTTACACCAGCAGCACTTGAGAATCAGGGAGGGTTCCTGGAGCTGAGTGTTAAGTACATGAACCTGAGCAGCGTTAAATGTCACAGGAATAAGGCCGGATTGGGAACCGGTGTTTGCTCATAATCGAGTCTCCTGCCTTTGTTCACAGACACGATTGAAGTCCATGTACCAGTACACTCAAGCACTACCTTTTTCCCCTCTCTCTTTCCCTTTTCTTCAGATAAGAGCATAGCACAGGTTATTCTAAGCTTTCAGGAAATGACAGCGATATTAATCACTGATTAATCAGGATCTCTAACAAAGGCCCTGCTATTTTGAATATTCATATTGCCATGGAATTAGGAATGTCAGAATTGCCATTGTTCTGCAGAAAATGACACATCCCCGCTCTTCCCGCTCAGCATCTCTGGGATGCAGCTCAGATGAGAGTGAACCACACTTTCTTCTGAAGCACTGCCCCTGTTCTCCAGATGTGAGGCAGAGGCACAGAGACATGAAATGGCTTGGCCAGATCACATGGGATCCCAAGGAGAGCCAGGAAAGGAACGCAGGTCTTCTTAATCCTGGCACAGGGAGGGAACTTTGTTTCTTATAAACAAAATAATTCACATACCTGACATGAAAGGATGTATCAAGGTGATGAATGTATGTGTGAATACATGTGCATGTAGATAATACACACAAAATGTGTGTGAGATATGTAATATTAGATCTGTAACTCATTCAGACTTGGTCAGAAAGAGTTATTGTAGTGCTGGCTGAACAAATTTATGCAAATTAGTCACTGATGAAATTAATAAGCTTTAAAATATTCTTCAGGCAAATCAAATGTTAGTGGAACTGTTAGTCCCTGATTCCCAGCCTAGAAAATAGGTTATGATGGAAAAATGAGTCTTAATGGAGGGAGAAGGTGTCTGAAGAGGGAGTTTTCTGTTGTGCATCTCCCCACCACCAGCCCAAGGTCATCCTTGGGTTAGACCACCAGGATTAGTCTTTGGGCCAGCTGGATGTCAGCATGGGGAGTTTGTTGCTTTAGAAGGCTGTGGAGGCAAGGAGTGCCAGCAGGGCCAAGGGATTACACAAATTCATAAACAAAAGGTGCAAGCAGGAATGTGCCCTATAGTGTCACAAGTTGGAACACGGAAAATTCCAGTCAGATGTAAGGCCAAAAAATTTTTAACCGTGACCATGGTCAAATACAGCACAAGTCACCCAGAGAGGCTGTGGGATTTCCCATTCTCGGAGGTCTTCAAGGCTGGACAAGACAAATCCCTGAGCAAATTTATCTTTGTCCGGCTCAAAGCTGGACTGAGTTGTCTCCACAGGTGCATCCCAGCACAAATTGTTCCTCAGTTCTCTAACCAAGTTACCAGCTCTTCCTTCTACTCTCTTTCTTTCCCCTCCTCCCCACTGTCTCTCTTTCTCCCTAACACATCTGGTCTTGCAGGAGGATGGGTTTGCTCCCCCTCTTGCCCAGGAACCCTCAGCCTGCAGCCTTCAGGGTTCCCATAATACTCTCAGGTCTCATGTCTTTTAAGGCTAATTTCTTTGCTCTTCTCTCTGGAGACTTTCCAGTCCCAGCTCCTTGAAACAGAAACACCGTTTTTCCTCAGGCGGGAGGTCCATGGTGCCCTCACTCTGACAGGAACCCCTGGGATATAACCAGCCAGGGAAAGAGCTGGCCCAACCCTGCCACCAAAAGTGGTTTCCATGGTCATGGTACACCAATTTCCTAACACTCATCATGCTCTTGCATTTTACTTGGCCCGTGTTCCCACATTGCCAGCCGTGTTATGGGAAGCCTGCCAATGATCTGGCAGAATTTTTTTCTGGGCATCAAGTTCACTCAGAAAGAAAAAAACAGCAAACAATTTTGGCCCACCTGGCCCGTGGTCTAACACTGTAAAAAGTGCGAATGCACTCGGCTTAAGCTGGTTTTGGTCTCTGCACAGCAAATGCCTTTCTTAGCTGGCCTGCCAATGCTCATTTATGTGGAAATGAAGAGGCAGTGACAGCACGAGATGTATTAACAGGAAAGAAGACACTGAATTTTTAAGTGCCCATACTAGAACTGGGAGACTGTTTTAATGTTTTGTGCGTCTTCCTGCCCTGAAGTATTTCAAGCACTCATGTCTTGTTTGCTGAACACTCTGAACAATACACGTGTAGTTACAGTTTGATATCATAAATCACCCAAAGAACAAGATGGTCTTTCAGAACAGAAAGGACAATTTTGAGGAAGTTTATTTTTTAAATGGCAATATTTATCCTCTTAGTACTTCAGAAAGGAGGAAAAAAAAAAGGGATCTTAGCTGTTGGGCCTGAAAACCACCTGGAAAACATTAGAAAAAGCCTATATTCTGTCTTTGACATTTTATGTTTCTGTGTATGTGTGAGTGTACATGTATGTATGTGCATATATAAGTATATAAAAAATCAAACAAAACAAAAGTGGGTAGGACCAAATTTCACAAGCCAAGTGAAATCCAATGCTCCGATTTTATTTTAGATAAATGCACATTTTTGAGCCAGTGTGGAAATATGAAGCTAAACAGGAGCAGACAGGATAAGCAGTGATGGAGGCTGAGTTTCTCCTTCAGAGGCTGTGCTGGAATGGCTGCGTTGGCGGAGACCCCAGATATAGCTGTGTATGCACTAATGGCAGGAGCTCTGTATCTGATGTAGCGATGCTGTGTTTCCTGGTAATGTAAGTTGGGTCAGCAAAATAAATCTTGGAAGACCCGTCAACTGAACGTTGATGTCCCACCTCAGGAAGATTTCCAGAGTTTGTCTTTGTTCAGAGTGGGGTTAAAAACCTGAAACTTCGAAACTACTGTAAGGGAAACCTTTGAGAAAAAGAATACAAACAAACACGAGGTATGGTTCCTTGATTTAAATTAAATCTATTGATCTGATTAATTTTTGGTTTTCAATGTTTCCATTTTGTACTATATTTCATTACTACTTTCTACTATATTTCTACTATATTTCATTACTACTTTACATTATGATCCACGTTTCAGTAGGATATCAAAATAAGAATGTGTTCTATGGTGGAAAATATAAATTACCTTATTCTGAGAAAGGTGGAACAGGATGTTTCAACAACTTTTCTGCTCAATTTTACAATCTTCCAAATTCTAAAAGAAACAATTAGTCTTACTTCCACTGACATTTCTCTGCCTAGCCCCATATTTAAATATTAAATAATTAGAGAGCAAAAGACATACCTGATGACCAGCAGCTCCATGTAGACAAATACCACTTCTAAGTCAGATATAGTATTTTCTGTTCATCAGAGACAGCAAGTTATCCTTGTAGGGCACTGCCAAAGGATATAACAGACACAGCACAGGCTGTGCTTTTTCATTTACTCAGGTGTGTTATTTATATACATTCTATGGGATCAACCTAATTACCCAAGGAGCGATAACTCCAAGTTTTGCAAGTGGGGCTACAAAACACTGCAAGGGTTTGGTAGCTGGAATATGAAGTGGCTTCAACTTAAAGAGGTGTGTGACAGCTCACACTGTTCCCACAGTCAGTCCAGGGAAAGGTGATGCCCTCTCACTTCACACCAGCCTCTGTTTCTGTGCAAGTGACAAATTGGTGGCAAATGTTTGCTCTCCGCCATGAAGTGAACAGAGGAAGCGATTATTATCGCTGCTCCATTCCAAATAATAATGAAAGCATCCTCTTCATTTTCATGAACTCTTCAGTATTTGATCACCTGCTCCTCTCGAGCAAAGTGTCCTCTTCCCAGAGGCACATCACCGGATTTGTTAGCCCTGCCAAGGGTTTGGCTTGGCTCCTGCTCTTCTGTGCACAAGGCCAAGTCTCTCCTTGGTAAGAAGAGGTCCTGCCTTGTGATGTCTCTGTTCTAAATAGGTTTGTTGCAAAACAGTTGTTCAGCAATTCATTAGACATAGAGGAGAAATGATGATGCTCAGTATCATCCGTACTCTACTGCGGATCACCCAATTCAGATCAGGAGCAAAAAAGAAAAAAAAAAGAAAACCAAGAAAAACCAAAACAAAACCAAAACCAAAATCAAGGCTGCTTTCTTTCCTAATAAGTAGAATCAGAGAGAGAAGTCAGATTTCTGTCTCTGTCATATCTATCTTCACCTCTTCCCAGACATTATTATTGGTCAGTGATGTTCTGAGCTTTTGAGCTGGACTGGATCCAGCTGTGGCCCTGCTTCAGGCTGCTGGAGGTTAGCACACAAAAACATACATGGTTTGGACAGGATTTTTGTGCTGATACTTTATAACAGGGTCAACTGTTGTACTTAGTGTTTTCCTCAACCCCTTCTATACACTCCTCATGATGGTTGATCACAGCAGAAAGAAGGCAAAGTCAGAAACTAAGGATGGAAGACCATAGAAGTGAGTCCACACTCATTTCCCAAAAATAGCAGACCCTGAAAATCAGTGTCTTTCCCATTTTTGTACAGAGCATGTACAGCACTGCACCTTGGAGCTCATTTCTGTGAAGAGTTAAAGCACTTCTCTTGTATTTATCTTCACTGCTGTCCTGCCTTTTGGACCCTTTCCAGGCATGATATATCATGGCCCAGGTACAGCAATGCCGTCCCACAATGGGCACTTTGGATGAAGATTTCCAGGCACTGTGGGAGAAGATGTTTTCCAGCAGAAGACCTGTGTTGCTTGCTCTGACCTCCACCGAAGAGAGAGCCAGGGCTCCTCGGCTTGCTCTGTGACAGCACACCCCCAGGGGCTGTGATCTGCCTCTGAACCATGGCCTGCTGCAGGTTCACACAAAGGGATGGCTTCTCCAGAAATCTCCCCTGTTCCCTCCTTCCTCCTTCCATGATTTATTATGAGCTGATGTCAAGAGCAAATTGTCCTCTGTCACCCTCTCAGGTGCCCTTCCCAGCCTCAAGTGGCTGCTGGGTGGGACGGGAGTGCAGCTCCCTGCCCTCTCCCAAAGGCCATGTTGTGCTCCTGGGGATTTCTCCAGCCTTTCAGAGGAGGAAGGGGCTCCCACTGCAATCTGGGCGTGGGAAAAAATGAGAGGAGACAAAGAATAACCAGGAAGGAGGCGGCATCAGAAGAGTGCTCAGAGTCACTGAGCAAACAGACAGTGGCATCCAGGCACGTGCTGCACTTGCATGGTTTCCACCCTGTGGCCAAAGAGCCTTGGCTCCCCCGGGACTTGGCCACAGTGGGATTAGGGGAGAGAGGGAAGGGACAAAGGTAGTAGTTTCGTAAGGACATAATGACCTTGAGCAATTTCTGTGCAGGCAAAAACATGATTTCCTGCAGCACTGCTTGGCACAAACGTCTCCTCACTGAAGGAGGACTGAATGCTTTTGTTTACTGTGTTCAATGCAAGGAAAAATTCTGACATATGTTTTATTTATGAGGTGTCCTAACTTAGTGATACTTTTTGTGTGCGTGAGGTAGGGAGGGAATTGGCTGCCTCTCTGTGGCCCCTAATTTGAATGACTGAGGGCTGGGTTTATAGATATGTGTGGAGGGATGTCTTAAAAGCTGTACGGACTTGGGCTGTGTAAGATGATCAGTAAAAGTGAACTGTCTACTACTGAGTATGTTCACAGACCCCGCAGCTTTCCTCAGAGCTCATCTGCTTCTTAGCAGATGCCTAAAAGACAGCAAAGGTGGTTCTGAAATCAGGAGGAGAGAGTCAAAAATATCTCGATCCTTTTGACTTAATCCAATGGACTTCATGAAGATGTCTGAACTCTCCAGTACCTTGCAGCAAGGACTCCCAAGAACTGTGTGAGGAGGTGACTGACGTGATCCCATGGGTAGAGAGGCAGGGACCCCCTAGCAGAGGGGATTGGAGGACTATTGTCCTGGCTGGGAAAAGATGCTCTCTCTAGAGGCTGAGAAGATGATGGGTGCTTGGCCCAGGCAGATGAAACAGGCAATAACGTGGTGGCAGGAGGTGAAGAAGAAAAGCATGTCAGAGGGAGAGGCCCAGTAAAAAACTGGGATTCCCTGCAGACTGGGTCAGGAAACAATGGGAAAGACAAGGGCAGCTGGGACTGTTTAGGGCAGAGTGCAGGGAAGAACTGGAGACAGTGGGATTAAGCCTCGAACAAGAGCGTGCACTGAGCAACGTGCTGCTCAAAAGTGAGTCATTTAAAAGCAGTTTGGGTGCATCTGCCCTGCAGTTACTTCTGTGAATGCAATAAATTATTAGATTTGCTGGCATGGGCTGTTCTGCACAGGGCAGGTTACTATAGTAGTGTTTACTTTTATGGCAAACAAACTTTTCCAGTGCGAGTTACCTTGGGGACAAGCCTCCCCACTGAGCAATAGTGATGTTACAGCTCAGCCCATGTTCGAGCCTTTCCTTAGTCTCTACTCCCAAGAGGATTTGATGGAAAAGGGCTTTAATAACCACTTTAGGAAAGAAAAAGGTGCCTATAGCTTCCTTCTGACTTAAGTGTTAGAGCTGGATGGAGTTTCTGTGCAAAACAGTCCATTCAACAAACTCAGAAATGGGGTTTTAGAGAAATGGATGCTTTTTGTGAAAACAGGTGGAATTTACCAATAGTTTTGGCCCAGCTAAATGCAAACACATGTGGTGTAGGGATGTGGTGTAGAAGAAGGATATGAGAGGTTGAAGATGATGATGAAAAGATCAAACAAGATATTGAATTTTCTTTGTTTCATTTGGAAACACCTTCTTTTTATTCAATTCTCATCCTCTTTTCACAGTCCTCTCCTTCTAAGCTTTTCTTAAGGGCTTAGGCAACTTGCAAGGTAATTAGGCACTTTCCTTCCTGAAGGTCTAGTGGTCTGGGACTTCCAACGTTATTTTTCCTTCCATGTCACAAAAAAAAACCCTAAACCTTGTAAGAAAGAGTATTTTATTAATGCAAGTGGTGGAAATGAAGCCTGGTATATGTTAGTCAGCCTGGAGCTGGGCCCTTGGGGAGTACTGCTTGGAGCTGGAAATGGCCATGCTCTTTAGGAAGGAGAAGAAGAAAGGTATGTGCATGCCACTACTCTGGCAGGGTGGGGAAGGAAGCATTTGAGAATCTGGTCCCTCTCTCTGTCACACACAAGTCCATTGTGTTACAACTCTTGTGTGTTTGAGTGTAATACCCACCCTGACCTGGCCATGTGTGTAAAGCACAAGGCATGGGCTGGTCTATATATACTTTCCTTCAGGAAACATCACAGTCATTTCCCCTGCAGTGTTTCTTCACCAACTTAACTGAAGCAATGTCTGCAGTGACGTGGTGAGGAGGAGGAGGAGTATCTGGCTGCCCCCGCAGCTGAGCTCCGGCTGTGCCGGCTCCCTCACAGCAAGGGCTATTTGCATCAGCTTCCTCACTGCAGAGAACTTCCTTGGCCCAGTGAGCACACAGCCTGATCTCTTTTCCCCCTGAAATATCCCAGTCTCTGAGTCATCCTATCCACAGAATTCAGGGCAAAATTCAGCCCGTCATATCCGGCTTTTTACTCAAAGAAAACAATGAGCGACAGGTCTGCCAGCAGGGTCCGACTGCGCCGGGGACTCCTGGGGGCCCCCACTGGAACCCAAGGGGATGTGGGCGACATCTGTCCCGAAATCCAGATGGCTTCTTTGGTCCACGTATCTGGATGTATCAGAGGATATGGGGATACACTTGGGTTTCCAGGTGGGCCTCTTGCTTTGTAACGTGTCTGCTGGTGGTGGTGGCTGTTTGCAAGGCCAATGCAATTAGCTCAGGGTACAGCGATCCCTCTGGACTTCAGCAGGATGCGCTGCAGCTTGTTTTTGGCATCAACCTCACGCACTTTGGCTACCAAGCTGCTTCTAACTACTGGGCCTAATTTATTTGGAAGATGCTCTGCTTTGCTCCCCAGTTTTTAGGTAGCTCATTGGCTGGCACAAAATCCCCTTTCCCTCATTTTTTTTAGTCTAGCACTAGCAGGAAGAGCGTGGCAGCCAATAGGTACCATAGAGCTGACAGGAAAAAAATTCCCATGCAAAATGCTACTATTCCTGAATTAGTATCCAGGCATTTTAGCATCCAGGTACAAATTTGACAGGATTTGTATTGGACACGGCTCTTTGCGTCCACTTTGCTCCAGGCACAGGAGCAAAAGAGAAATTTGCTTTCCATCAGTTTCACAAATGCGAATTCTATCAACACCCTATGTCATTCAAAAATAGCAGATGTCTCTCCTCTTTAGAAGAAGCTACAAGAAAATGTGCTTTGGAGTTATAATCCAAAAGAATTCTCCTTCGACAGGCTGGCTGCTCAGTTGCATGCAGAAAGTCCAAGGCAAGGCTGGTTTTCTGTGGGTTTGGTTTGGTTTTGATGGTTTTTTTCTCCAAATCCCAGTTTGTTTCTCTAGGGGGTATATGAGCCACAGCTAAAATCTCTCTGAGTTGTGCAGTGGAGCCCATGGGATTTTGCAGCTGTTCTCCAGCAGAGATGTGTAATAACTGTGCAGTAACACACACGTATTTTCTTTCATAGTGGATGTTAATTTATGAGCTCGCTTAGAGCTTGAACACTCAGTTGGTTTACACTACACCTTTTTTTGTTATACATAGGTAGCATTTCCTGAATCAGGACAGCAACTGGATACAGGGTTGCCTCAAATCCTCAGCAACGTCTGCTACTCAGAAATTCCGCCCTAAACCCAGTCAAGTCTTTTGTCACAGAATATTATTAGTTCCCTCTAAAAGGCCCTGAGAGTCACAAAGTACTTTTTTTTTCTTTTTTTTTTTAGACCCAAACTTATCTCAAGTGGGAGGTAGAAAAGGTGATGGGAGGCTTATTTCTGGTGAGAAGATGCAGACTGAGAACAGGACACTTTTCTCTGGTGCTCTTGTAATATGTGATGCATCTGGAGATCTGAAAAGTTATTCTCCCATTATATCTGGGTCAGCATTAGTGACGTAAGAAACCACTTACATGCTTCAGGGTAGAGGTCACATCACAGGAGTATCTGACAACTTCCTTCTAAGCTACAACTTTCTTAGAGACACCCTGAAAACAGGTTTCATCCAACCAGCACTCTGCAAAATAGGTACTTGGGCCCTCACCCAGAGGGATGGAAGGAAGAACCAGGACTGTGCTCTCCCAGTGCAGCAAAAGGGGATTCCCATGCAGTAGGTGGGCATCCTACTCACTGGGCTGTGGGCATACAGGTAGCATCCAGCCCCTGCTTCCCTATCCTACCCTACCCACACTTACAAAAAGGTCTGCAACACTGGTCCCTTTCCCTCCAAACTGTGTTTTTACTTTCCAGCAAAAGAAGTCTTTGAGTAGTCCCAGGTGAAAAAGATTATTAGGACTGCAAAAAAAAAAATGTTTGATTTGGTCTGGATTTTTAAAGCTTTATTGGTTTTCTGAAACCCACAGCAAACCAGAAGAAAACATCAGCTTATTTCAAGCCTGGTTTAAGCACGTGGTTAACTTCTCCTGGTTTCTAAAGGTACTTTCTACAATACTTGGAGGCAAACTCATGCCCAAGTGCTTCACTGAATTAATTCTCCCCGTTCTTCAAACAAAGGGAGCAGACAATCACAACAGCACAGTATCACAGAGACCTGCTAAAGGACCTCTTCTTGGGCTTCAGCTAGAGCCTTTTGGAACTTCATTTCCAAACCCAGACGTATCTCTGGAAGTTGTTCCGACACGTATTATAATAATAAATAAATAATCACATGGCATTTTATTACACCATCAGAACTCTCTTTGCATGGGATACCAGTGAATCTGGATGAAGCCAATTCTAATTACAGATAAAAGGTTTGGTGCATGAAAAGAAGCTGGTATTTACACCCAATTATCTGAGGGAGGAGAGATAGTGATGTGCTTCCTTTTATCATTTTCATTAAATTTCTTTTGAAATTCAAAGACTCCTTGAGTTTCTGAAGATGCAACAGTCTTTTCAACTTGCCGTCAGTGAGATATAGGTTGTTTTCCATGATGCGTTTTGCAAGTTCAGACACTGGGGTCTCTCTCCCTCCTCCCTTGACTCCAGTAGAGCATTACATGGTGCTTGCTCATCCAGTTGCATCTTTCATGTCCCTTTGCTGAAGTTTAAACTCCTGGACTTGCATTTCACGTATTTCAGGTCTGAGGCCAGGCACCTGTATTTGTGAACTGCCTCTGCCTTCACATCACCTCAAGTAAATCTCTTTGAGTGAAGGAAACCTCCAAGCCTTTGGGGATTGTTAGGTAGGGGGAACGCCAGCCCATTCAATGCTAACAGAAGGCAGCTGGGCCTACAGATGCCATTTTACCTCCAAGGGCACAGAGAGGGCGGATGGGAAGCAGCCAGGCTGACATGTTATCCCAAAGAAAGCAGCTCTCAAAACAGGGCAGAGCAGGACCTTGTCAGCTCCATTGCTGCTTGGCATCCAGAAGACCTAGTGTTTGTGACTCTTTTCCTTCCTCCCTCCCTCCTGGGCACTCTGAGCCCAGCCTCTTTTCTTGGTCTTAGAATAGGTCACTTACTTCTCTTAATTTCTCCATCTGCAAATTTGGGATGATGTGCGTAAAGCTCCCTGAAATCCTCTGCAGGGAGGTGCCACAGAATGGAAAGTATTAGCTATCAGTATCCTTGTTAATATTCTGCTCAACTCTGAGTGAAGTCACATAATCCTGTGTTTGGGTCATCACTATTTGTTGCTATGGAAATGTGTGCTATCAGATACTACAAATTCAGCATCTGAGGACATCTGAGGAGGGGGAAAATCCTTTGTTTGAAGAAACACTTGTGTCAGTAGCAGGAAACTTTGCAAGGAAGAAGAGAATTCACTTACTCCTTTTGTTGTCCAAAATTTGCTGGAATGAGTGAACACACTCACCCTCTGAAAGATGGTATCTCTTACTCGATGCACTATTCCAAAACTGCACACGCTGGGTGAATTTCCTGCAGTCGTGTGTGGATGCATCTGGTAGGATCATTAACACCAGAGCAGAAGACAAATGCAAAGTATGTGCTTGGCCATATGGGTGAACGTGAGCTGCTTAAGACTGTGCGCTGTAACAGAGATGGAAAGTCTTACGAGGGAAGATCAGTATCCCCCCATCTCTTTGGTGAGGGATTAAGGCAGTTGGTCTTGCAGGAGTATTCATAGAGCGTGAGGCCAAAGGGGACTCTTAGGTCACCTGGGCCAACCTCCTGAATGTTACAGGTCACGGTATTTCATCCAGTGAGCCCTGAGCTGAGGCCTGTAGCTAAGGTTGAGGCTACAGCAAAGTTTCCAGTTGGACAAAAGAGGCAGATGCTAACAACTCCCTGCCCAGTTTGTTCCAGTGAATAAACACTCACTGGTAATGCACAACTGGTGGGTGCAGATCAAACCAAGCGTGTTGCAATGGGGTCAAACACAGAAATGGATGCACTGGCCCAGTGCAGGTTCCAGATCCAAGCTGGTGGGGTTACATCACCCTACATCTCAGTCCCTCCTGGCTCCAAACATCTGCAGGAATATGCCATTTCCTTGGGAATGTGTTTGCTTACCAAGTTTCTCTGCAACCTTTCTTCAGTGACACAGAACAGGCTTTTTTGGGTAGCTTGCTACTCATTTCTACGGTTCTCTATTGCATCTGTGCAAAATCTGACAATATTTTTAAATGTACAGATGTCCAACACATGTAGATGTTCACTGTCAGTCCTGTGCATTGAGCCTATAGGTATAAAAGTCCCTTTCTGGGTATAGCCAGCATCACTTTCATTTCTAGACCTTACTGTCAAGGTCCCTGAGCAAAGGCTGCTGTAAGAGAAAACATTGTTCAGGTTTTGATAATGTCTCTGAGGTATTTCCTGGCCACACTCTTACCTCATGCTTAAAGATGAAACACAAGCCCTGCCTTTATTTCTCTTTGGATCTCTTTACTAAGCACATTCCTCATCCTTTAATGGATGGATACTTCAGTTTTTCATTGCATTTTCCTCCTTGCCTCATAGAAAGCTGATTTCAGGTTAAAAGCAGTCAGAAAGGTGTCTAAGACCAAGCAGGCCAGGTTGACTTTTCCTAGTTAAGGTCTTTATTTTCAGCTATTTGGGCAAGTTGTAAAAGCTTGGTAATGCTTGTGGGGATGCAGCCACTGGGAGTGAGGGCTGATAAGAACCATTGCCTGAACCTCATGTATTTACTATTTTTAGCGGGTAAACACCTGCACCCAGCACTAACAGAAGGCTCTTGCAGTGGGAAATGGCCAATCTATGAAAAAATGTATGTGTGCTTTTAGGTATGTATATATGTAGACATATATATATACACACACATATATAAATACACACACACACACGTTATGTCTACACGTATATATATGTATATGTATTTGTCAATATTTTTCTATGACAAATTCTTAATCCATTTAAATGAAATTTTCCATATTTAATGGAAGGTTCTAGTTGCAGACTTACTCTTGCTAAAGAAAGGAATATATGGTGTAGGGTAATTGTATATTGTGCTCTATAAATTCCCTGTCTGCTAAGAAAGATGATACAGCTTTTATTTTGACCAAGTTTCAGGTTTACAAGTCGGACAGTAAAGATCAGACTGGGAATCTGGACAGCAGCTTACTATTTCTGCATCTCTACTTCCATGGTGATTTTTGCCATCAGAACTGAAACCACCAGTTACAGAGCTGAATCACGAAACAAGACATTGCATGCAAGGCAGCAGAACTTGCAAAGCTTTTGGTACTTGTAATTAATATTAACACACTCCAAGTCACAAGAAGACATCCAGAACTGCCAAAGGTGCTGCTCAACAGGAGCAGAAATGGTGAACTTAGATCTTGCTTGCAGGGAGCCATTTTTGGACACTTTCTATGACTACTACAAATTCCTTCAGTGCCTGTGACATTGTCACTTCCTTTCACAGGCTACCAGTATTCGGTACAAATATTGTAGACACTCAGGAAAAAGGCTGGTGGTGAAAACCAGTGCCTGTTGTCCCATGTGTGATGGGAGAATGCAGGTGATACTTGTTTTCCAGCTTGGCAAGTTGTTCTTCATGGACCTCAGCTCTTCTCTTTGCTGAAGCACAGACCACAGTTCTGACCTTGCAGGGTGGTTTAGCAAGAATTATGCAGACTTAATTGTTAGGGCTGTTGCAGGTAAAAACCCCAAATAGGTATATATAATAACACACAACAGAGTGCCATATAATTTTAGAAATATTTAATACATCCAAATTCTGTATGAGCTAGCCACAATACATGCCACTCCTTAGTAAAGCTCAACTAAAAAGTAGTTACAATTTTGTATCTCTGTTTCATGCAGTTTCTTTAGTCAAGATTTGCAAATGTGGTCCACTTCTGATCATTTTGGCCTCTTGCAACAAACACTTGGCAGAAGGGGAGGGCACTCAGATATGCTGCACTCATATTTTTTATGTGAATACTTGTCTCTGCTTTAAGGAGAGAGAAACCTCACTAACTTGCAGGGAGAAGAAGCAAAAGGACCTCAACCACAGCAGGCACAAAGGGTGTCTACGGAAGATGCTGTAATGGCCCAGCCATAGCCACATCTTGTGTTTTATTAGACTCCAGAGTCTCCAGTCACAAACACGCAGCCCTGGGCAGCTCATCTCTGCCTCTTTGTTCTTGGAGTTCCTTGTTTTTAAGACTTGCTGGGGACACATCAGATGCCAACCTGAGAAGCTCAGCCCGCAGCCCAGGAGTTACAAACCACATCAGCAAGACACATTTCTTTCACTTACACATCTCTGCTGAACTCCAGCCAGTTTGAGCCAAACACAGCATTTCTGCAGATCGGTCCTGACACGGCTGAGCTTCAGCATCAGTGATCTCCCACCGTGATTTTGGCAAACCCCTTCAAGGCAGCTAGTGCCAGGGACAGAGCAGCATAAGCCAAGGGACCACCATGCGCTGGGGATCAAAGCCTTGGTGCTGCCAGCTGCACTGTAGGCTGCTGCTAAATGCTGCACTGCCCTTGGGTAAGGACTTTACTCGATCAGTTGTTGATTAGGACATCTCCAGGGCACATTCAAAGGCACAGAGGTGTTAGGACATAACAACATACACAGTTTTTAGTCCTGGGCTGGGCTGGCCAGGAAGCACTTAGAATCTTAGAATCCTTAAGGTTGCAAAAGACCTCTAAGATCATCGAGTCCGACCATTAACCCAGCACTGACAAGTCTACCACTAAACCATGCCACTAAATACCACATCTACACATCTTTTGAATACCTCCAGGGATGGCAACTCAGCCATTTCCCTAGGCAGCCTGTTCCCATGCTTGACTACCCTTTCAGTTAAGAAATTTTTCCTAATATCCTATCTAAACCTCCCCACACACAACTTTAGGCTGTTTCCTCTTGTCCATTACTTTTTACCTGGAAGAAGAGCCCAACCCCCACCTGGCTACACCCTCCTTTCAGGGAGTTGCAGAGATTGGTAAGGTTCCCCCTGAGTGTCCCTCTCTCCAGGCTAAAACCCAGCTTCCTCAATAGCTCCTCATCGGCCTGATGCTCCAGACCCTTTCCCAGCTTTGTTACCCTGCTTTGGACACGCACACTTGGATCTAGTTTAGCAGAACTGACTGGTAAAACCCACACCCAGAAAGCACCATTACCTGACTCCTTTGTGGGGAGCTGTCCTGTTTGGCTGCAACATAACAGACCTCTTCTCCTGCCCCAGCTCCCCAGAAATCCTTCCCTGGCATTGCCCCATGGCTCGTTGCCATTGACCTGTAATGTGTAAACCAATATTTGCTGGTTGTGCTGGGCCTGTGTAAACCAGTATTTGCTGGCTTGGCTTCTTCATGCAGTGGAGGAGATGCCTGTAGCATGTGCTGGGGATGTGCCCCATGTACTGCTGGATGTTTCCAGCCTGGTTCTGACTGCGTGACTTTGGTCTGCTCTCTGCTTGCATACAGGCACTTGGGGATTTTCCAGAAAAAAAACATATGCCCATTCCCTGCTCTTCTGCTCCCTTTCCTCGGATTTAAATGGTGCCAGGTAAAGCTTAAGGGTTTTAAGTGAGCAGAACAAAAATGATGGCGAAATGAAGCCATGAGTCTACAGGGAAAGATGGATTGCGTGTTTGCTACAGGTACCTGAGGGCAAAGTTTTGTTTTTTATTCACCTTGGCTGCTCCAGGATACCTCTCATTTCACACACATTTCAGCCTGGGCCTTTATGGAAGCTCTGAATGATGATTTTTGGTCACTAGTAACATTTTCTGTATCTCCTAGTCTACTTGGTTTTCACTCTCCAATTCCAGCCACAATTTCCTGAATTATTTTCCACTTGGAAGTGGTCCTCCACCTCACCCAGCTGTGTCTGCCTGGCGTGCCTCTGCTCCTTCCACTGTCTCCATCTCAAAACCTCAGCCCTTTCTCCCACATCTCACAGAAGCTGCGTGCTCCTCTCTGTAGGGACAAGCTCCTTTCCCAGCCCTCTCCTCCGCGTCCGCATCAGCAGTGCACTTCGCAAGCCTCTTCCTTCCGTGCTCTTTTCTTAGGCTGGACTCCCTTCTCAAACTTCCCCCGCCACCTCCCCTGCTCTCCAGCAAAACCCAGCGCTCGCTGTGCCTCCAGCCTGGGGACGCCGACTTCCTCCTCCGCCAGCAGCCGCAGCAGCTTCCTCTGGCCGCGGCTGTCCCAGACACTCCGGCTCCAGGGCACACCCTCCACGTGCACAAAAGCACTGCACCAGGGCTTTGCTTTCTTCTTCAAAAATTCGGCTCAGCCCAGGCAGCTGTGCTGCTGAGGAAACACCTGTAATGCCCGTCACCCACCGTGGACAGCCCACGCCAGCCTGGACACCCCAATCAGTTCCGCCAGTCGTCATCACCCACCACTGGGGGCACCTCTAAGGACTGAGGCATTTGCTCGCGTCCTTATGCATCCTTGTATCCTGTAGGACCTTCCTGGCAGAGGATGGCTTTTTTTTTCAAACCAGATTTGTTGTTTTGTTACAGTGCCTATGCCCTGTAAACCATGGGGTACCAAAATTTTAGGTGGATCCGTAGAAAAGCACCCTGCTTGGGTGGTAGGTTGCACAAGAGATGGGAAATATTCTTTTGGAGTTTAGTGCCTGTGGGCAAGCATAGCCCAAGGCATTGCAGAGAATGGTTTGGGAGAGACAGAGGCATTTCAGAGAGCCTTGTTCACTCCGCTGCCCTCCCAGGTGCTGTGACTCACCATCCTGTGCCGTCAGCTTGTGTAACGGAGGGCAAATCCCTCACTGCCAGCGGATCCTGTTGGAGCTTGCTTGGAGGCAGGCTGCTCTGCGTGTGCCACCACCCTGGGCAGAGCTGTCAGGCACAGGGACAGGACCTGGCTGTCCCCAAGCAGCCTTGCCGTGGCCACACAGCAGTGGGGCTGCTGTTGCCAGTGAAGCCTGGACCACCCCCAGTGACCTGTGCCCGCGCTGTGCAGATGCCCACGTGATTGCTGGCAAAGGGATAACCAAGCTCTCAGCACAGATCTTGCCTTGGATGCTGCCAGTTCCCAGGCAGATATCTGTTTTCAGGTCACATGAACTCAACAGACTTGGAACAAGCTGCAACTTGGCAGAGACATCCAAAGAATATCCAGATGTTGCAGGAAGTGCTGTCACGTTGGGTCAACCTAGGACTAATTCAGTGCTGGTAGAGGCCATGGTGTTGTTGGCCTCAGCCTTCCAAGTAGAAAGCTACTTTTAATTTCCTGGTGGCTTGTGGCCACTAGAACCACCAGGATCTCCCATTCCCAGCTGTTGGAGTCTGAGTGCCATTGGCCAAGCCCACTTTTTACTTACTTAATTTTCTGCTGCAATTTAAAACTAGAGAAGTTTTGTTGATTTCCTCCTTTCTAGGCAATGGTTGTGTAACGCTCCTGGCCTGGGAAAACAGCTGTGTTCCAGTCCACAGCAGCTGTGCTGCAGTGGCGGATTTTGGTCATCCATGTTACCTAGATAGAGTGTTTGTCATCTGTCTGGACACACTTCAGTCTGGGAGGGAACACTGTGATGATGATGAGTTAAGTGCCTTGACCTCGTTTGGGAATTTTCCTGGGGAACATGTGCAGAACTTGGCTAGCAAAGGGTGGGGATAGTCAGCCTGTTCTTTACATTTCTGTTCGCTTAAACTGCATATGTTCTGGCAAATACTACCTGGAAAGCCTGGCATGGCTGCAAGCTCTCCATCTCAGGCAAACCCTGGGTCTGCCTATGGGATGGGAAACTGCTCTGGGAAGTGGTGCCAGCAATGTCTAGAGATGCTTTCTGTGCAGTGGGGTGACAAGAAAAGTCTAGCTCTTTCACAGAGGGATGGAGGGTGGAGTGACACGTAGCCAGGAAAGCAGCCTTGCATTTGATACCAGAATGGGTCGTGCTGGGGCAGCAAGAGGATGTGAAGACACTGGAGGGTATAGAGGAGGATCAGTGAAGTGGGGATGTAGCTGAAAAATGAGATTCGGGATTGAGGACCAGGATTCCTTTTGCTTGTCAGACAGCAGGTTGAGAAATTACTTAATTGCTGTGAGTGGGTGATTCCACCGTGAAGAGAGCTGAACAAGGGGAAGCGGAGATGCTTTTGAGTCTTGCTAGTGAAGGTGAAACATGAGCAAACAT
The DNA here is from genome assembly GCA_013399855.1 of Oxyruncus cristatus. Lineage (NCBI taxonomy): Eukaryota > Metazoa > Chordata > Aves > Passeriformes > Cotingidae > Oxyruncus > Oxyruncus cristatus. Next base: position 424,885 of record VXAY01006251.1, read on the forward strand.
CATGAAGCCTGGCAAAACAAACCTTGCAGCAAGGAGTCCACTGACATCTCACCTTCCCACTTTGTTGCAGCATGCAAGGATGTTTTTCTGCATGATGTGCTCTGATCCAGCTACTGGGAACACTCTTCAGTGAAGTCAGTATGTACAATAGGGCAAGGCTGCATGGTGTGGGGAGTACTCTTCACTCTGAATCCAACTCCTACTCTCCCTCTTCCTGGATGTTGTGGAGAAAAAGGCCAGCTGCAATCGCCCTCAATGTGGTTATCATGTGTGTGGCTCTGTCTTCAGAATATAACAGTAATAAAAGCTCGTGGCTCCTCCAGGAGTAGATGTATCCTGAGAGTATATTTTTTGCTCATTTACTACCTCCCTCTGAAGGTTTAGTATGCTTTCAGTTTCCAATATGGCAGCAAAAAGGGACAGACCTGAAAATTGCAGTGTTCCTGGAAATACACTTCTGCCTTGCTGATACCTGCCTGACTGGCATTGCCAGCAGACATCACATGCTGTGAGTGGGTGCACACAGATTGGTTTTTCCAGAGAGAAGCAGTAGGAAGTGCATGTTCGCCTGCAGAGGGTTGGGTGATTCAGAGGGGAGTTCCCAGAAGCAGCCAGCGAAAGGATGCTGGGCTTACTGGAAATGGCCAGGTGCCATTCCCCCGGACGGAGAGTGAGCACAGGGGGTTGAACTGGTGGGTTGTGCTCATCAAACCACAATCACCCAGCAGCTCTTTGCTGTGGACTCAGTTTGAGCAACCTGTCCCCCAGAGAAGCTGGCCTTTGTGGCATGTGTGGAAGACAAGCGGCAGCTGAGTGCTAAGGGAAAAGGTCTCTTGCAAAGGAAATAGAATAGAACAGAAATGGCCTTACAATGATCATCCAGTCCAACTGCCTGACCCCTGCAGGGCTGACCAAAATTAATGCATATTGTTAAGGGAATTGTACAAATGCTTCTTTAAACACTGACAGGCTGGGGGCATCAACCATGTCTGTGGCATACTCTTCCAGTGTTTGACCACCCCCTTAGTAAAGAAGTGTTTTGTTGTGTCAAGTCTGAACTTCTTCTGGAGCAGCTCTGAGCCATTCCCATGCATCCAATCACTTGGTCCCATGGAGAAGAGATCAGCACCTCTCTCTCCGCTTCCCCTTCCCAAGGAACTGCAGAGAGCAATGAGGTCCCTTCTCAACCTCCTTTTTTCCAAAACAGACAAGCCCAAAGTCCCCATAGGTACAGTTCCAATGCTCCTCATAGGACATTCCTTTCACCAGTCTTTTCACCAGCTTTGTTATCCTCCTCTGGATGCATTCATGAGCATCTTTCTTGAATTTATCAATACAGCAGGACAATCACCTCTGTTGACTGATGAACTGATGGTTGGGGAAAGGCTGAGGTGTTGCCATTCCCTCACTCTTCCAAGTCGAGGACACGACAGAGGGCCATCGTCTGTGAGATCTGGTGGGAATGTGTTCTTACACACATACATGACACGAAATCCCCTTCTGAGACCTTGTAGTATTTAACAGCAAGGAAAGGTCATAGAAATGAGAAAACCAAAATATTTTTTTTTTGTCCAGGACTCCTAGATTTGTTGCCTAGTCTTTTAGAAATTACTTGTGTTCATTTTACACACTACCTGGAAACTATTAACAGTTGCAAATAAGAATGTTATACACTATCACACTGAGGTTTTATTCGGTATAACACTGGCAGATCCTGGACAGAAGAGTCGTGGACTGTACTTGGGCAATAAGTGGAAGTGCAACACGAAAAGTGGTGTAACAGTTATGAAGGCAGTGTTACCACATCCCCTTTTGAACCTGTGGCTCTAACTTGCCGAGAGTCAAAGTGAATACAGCGTTTGGGGGTCAAAACTGTTTTCGTCCTCAGACCAGAGAGCAAGGACCTGGATTCATTCTGCCTTCCTCTACAGCAGTGAGTTGCTGGCTGCCTGCTGGTATCATGGAGGCACAGCTCACTGAAGCTCTTCTCTGCCACTGTTGAGGCATCAGACTACAGCAGGATCAGTCTGTTCCATTGCCAGACTTTTGACTGAGACCCTATGGGCTTGAGAGGATCAAGGCATTTTGCCTAGCCAAGTCACCAGATGCAGCACTCAGGTGAAAACTGATGGTCTGTGATTGCCAAGCCAGGTAAGACAAACTAATGGCCCCTTCTGTCTTTCAGCTGCATCATCTGTTGGATCCGTGTTGCTTTGGGTGTTGTGCCCTGTGGGGCCTGGAACATGGTCACTTTTGGGGTGTGTGGAGCAGGAACTGGGGTGGACAACTCAGAGGTGTCACAGCTGAGGAGGTGTCCCCACCAGGGAGGCTGCGGGAAGGCTCATCTCGAGGAGAAGGTTTGGGTGCAGTGGGAGCAAGTGGCCTGATGCTCTTCCAGGAGGGCTCGTGAGAGCCTGGGGATGCTGTGCTTTGAAATCCCACATGAGGTTTCCCCTGGGTGAGTGTGGTGGGGTTTCAGAGCTGTTCTCAAACTGCTCAAGTGCTCGTGTATCTGCAGGGTGTGCAATGGACTGTTTCTGTGTCTAACTCCTACCAATGTCTGGGATGTTTTTTAGGCATTTCCTTTTCCCTGTGTTGCCTCTCCTTTCTGTCTCCTGTCCCGTGCTGCAACTATGGACCCATCCCCAGCACTCAGCTCCAACTGAGCTGCCTCGGGAAGGGAAGCAGGACTCCAGGGGCAGTCCTGGATGTTTGGTAGCTCCTGTCTCAGACATTACTGTGACTGCTGGTGTGTCTCACTCTCAGAGCTCTGCTCACAAGGGAAAATTCTCACATGTTCTTCTTGGCTCCTCTATTCCCAGTCATGGTAATTATGTGTCTGCTTTTTGGCCTTCATTTGTACTAAGCTGTTGTGCCTCAAGTGAGTGCTTATTAGCACTTCCTTCTCCAAAAAGGAGTGACTGCAAAATAAGCCAAGGGTCATTTCCCTTCCCTTGAGACCAGGAGACATCCTGGCTTTTAAATCAGATTCCATAAATTTTAAGGCTCAGCGTCTCATGTGTTTTGCCTAGAGAAGGGCGGAGATTCCCCCAGAGAGAGCAAGGAAAAGAGGCTCCTTCTGATGTGACAGTACATTGCTTGGGCGAGCATCTTTGAGGTATCTGAGACAAATGACAGCATAGACCAGTGAAAAGAAACAATCACCAATGTATCACGTGCGTGAAGTGAATCAGAAGAAGTGGAAGAAGGAAGTGACCATTTTCTATTTCTTGCACCATCTCACTTCCATATCATCCTGCAGGGCTGGTCATCAGCAGGTGAAGCTGCTCAACATCACCCAACAAAAAATGCTGCCAATAAATAGAATGCTGTTGTTGAAAAAGAAAACAAATACACTGTGCTGCTTGTAATGAATGCAAATTTTTAGACTGAAAATATTTTTGAGATCTGCAATGCTCACTATAAGCTCACAATCAAGGATTCAGACTATTGTCAGAAGCTTGAAACTATCAGGACTACATGTTAGTAGGATGATATGGTAGGGAGGTCAAGAGCAGCTGAATAGTTTCAGTGATGAGGGTGGTATTAGTATCTCAACATGTTCTGGACATTTGATGGAGTATCCCTCTAGTGCCCATGTTTACACCCAGAGAGCAGAAACAAGGGTTGCATCAAGGAGTTCCTCTCTGCCTCATCCCTTTCAGGGTGAGGGTCAGTACTGGTAGCTGGAGGAGTGTGTCCCAAGGCCAAACACCCCCACTGACGCATCACACCTGCCCCAGGAACCACCAGAGGTCTGATCCCAGACTCAGCACTCTTTCTTTGTTAAAGTCCACAGGTTCCCCACGTCCCCTCCCTAATAAATCCCACAGGTCCTAGGGCTAGCTTTTCTTTTCCCCAACAAGCCCATGCCTTTTCTCAGGCCTCTGTTTAATTTCTTTTCTACAGACGCAGCTGTGATGTTGCTATAATTTGCACATTCAGGAGGGCTCATGGCCCAAAGAAGCCCAACTTTTCTAAACCCAGGAGCTGCTAAGCGAGATTTTCGTGCAGCCCAGAGCTGCAATCCAGCCCACCTCCACCAGAAGGGTTCATGGAAGCAGTTCATGGGGGGAAGACCAATGTGTGACCAGGGTTCTTTCACTCCATTCCAGGAGTCTACGTCCTGCTTGGCTGTGGTAAAGACAGCAGCCTCAGGTGGGCATTAGATCACTAACACGCCAGTGTAACCCACAAGGTGGGTACGTGGGATGATCCTACCATAGGAGCCACACCTGAACACAAGCTGTGTGTGGCATTACAAGCCCACTTCTGCCTGAAAACCTAAACATTGCTCAGCGTATGGGGCAATCAGTGTACAGAGGAAAACTGCTGTCACTTTCCCTGACAACTGACAGGGCTATGGGTGAGGGTGTGCCACTGAGAGAGGGAGAACGAAAGGAACCAGAACAACACTGTTTCTTGATTTCTATGCTGCAATTAAGAAAGGGTTGTGTTTTTTCATTTTCACGTGCCTCAACTCCCACCAGCTGCATGCACCCACCCACAGCATGTGTGCCGTGTTTTTATTACGGCTGTAGCCTCAGGTAGCGTGGAATCGGGGCCAAGCATACATTAGTAAAATTAGGAGAAATATCATCTGACGGGTCTGGACGGTGCTGTGGGCAGAGCATATTTGGCAAGACTGCTTCCTTCGCAATCCAGCCCAGAGACATTCCCTGATCCTATCTGAACAGAGACTGAACTTGCAAAACGAGTCCCAGCTTGTGAGCTGTGAGTCAGGGATGTCTTAAACACTGCCTCAACATCCAACACCAACAAGCCCTTTTTATCTTGTTCATCCTGCTTAAAAAACTGCAGCAAGCCCTCGTGTTAATAGAGCGGTTTTGAGAGCTGCAAGACATAAAGCTGTGTTTTTTTCACACCCTCCAGCACTTGCTCCTTTTGTATTTGTCCGTTTTTGACCCATTATTGTCCTCTTCTCTGGTTCAGCTAATGGGACTCTCAACGTCACTGCTCACAAGCAGTGGTTTGAAACCTGCATCTGCTCCATATGTCCATGCTGGTGTTCCTCACTGGTGAGCCATAAGGATGTGCTCACTTCAGTGGGTTTGTCTATGTAGCAGCCTTTGAAGGACATGTGTTCTTAAAATCCAGTATACTTTGCAACTTCTTTTGAGTACCACCGTAGTAAAGAGAGCCTCCTTCACGACTAAAGTAATTTCATGAATTGTCTGCCAGGACAGGCAGGAGTCTGTGGAATACCCTGCGGCACCCCTCCATCATATCCGAGAAGGACTAATTAGAAAGGTTGTGTTTGGGAACAATTGGCTGAAAAAATGGTGATGCAAAACATCAGATGCGAGGAAGACGGGACTTACACTGATCTATTCCACAAAATCCCAGCTGGTATTGGTATCACAATGGCTCAAGTTATCCTTGCCCAAGTTTCAGTGAGAAAGTGCAGATGCAAAGGCAGTGTGGATTAATGACTGCAGAGGTACATGCACCTTGTTACTGGAAGATGGAAAGAGAAAATATTATTTACATATGAAACAAAGGAATTTAAGAGAGAAGTCTATAGTAAGAGAGAAGTCTATAGTAAGAGAGAATAGAAAGCATAGTGTTTTATTCAAATATAGAGCAATGGAGACAAAGGGACTACATGGGATGTACCTGATGCCTTCATAGCCTTGATTTATCTTACTTCAAAAACAGGCACGTCACAGAGAATAAATGAGTCCTGAATGGTTATAAACAAATTACTTTATGGAGGAGAGAGGGTCATACCCCTGTCTAACAAGAACGTACCAAGATTCACCATTCTCTTGTGTACCAAGAAAGACACATTCAAATCTAATTTTCTAAGAAGAGAAGAGAAGAGAAGGATCAGATTAGAAAGAAAATAAAGGCAGCTTGAAACTGACTGTTATCTTAAATATATTTTGCTCTTTTTCCACCATACGGTGTAATGCAGTCTTCATGCCCCTTTCCTCACCTTCCTTCTCTTTTGCAGTATCACTCATTACTCTTTACATGTCAGTACTGCCCACTATCAGCACCACGCACATTCCTTCAACAAACAACACCATTCCCCTCTCATGGGTTTAGGATGAATTATTTCAGAGATATCATGCGAGGGCCTTAAATATATCGGCCTTAGAGCTATTTTTACTTGCAAGTGCCTGAGCCAGACCTTTGATGTTTCTTTTGGGTTCAGGGTAAAATAGAGAACACATTAAAATAAGCAAGAGCTGGTGGTTTTGTTCTAAGTGTTACCAGAAGCCAGGGTGAGACTCAGAAGAGGAAGGGGTTTGCCAAAGATTTCCGCTGGATACTCACTCTCTCCAGGGCTTGTAAATCTGTTCCGTAACACTCTTAATCCCTCCTCCTGCAGGGGAGTATGGTATCGCTGAAATCTTCATGATCTCCTGCAAACAAAGGTTTTAATGCAGCCTTTTGTTTATTGTCTCTGCAAAAAAAGGGGTCATTTCTCCTCTGGAGCCTGAAGGCTCTGGGAAGTTATCAAGTGTCCTATCCTGCTCTGCTTCCCATCCAGCATTTTGACAGGCACGGGCTAGTCCATATCCAGACACAGCCTCACTGGTTGTGCCAAAGTAATGGAGTGCTGGAGTCATGGCATGAGAATTTTCCAAAGTCAGGGTGAAGGGAAGGCAACCACAACTACCTGGCTTGAAGACAATGTCTGTATGACACTGGAAGCTGCCTCTGGAGAAGACTGAAGGCCATCCAAGCTGTCTGCTGACCAAGGGTCTCCTTGCTAATGTTGCGCAGAGGGGCCTGGGGACTCCCCAGGTCTTTGCCAGGACCCTGGGTGCTGTGGCTGAGGAGGAATGTGGGGCTGGCGTTCCCCTCCAAGGCATTCTGTGGCTATGCTCAGGGCCTGTACCATGCAGGAGAGAGGCCAGCTGGGTCCTGAGAGCAGCCTTGGGAATACCCTTTACTAACCCTATCAGCGTCATCAAAGGCGGCAGCATTGAGGAGGCTGAACTGACCTGCTCCTGCCTCCCCACCCATGCAGGAGCTGAGGAAAGTCAGAAGTGCAGAGCAGATCCAGTATAGTCCTTTCAGTGAGTCTGATCTGAGATAAGCCAGGAACTTTCTCATTTGGTGCCACCTGAAAGGGAGAAGGAAGGAGACTGTATCCTTCCAACCTCGATGGATTTTACAGGGAATGATTCACATACAGACCAATACCATCCTGTAATCATGCCCTGGTAGTAGTGTTGCCTACTTGCTGTTTAATCTAATGAATTTTACTTACCTTTTACTTTATCTTTCAGCATGTGGGGAGACACATTGTCTTCTGTACCTATTTCAAGGAGACTATGTGTTAGAGGCAGACAGGTATAAACCTGTTGTGTCTAATATGCCTATGCAGAAAGGAGGCAAAAAAATTTTTGTTTGTTTTAAAGAAAGGAAAAGGAAATCCTATACACACCATTTTGAATGAAAAACGTTCTGGGAAGAATACTGGAGAACAGAAAAAAAAGTGTGGAGAAAAATGAAAACAAATCACATGTAAGTAGGCAGGGAAGATGCACAGTACAGTAAGATGGTGTCGATGTTAAAATGGGAGGAGTTTGGAATGTTATTGAACAGAAAACTAACCCTGTGGCATCTCCAGAGACTAGCAATGCGGCCAGGAAACAGCAACATGAGACCTGGAACAATACAGGCTCCCAGCACTCAGGAAAAAACATCCCTGAAGGACACTCAGAAGCAACCACGTTAAGAAAAGGCTGGGAGGTGATATAGGAGGAAAATGTACGTGTAACTTTTGGCAGCCAGCTGGCATTGCGAAAGACCCTGCCACACTCAGCGGGCATCGGCTAACCTGCCTGGCTCAGATATAGCTGGAAGGTTCCTGTTGGTTTCTTGGGATCTCAATGCCAAACGCTGTAAAATCAGAGGCCTCAAAGAAGAGCAGAGACATGATCAGATAATTTTGTGTGGGTTTGATTCATGAAGATAAAGTGATGCTTAGATATAAGCTGGCGAAGAGATAAGAAAATAGCAGACATGAGTCTACAAGTATCTGAAGGATGGAAGCAGGGTCACATAAATGCACTTGAAGAGAGAGAAAATAGGATGTAATGGGAAGAAGGGAAAAATCCCTGCTGGTATTGAGAAGACAAGACTTGGATATAGGGTTTATGACTAAGAAAAAATTCTCTTGCAAGCCTTTCTCTTTCAAATAACAGAAAATGTTCTGTTGATGCAGTCTTGCTTGGATAGGGTAAAAGATAATAATTGCAGCTCAGACTTTTGAGACACAATGCTTCCTACTGAAAGGTTAATTTAAAAAGTGAATTGAGGAAAAATCACCTATTTCAGTTTTCTAAAATTCCTTTAACAGTATTGTGTGCAATGAGCAGTCAAACGAAAGCCAAGAAGCTGAGAGCTAAAAGTTAGCAAAATCATTAAAGAAACAGCAAAGAAATATTAAGAGCACAATGCATCCAAATCGGCACAGAGGGCCAGATGGTACATACCCAAGGGTATTAAAGGAATTAGCTGAAAAACTCTTAGGCCCATTATCCATTATGTTCAAGTGCTCCTGGAGAACTGAGGAAGCCCTGGTGACTGGCAGAGGGAAAACATCACGCTTCTTTTCCAAAAGGAGAATTACGGATCAATTAACTTGACATCCTTTCCAGGTGAAACTTGGTCTCTAATACTCAGAAACTACTGGTAGTTGTTCTGCGGGAGGAAAAAACCAGAAATGTGTCACATACGTAGAGAGGTCACATTAAGAAAAGCAGTTGCACCCAAGTGATAGACCTTACAGGCAGATTATACTCACAGTGTTGATGGGAGGAGGAAAATCACGGGGGGTGGGAAGTGTTGGGTGGGGAGAGTGAAGGATAAGCAGCTGCTTATCCATCATGTGGGATGAGTATACACAGTAGTGGAATATGCTGGTGGGAGGAAGAAGGGATACAGTCCCTTGAGTCACTCAGTAAATTTGCCTGTAAGGGTTTCACTCACAGACAAGACAGCTGGTTGTACAGATAACTCTTCTGCAGAAAGCTCCTCGATTTCAGTAAGTCATTTTACTCAGTTTCTTCCGACATGGTATTCCTGTAGATCCTGATCTGTTCCTAAAGGATTCCATGCAGGCACAGTTGACTTTAACAGTGGTTGGACTGGGCCCAAAGCATTATAAGAAAGATGTAGAGTGGATACAGAGAATAACAATGAAAGAGATTAAAATCAGCCCCTACAATAGAAAGTGGAGCATGCTTTTAAATATTGCCATGTTGGGCTCCTCAGGGACTCCTGCTGTGTTGGACATTATATTCCTCTGCAGTAGCATGGAGGAAGGAGAAGAAAAATACATCAATCAAATTCAAAGATAACACTCAGCTGGAGTGTGAATTGCAAATCATTTATTAGAAGCACCATCCTAAAGGGACTTCAATAAATGAAGAGTGGGACATAGTGGGAATAGCAAGAAATTGAAAAAATCTAAGTGCAGAAACATCCACAGGGCAACATTGCTCACTGAGGAGAGGTCAAAGCAGTAACTCCAGAGACTGTGGAGAGGAGTAATCCAGAAGAGCTCCTTGGATGCTAATGTTTATAGAAAGCCACAGCTGATAATTCTTTAAAAATACCCAGATCAATCTGCTTTTGAAGTGCTAATAGGAATACCACTTGGGGCAGGGCCTACTGAAAAGAGTGCAGACAAACAGGTAGTATTATAGATTGACTGGTATAGACAAGAGGGTGGAAGGAATGACCTATTTACTAGGAAGATCAAAGGAAATAAACACATAAATAGCCTGGGAAAAAAAAAAAAAAAAAAAAAAAAAAAGGACGAAAATGTAACCAAGAGGCCATTTNCAGCAGGGTATAGTTTGATATAGAGACAAACCTTACCACGAAAGAATGCTGCTGAGTGGGAGGGAGAAGCAGGGCTCATCAGAGAGCGTTGGTGGGCCTACATACGACCACACTTGGACTGGAAAATGGGGTAATGGTCTGACAACTTCACAGGATCTCCATCATGACTGGCTTGGAAAGGTCTCCATTGTCTGAAAGAATAACATTTAAACTACCATATACTCTTGTCCTATGTTTGGTTCTCCACCTCCACAGAGTCACCATCTTGCTGCCTCTGAAATCACAGCATGTTTACAGTCACATTTTTGGCAATGTTCCTTGGGCCAGTAGACGTGTAAATGAAAGCAATGTCATCAGAGCTTGAATACTGGGGTAAAAGTGTCATAGTGAGCGGAAGGAATGTTCCTGCAGAAGAGGTGGAAAATACCACTGGCACAGGGTTAGATCACTCCAATGTCTATAAACAGGCTTTGGCAATATAAACATCAGCTGGTAAAGAAAAGAACATAAATTATCACATGGAGAAGCCTAGTCCCAGAAGAAGGATTGCAGATGTCCTTTGTAGTGGTGCTATTTGTTCCTCTTTCTTGGAGACTAATTAATGTGGGCCAGTGAAGAGATAAATCTCACCTTCTTCTTGATATGCCTGTGATAGTACCATGGTTCTCCAGTGTGGGAACAGATATGCTACACTGCCACACCTCGAGGACTTAACTCCTGTTAGCACACAACCTCAACGAGGACTTAACTCCTGTTAGCACACAACCTCAACTAGACTTGCACCATGGACAGGAGATTAATGCTACACCTGAATCCTAGTTTTGTCCATCATCTCACAGTGTCCCTGTTTTCTCTGCGTACCACCAATCTGGAAAAATATGAGAGGACTTATTGAGAATTTCAGCAATTTCCTTACAAAACTGTTGGACCACTGGTTCCACCTGTGCTCCTGTTTCTCTGAGTTGTCTGCCCACCGACTCCTGGCTGGGATTCCCAGTGCGAGTTACGTTCCAGAAATCTCAAAATGTGCATTGGCCAGATAGAAAATTCTGCTTTGTTTTCACACACATCATCTCCAAGCCTTTATTAACACAGGGCTTTCAGAAGCCCACGGCAGGATATGCCTGCAGCAGGCCCTCTGCTCTTGAATTTGCACCCAGCAGAGACACTCCTCCTTCTTATCTGATCTTCACCACAAGTGGCAGCTCTTCACCTCGCTGCTCCGGCAGTATTGCTCACAGCAGGCTGAGGAATTCCTGGCAGTTCTTCTCCATGGAAGGGCTTTCGCTCCACTAAGCGATATGAAATCCGCCCACATGTTTGGGAGGGTGACAGAGCATTGTAATCGTGCGGCATCACTCGGGTGCCCGTAACAGTGACTGTAGCAACACCAACGGAAGCTCTGAAGGAAGGGGATGAGAAATTCACTCCCACCGCTTGACTCATGTGGGTTGCTGCTTAGATACAGGTTGGAGCAGCCGCTGAAGTCATGGCTGTCCGTGGGCTGCTGAGTTTCCAACCTGATGTTTTATGGGGCTCTGTCTATCAAAATATTTGGGATCTGCTCATCTGTGGTTACTGTGCCCATTTCAGAAGCGTATTTTGGCTGCATAGAAGCCACAGTGAGGCACCATCTTGCTCAAATGCTGTCTGAGTTAGCTGCCTTTTGAGCCTGGTTACTGGGGAAAGGCCATGCGTGTGCAGGAGCCATGAGCTGCTGAAAACAGTATTTAAGGGGCATCCCAAGGCTCAGGGGCTGCTATTCTGACTGGACAATGCGGGCCTTGCGTAAGTATTGTTTCAGAGAAACAATCAAAATGGGAATATGCAGATATGGGAACAATTGTTGGATTTGGGACTAGTAATCAAGGTCCCAAAATTAATTTTTATATTTTCAAAGGAAACATTACATTGTCTAATCTTCCACTTGCACGTCACTTTGCTGTTACTAAATGAGAGGAAGGGCAGGCTCGTGGTTGAGAAGGTGGGACGAGTAGTCCAGGGTCAGTTCCTAATCCTAGCCCAACTTCCCGTAACCCAAGTTACTTAATCCTCCTACCCTTATGTCTTACAGTTCCCTATCAGGAGATAAGGCTAATACTATCCTTCTCCACATTTCATCTGTTTTATCTATTAAATAATGGTGGGAGATGGGGAGAAGATTTAATATAAAAATGCACAACCTCCTGCACAGTGGAGTGCTTCATCTTGATTAAGGACATGTATATTATTGATATTTATATTAATTTCAGCTCTCCCACCACATTCTTTTATACAAAGGCAGACTATTACAGAAAACAGCTGTTACAGAGCATGGCTAACTAGGTATCTGTCTCTCTGGTTTAAAGAGTCATATTTATCTGTCTGGTATGGGCAATGTGTTAGAGGCTGAGTGGTTTTGTAAGTGGCCAAGTCTTGTGATGGAGAGTTTATTTTGACTGAAAGGTTGAAGACTAACTCTTCATTTTCACATAATGGCTCCCAGAACTAGCTATTATTCAGTGTATGTCTACATCATGAAAGGATAACACATGTAATTAAAACTATTGCAGGTATTTTGTCTGTTTGGGTACAGATCACCGTAAGTCTACTTTTATTCATAAGTATAATATCTATTCTATGTTTTGGAAGCAAGAGTAAGCTATACTGTTTCCAAATCACGGTGAGTCAATGATAGACTATTTTAAACATCCTGTTCAGGTGAGTGGTGATCCCCTAGTCTTCTTTCAAATTTATGATCTTCCTTCCTGCCTTTAATTGTCCTAGTTTTCCTGAGGAAATCAAAACAAAATGGTATAAACGAGTCATTTTGCTGTACAAAATGCATATGATTTGCTTTTAATGCTTTTTACCCTTCTAAGGCTAAGAGTGCAGAATATGTGTGCTGTGGGCCTGAGTCAGCTGAGTCAGAGTTGTGATGGTGGTGAAAAGATTCTGCTGCATGGTTGGGTTTGTTTGGCTTGACCTCCAAAGTGACTGAGGATACCCAGGGCCACATCCAGTCCTGAAATCATCTTATACAACCTCAGATGCCCAAAATTTGTGAGTTTAATCTGTGTTAGGTACCGTAATCTTTGGTGAAACGAGTGCAGAGCAATTCTTCACGTGACTCTTCCATGGTCATTGTTAGAACATGAAGAACCACCAGTGTTGCCAACCAGGGAGGGTAACTAACCCTTCCCACTGGAGAACTTATCACAATGTGACAATCTGGTAAGAAAAATATGCTCTGCCGGCATGCAAAGGGGTTCACATGTAAGTGCCCCTGCACCTGTCAGGTGTGATCAACTGCCCTGGAATTTGTACAGTTACCAGGGGGCAGCCAGGCAGTGATCTAGTCCTTCCACCCAAACCATCCCCACAAGGTCATACACAGATTTCAAGTTGATGAACAGAAGCCTTAAGTCCCTGCCCAGGTATTTTCTGTGCCCTTGTATCCAGCCTTCTGCAGGGGCTGAGCTGTAGACATCTCTGAGATGAAATCTCCTCCATCCCCTCTTGCCAGCTAATAGGAAAGGAAAGTTTAACATTTCAGTTTGAGTGCTTCTTATCCATGACTGCATGAGTTTATTTTAATCAATGGGATGAAAAGAGAGGTGTCAGTGCTTGCAAACCAAGAGTTCTTGGCAATAGTGATGCCACTTTTGATTTATGCTTGATACATGTCACTTTCTGTTTCTGTTCTGAACAGCTTTTAAGTGACCTGACAAGCAATCTGTGGGTTTCAGAGTAGGTCTGTGATGGGCTCAGTGTGGGGAGCTGAGTATATTGATAAAGCATGAGATTTTACACCAAGTTGGGGAAGCTGTGCCAAACTTTGAACTACCTCAACATTATTTCCATTGACAAAATACCTTTTAACATTATGCCTCATCTGAATTTTTCATGGGAATGAAATTAATTCTCCTTCATAAACCCTGCAGCAATATCGGGCTTACATTTGATGGGAAAAATCAGTTTTACTTTTCATTTATAGGTGAGACCAGTCTTTACAATAAGGCTTTCATCACTTCAGCTTCTTTAAAGGGTTAAAACAACGTAAGGGAAACAGTCGGAAATATTGACTTTTTTTTAGGTAGTCAAATGCTGAATCACTATAAAACACACACTGTGCTCTTCAACCTGCTGCCAAGCAGAGTGAGAAAGTAGGCTCTTTTCCCATGTTTGTCTGTGTCATCTTCTTGTGGTGTGTGTTCTACAAACAGCACCATTTGTGCATTTGAGCATTGACAAGCTTGCAGGTGGAACTCTCATGTAAACCAAGGTGAGACAGATCCTGCCTCAGAGAGTAGTCCAGGTTATAGTGATGCTTCTTGAGGTAGCTTTGCTGACTGTGGGTATGCTGAACACATTCCCTCCTACAGATAGATAGGACCATTCACAGATATTTGCCAAGAACAGCAGAATACTAGTTTCTTCAAATTTGGTAGTTATTTGAGCCTCTACATTTTCATAGAATCATAAAATCAGAGAATGGTTTGGGTGGGAAGGGACCTTAAAGACCATTCAGTTCCAACCCCCTTGCCATGGGCAGGAGCACCAGGTTGCTTCAAGCCCCATCCAACCTGGCCCTGAACACTCCCAGGTATGGGACACCCACAGCTTCTCTGGGCAACCTGTTCCAGTGTCTCACCACCCTTACAGGGAAGACTTTTTTCCTCGTATCTAATCTAAACCTACTGTCTTTCAGTTGGAATCCATTCTCCCCTGTTGTGTCACTACATGCCCTTGTAAACAGTCTCTCTACAAAAATGTACATATTTTGTACATATTCTATACAATATTTTGTACATATTCTTTTCGAACAGTAGCATTTGAGTTACAAAACCGAGTGCTGACAGGGACAGCATTTCTGTTCATTCATTTAGCTCAGGGTGCCAATAACACCAAGGTCATGAGTTTGATCCCCATTTAAGAGTTATACTCGATGATCCTTGTGTGTCCCTTCCAACTCAGAATATTCTGTGATTCTGTGATGTAACAATGCATCACTCACTTTCTACTCATTTACCCCAAAAGACCATGACAATGAGTGTTATAACGTGGAGAAATATTAATTACATTTAAATTATAATTACTGTCCATAGGACATAGACGCAAGCTAATACACCTCCTTCCACACTACTGTAGGATCCGTTTTGTTTTCAAAATATCCTAAATGAAGTATCTTCCTGAAGTCTCTGCTGCTTCCATATGTTGCTTTTAAATATCAGATGAGTTTTTCTAGTTTGTTTCAACATCTTATGCTGTGGCCAGCTGATGTAATTTGGCATAGATCCATTATGCCATTGGAAATATGTCAGTCTATACCAGCTGAGATGGCAGCACAGTTCTAGTTTTAAATACACTTAACATCTTTTTAATGCTTTCTTGAACAATGCTAGTAAAACCTGTTTTATCTCAGTTTCTGCCCTCAGTAAGCATATGGGCAGAAGTTAACATCTTGGGGAAGATGAAAGGGAACAGGATCTGTCCCCACTCAATCT
Source organism: Oxyruncus cristatus (assembly GCA_013399855.1). NCBI lineage: Eukaryota > Metazoa > Chordata > Aves > Passeriformes > Cotingidae > Oxyruncus > Oxyruncus cristatus. Next base: position 440,202 of record VXAY01006251.1, read on the forward strand.
TCAAAGGCAAATATTCCTTACAAAGTCGTCATGGGAGGGACTGATTTTCTGTGAGACTGGTGGGATAGAAGAACATAATTTACCATTTTAAGTGGTTCTGAAAACAGAGCTAAATTCAAAGCACTGAAGAAAATCTTTTTGGCTTCAACTCTGGTGCTGCTTAAATTATTCGCTGTAAATATATGACCATACTGATTTAGCACTTCCGCTGTTCTTTGTCATTTTGTTGAACAAGTTGACCTTGATTTGCTGACTGTTCAAAGCACAGTTTTGCCTATTAAAAAACTTTCAAGTGTTCACTTTGGACTGCATGAAGATATTACTGATATGCTCATATAATTCTTGCCCTTGAAGTGCCAGTCTTCTTGCCAGTTATGCCAAAGAGAAGTACACACACATCGCTCTCATGGTCCCGTGTAAAGCCCTGATTTGGCAGGACTTTTTACTTGCCTGGAGTTGCCACATGCTGATGGTCCCCTTGTGAGGTCTCTCATCTCCACACCCTGATGTTCCCTATGGAATGTTGGAGGGGGCTGTCTGGGACTAATGATGTTTTGGGATGGAGTAGCTAACTCCTGTATGTTCTTCCCCATCTTGGGTTCATTTTCCCCAGGTGTCTTCGGGGTGGTCGCTGGTACCATGAGTGAAACTGAGCATCATAAGCAGGTCTCTCTGCGGGGACTGCAAGGTGGCCTAAGCAGAGGCTGGAATGGAATATTCCCAAATGTGTGCCAGTTGCAGGAGTGGCATTCCACTTACCAGCTAAGCTCACCCCAGAACAAGGCAGTGCAGTATAAACCCACAGTGGGGTATATCCTGACACGCCACTGAGCTTGGCACTGCAGAGATTCCTCATTGCTTTGAGGGCATAGCCCAGCACAGCTGCATGGGAGCTGTTCTCTTGTGCTCCAGGAGCCTACAGGTGCACTTTGGCCCCACAACCAGCCTCAGTCTGCACTGCAGGGAACGAGCTCAGTTTGACTGTTGAGCTGTTCCTTGACGCATTTATTGAGTTATCAGGAAACATGGGTTAATAACTGGCTACTTCAGTAAAACCAGAAGGATTGAACAAGAGCATAAAGCAAATGTCGGGTGATGAAGGCGAAGCATGGATGAAGATGGGTGTTGCCGAAGTGGAAGGTGACTTTACTTGACTAAATGTACCTTCTGCCAGAAGTTCAGTCCTTGTGGGAAGACTGGCATTTAGGTTGGCAGTAATTGATATCCCCGGATGGTGTGGCCTTTAAGGTAGAGAGCTTCAGCTGTGCCACAGAAGGGGCTTATCACAGCTGTTGTCTTCCCAGGGTCAGGGTTGGCTCCTTTCCTGAGGAAATTGTGCCACTTTTGGATGTTTATGGAGAGCTTCAGGAAACTGTGTCTGCCATAGACCCCTCCTCGTGCACTCAGGCATCACCCCAGCCTTTCCTGCAGCATCTTAGTTCTTTCTTCTCCCATCTTGAGAAGTACCTGACACTTCAGGGCTTTCTCTGCTTTCAGAAGGGAAAATTTGGATTTTTTTTTTTTTCTTTTTTAGGCATTTTTCTGAAGTCATTCTTAAGCCATTCTTGATATCTCTAAAAGCCTGATTTGGACCATTCAGCTCAAGTCTGGGGTTCATGAGAGTTAAGAGCATGAGTGAAACAGATCTGACACACATTTCTGTCTGTCTTTCCATACCCTCTGCTTGTCTGTCGGGCAGCGCTCTTGCTGCTTTTAGGATTGTGTCATGATATCTGAAATCCACTCAAGTGTGTGTGGGAAGGCAAGAAGGATGCCATTTGGGACATGAGGATTTCAACATGAGGATGTTACTGTGCTAGTTTTATACCTGAACAAAATAAAGCTTAAAGGTCTCTTCTGTCCATGCCGTTTTCAGTGTATTGGGGAAAGTATATTTTTACATATATAAAGGAAGGCAAGTTCTGAGAGGCTGCAGCCTCCCTCCAGATGAGTTGTGTGAAATAGTAAAATGCAGGGCACAGACTAGAGTAGTAAAACTCTTCTCCAAAGCAGTTTGAGGATGTTTACTTGCAAGGTCAGGCCGCTAATAGCTATAGTCCGATTAAATGTCTCTCTTGTCAGAGATTAGAATATAAAAGGCTTTTGGTAACTTTTGGGCTAATTGTCATGTCCAAAGGGCATTTAAATATGCCCCTTTTGACCTGAAGGAAGCATTGCTTGCCAAGTGAAGCTAAATGTCAATCCAAACTCAAATGTGAGCAGTAGCACTGGCATTCTTAACCCTGACCACCAATGAAGCTTCCAGCACTTCCTGCATAAAATACTCTTGATTAAGGTCTGAGTTGAGTTCATGAGACATTTGAACTTTATCCTGCTGTGGTTTAAGACAGTTTGGTCGCGTGGCAGCCCTTGGCAATGCTGCCAGTCTACACCAGTTGGACACATCTCCTTGGCCATCGATCTTCACAGTGTGTTGCACCCAGCAACTGGCAAATATTCGGTGGTTTTTCTGTTGCTTGTGTTTCTCCTAATGGAACTCCTAAGCAACCTAATTGGTAATTCCCATTTTAATGAGCTCCTTATTATGGGGCTAATAACCTGCATTATTTTGTGTGGTTCCAGCCATTAGCAGCTTGACGTGAAATAGTTTTAATTTGTTTTGATGCACATCTGTTGACTTAGCATCTCAAAAAGTAAATAGTTCCGTGCAGATTTGATCAGGAAAGAATTTGGCATATGCCCTTGAGGTCCTAAATGCAGGCAGCAACCCTCCCACTATCTGCCCTCTTTCAATTTGCCTTGTTAAGGCTTTCCCAAGACCCAGCAGGATGCATTTTTCCAATATGATGCTCCACAAAGTTATCCTGCCACTGCGGTAATTGGTGGCAGGCTGTCATAACCTGGTGGGCTGTTTTCAAAGCATCTCCACAGGTGTTCAGCACAAGGAATGAATTGACACTGGCACCTTGGGGGAAAAAAAAAGAGGGGAAAAAAAAAAAAAAAGAGGAAAGAATTTCGAAAAGGGACCTGAATGGGTGGGGGAGGAGGAGGACTGGTTCCCAGGGATTTCACACATAACTTCTGTTGCTATGGCAATCGCTCTGTCTGTCTGTACTTGTTCAGAGCAACAGCTTCATCCGGAGCTGCACAGTCAGGCAATTGTCATTTGGGAGTGTGGAGAACAAGCAATGGGGATGTTTAGTCCAAAAAAAAAATTGGTCTGTGGGGGGTGGTGTGATAGAGAGAGAGGAAGAGTTTGCAAATATGCATTAACCTGGTGCTTGTTCCTGCCAGGGTGTCATCTGGGGCATGTTTGTGTACAGCACCCAGCACAACCACCACCTGAGTTTCAGCTGGAGCTTCTAGGCAGAGCCACAGCACAGATAAGCAAAAAGGTTTGGGTCAGGGAAGTGAGAATTCAGCAATCACACCCTCCAGCATGCGGAGGAACTACGAGACGGGTGTTCTATCCAAATGTCTCTTTTACGTGCTCTCAAACTAGCGGGATGGGAGAAAGTGTTGAATCACAGATATTGTCCTTGGTAAAACACCGTCTCACCCACAAATTGCTTATAACACTAATAGTAACATGGCATAGACAAGAATCTGTGGGAAGAGTGAATCACTGGAAATGACATATTTGTATAGATCCTCTTGGCATTGTATTATGGCATCTCTGTTCTCATGGGATCCAATCCTAGAGGACCTGCTGCACTCTAGACCCTGAGGATGTACTCAGTCTTCAAGCCCTGCTAAATCTTGGCCTTTCCAGGTATAGGAGCTGGTTAAAGAGTTCCTTACACCAGGGTACCAGGTGGCTCACTTCCACTAACCTCGAGGCAGGCCAGATTTCAGCTGTGGGTCCTGATGCTACGTGCCCACAGAACAAGAGCGCTGCAGCATAAGTCCAACTCCCGTGCCAGTAATCTTGCTTCTGCACAAGGTACTGTCACCGGGGTAGGATGGAAGAAAAACTCCATACCTTCCCACACCCTTTTCACCGTGTGATTTCAGGAAACTGCTTCCTCGTGATAAAAAGTTCCTGCAATAATGCACCCTGAGGTGTTGGGTTTTAAGCTTTTCCAGCAGACAAGACGTGTCCTGCTTAGAGAAGTACTCGCCAGGGTGCAGCTTGCCAAGTGCTGAGATTCAGAGTCAGAAAACTGGGGGAGTTTGCCTTTTTTTTTTTTTTTCCCCCTAAATTGAACTGGATCAAGTCTTCATAAGAAAGGAGTATCTTGGCACAGCCTGGATAGAAAACAAAGATGATGCCAGTTGCGTGTTAACTTTTCAGCTGGCATGTATTTCGTTGTTTAGAGCTGGTATTAGTGGGATGTGATCTTCTCTTCAGTGCCAGAGAGGTTGCTGTAACTGTCACTGCAATCATTTGAGTTAGGCAACACATATCTCAGTTTAAATCATGCTTCACATGAGGACTTAGAGTATTGAAAGTATTTAGGATTTCAATCTGCACTTCCTCTTTCAAGTCAAGGCTTCTTTCAGCTTCTCCAAATTCTTCTGAATGACTTTTTAAAGAAATTGAACCAAGTGGATAGAATTTCCAGCATGCTGGAATGAGCTGTATGAATCCTACACCATGATCCTCCCACCCCATAAGTCTTGCTTGCAGTACCTGCCATCCTTCCCTGAACCCTCATGGCCACCAGCAGTGGTCTGGAGGAACCTCTCCTCCGCTTCCCTGCATCTTTCAGAAAGGTTTCCTGTCTCCATATGACCTGGAGTCTAGTTTCATCTGGAAAAAATGTGAGGTGTCCTCTACTGCTCAGAATAAATACCTGCCAACGCCAAGAAGGGTTCATTTCGCCAGGCCCCACAGCTTCCCTGGCTTCTGCTGGCTGGAGCCACGTGACTCTCCCTCACTTTCAGAAGCAGGATGGGTTTTTTCCCAGCTATTGAAGTATTCCACTTTAATACATGGGCTCCTAATGGGGTTGCCTCCCCACTACAGGAGTGAGAAGTAGTAGGGCCTATCTGAAGTGAACTGCCTGCAATCGTGTTTCTCTTTGAGAAAAATCTCACTTTTTCCAGAGGGCTCCCCCAGCCTGGAAGCCTGGAGATAAGGAGGGGAAGATAAAGGCTGTGCTGCAGGGCTGTTTGCATTGGAAGAGACAATAAAGTTGATGATAGTAAATGCTGAGTGTATGAGACTGAATGGATGGATGGAAAATTACTGAGATATTATATGCTGCTTTATCTTGGGAACTCAAGCAAATGTGATTTCTAGCCCAGCATGATATGATACTAGCTGAGCTGCATCCTAAGATACACAGGAGAATGCCTGGCCCCTCCTGCCTGCCAGCCCGCTGCTCTTCTCAGGGTTCTTTTCTAAGAGCTTCACTGCAGGGACAGAGGGAAGCCTGGGGACTGGCATATCTACCAGGGATTACTGGGCTGCCAGGAATCATGCCCTACCTGTGCCACCCCTGGAAAAATCACGCAGCCCTATTCCTCACTTTCCTTTGATTTTTATTTGCATCCTTTCGGGGTTCTGAGCCTTCATCTGCCTGTCAGTCCCTCTATGTTAATTTATTTTTTTTAAGGGCTAGCAGCACTTCCCTTCCCACAGCAGTGTTGTGTAGATAAATAGGTGATGCCCGAGGGTGTATACTCCAAGCCTTTCTGGCAGAGTAAACCCGAGGCCAGGTCTGGGAGTTGGCCTCTGGGGCAGCAGAACAAGAGACGGTGCTGCTCTTAAAACAACATCCAAACCAACAAACAAATGAGTGAGGCACTTCCCTACCATCTGAAGCCTCCCTAATCCTTTCCCAGTGCTCACAGCTGCCAGGAAAAGTCTTCATGGAGCACCAAGCTGACTGAATCAGGGTAAAGGCAGACTTTCTGTCCTCCAGCCTGTGCATTGTTGTGTCCTACTAGAAACCTCCATAATGGTAGGATGAATTCTCAAATGCAAGATCCACAAAAATGGAAGGTTGCTGATGTAGCTGAGCTGGAATTAGAGTGGAATCTTCATCATTCCTTTATGTTTTCCCCTTCCTCCTCCTCTTCTCATCCTCCATTTCAGTGAGTCCAAGCCCGGGCGGGAGGGCAGGAGTGGGACCAGGCTGCGTGTGGGGAATAACACGCAAAGCCCAAAGGATGCATCTGGGTCCTTCCCAGGGAACTGACTGGAGCCTGTAGGTCACCTGTACCCAACAGCCAAGTCTGGGCTGAGTTGGCCACCATGCAGGGCTCAGCCTCGTGCACCCAGATCCAAAACGGAGGAGTGGTCTGTGAAGAGCTCAGCAGCATCCTGCACCCTTCTTCTTTCCAAAATTACTGCAGGAACATGCTGGGCAACGCAGGGAGCGTAGCTTTGGTTTGCTTTGCACATGATGTTTTCAAATATTAGCCCTTCCTTGAAGCACAAGGAGAGTGGGAATGATGGAAATCAATGCATGGGCTACATCCCTCTTAGATATATATCAACTGGGACAACCAGCAGATAACTTGCCCCTTTGCTTTCTTTGTGATAGAATCACAATCCTTCTGGGTTTTTTGTTTTGTCTTTTTTGTTTCGTCTTTTTTGTTTCAGAAAAGCATGTACTTTCCAAAAGTAAGTGCAGAGTTTTTCTTATATTAGCTTCATAGCATTGGGTGGAATTCCCAGCCTCACTTTTGGGGTCTAAGCCCCTGTTTCCATGTTACACAGAAAAATAGAGACAACTCAGTATCTCCCAGCAGGCATGCCCTTCCTCTCTTTGCTTTGGTCGATGGTGCAGAGCTTTCCTGCCCAACCTGCTGTTTCTTCATGAGCTTGGAATCTGCCAAGGGCTTTAAAAAGGACAAAAATTATAGAGATGCGCATTCCAGGCATCATTCCCACCAGAAAAGACAGCACCCAAATTAGTCTGGATTTACACCAGCACAGTAGGTCAGCTCGGATGAGGTGGGAGCTCAGCACGCATCCAGGAGCCCAGCCCCACTGTCCCAACGTTCAGCATCTCTTGGACCAACTCACTGTGGAAGGGATGGGGAAGGGTCTTAGGTGGACCGAGTTGCCACAGTCTTCCCTGCAGCAGCTGCTGCCTCAGTTTCCCCATTCCCAGGGAGGTCTGGAAGGAGGCTCCAGCAGGGGTTGGTTAGTCCTGTGGCATGTCCGTGGGGAGGAGGTTACCCAGTATTTTCACATCTCACAGGTAACTGGAAGGCTGGGAAAGTGTCTCAAAGCCTCAGTTGGTATCCAAGGGGCAGCACTTGTACTCTAAGATCTCACACTACTGTTCCATGAGGGTGCTTCTCATTACAGGCTGCCCTGTATATTGACCCTGCAAACTGGAGATGTATATATATATATATGTACATGTGTGTGTATATATATATCTCCTGCAGAGATTACCAGGTCAGATCCTTCTCTGGCATAAACACATGCAGGACCAATAGGGCCAGATGGTGTATGCCAGAAAACGTGGCGCTCTGTGACTGTGGCTGAAAATCTTTCTGGGATGGAATTGTCAGCGAAATTGTGTTGCATGTCACACTGTTAGCGGAACTGAGCAAGCACCTCACTCTAAATCATCCAGGCAATGGGTGCAGCCACATCACTGCTCAGAAAGTCCACATGGGACTGTGCCAGGACATGCCGGCCATGCATGATTCCCCACCCTGTCTCCCCAGTTCACCAGGGAATGACTCCCTCCACGAGGCTGGAGAGGACACAAGCTCTGCCTCAGAGTTTATGTCCCCCCTAGTCTGGGCATGGCCAAATTATCCTGGAGCAATGTCCAGCACTCACAGATTAATTTCCCATGACTCAGGATATAATAATTCCTGCTGTAATTCATGGTATGACTCCCAGCGTTGTGCTTCTAGGATTCACCACCTGAAATTTGAGGAGAACTGTGAGGGCTTGACTGGATGTGTGAATTTCAGGGCGTCTCCCAGGAATTTCACGTCCAGAGAGCAGAAAGCACCCACTTCTCAGCTACAAATGTCCCAGCCTAGAAGTGTGGTGGATTTCCTGTTTGCAGAGATCCCAGATGTTTGCTTTAAAATTCACTCCAGCCCAAATGTTCAGGCTGGTGAACTTGTTCGCTGGACCGTTTCCAGAAAATGAATGCAAAAGTGGGGCTGGGACAGGAGTGACAGGCGATGGTTTATTAGTTCGCTGTGTGTGAGTCAAATGCACACAGACACTGTCTGCATTTGACCAGCCATGATTGGAAAACTTGTAGGAATCAAGTAATGGAGATGGTAGAGGAAATCCTGTCATTCATTGTTTTAATCTTACTGATGTCACTTTTATGTCCCTTTTATCCCTTGTCTCGTCCAAGTCTTCCAGAGGGAAAGTTGTGACTGACAGTTTTGGTCAGACAACCAGACATGACGTGCAAGAGGTCAATTCATTCTCTGTTTGTCAGAGAGGAAGAGATTTATTTGCTGTAGGTACATCCGGCTTTGACTTCTTTGCGATGCTCTTTGTTTATGCAAACCAGTCGGCCGGGGGCATGGAGGTCAAGATCTACATCCCAAGTAGGAAATCAGTGCTCAGAAATAGCAGTCCTGGGAGTTCATGAGATGAAGGTCCCTCCAGGCTCCCTCTCCAATGCACCCTGTGGCAGGAAAAACAAAAGCCCTGTATTTCTACATGAGGGAGTATTTACGGCTCTAAATTGCAAAGCCAAGCTTTATCACAATGTGACCAAATGATTCCAGGGCAGATACACAGAGGAGCTGATTGAGAACTGTTAGCTATTCACATTTTTCAAATGGAAATTCCAAGCAGTTTAAAACATGCTCTGTTTTGGTAATTTTTGCCATCCCAGCCCTTTTTGCAAAAACATTTGGTGATTGAGACAACGAGTCCATATTTGCTATTTAAACACAGAATAAAGGTCAGGTTTGTGCCCAAAAGAACACAGACTCTTAATAAATCAATTCAGGTGGCTTTCTTCTCTTGAGCAGTTATGTGGTAACCATCAGAGGGGTTTTATGAGCTGGAGGCTATCTCCACGTGACACAGGACCTCTCCTTTACAAGTTACTTTTACTACTTGTTTGCAGCCGTGGCTTCTTTCTTGTTTTCCTAACCCATCGCTGTTAAAAATTGAAAGTGGTTCAAGTCTCAGGTGAAATAACCCCCTCCACCGACCCTGTTAATGACAGACCTATGTACTTGCCTTGCACGGAGTTCATTAAGCTGGTTGGTTTCCTTGTGCTGCCATCTACAGAGCAAGCAACAGGTAGTGCCTGGGGATTATTAACAGCAAGTTAATTGCAAACCCTCCTCTTTAAATCTGCATGGTCAGTGCCTTCCTCAGCTCTGATAAGCACTGCTGGCAGCTGGTTTTCTCGTCCAAGACTGTCCTTGAAGTCATCACCATAAGACTCAATCCAGATGGCTTGGCTGCAGGTCTGTGTCATGGGTTGCTTCAACACCAGGGAGATTGAAGTCTCCAACCCTCTGACTAGACATCAAGAGCCAGACTTCAGCTCTAGGAGCTTCTGGACGATCTCTTCCTGACACAAAGGAAGTGGAGTCTCTGCCACTGGGCTCATGTCTGCCCTTAGTCACATCACTTCACTTTTGTGGCTCTCTGACACTGGGCAGAGCTGTGACATCCTCCTATAAGGGAGGGAAAGGTTGCCTGAGGTGATCATAGATCATTCTGTTGATTCCAGTGGGTTCAGGGCTGGGCATCCAGAGCTGAGTATTGTTCATGCTAAGGTCCAAGAAGTGGACAAGAAACCCTTTAAGACAATAAGGCTGACAGGAACCCATTTATTTCTGGTGATTTAGACATTGCAAAAAAAGTCCTTTAACAAATCCTGATGGTACTTAAACTGTGTCTGGAACATCAAGGTGCTGTATGGACCTTCTTTTTCCACAGAAGGGAAGAAAGCAGATGGGAAATGTACTGATTTATAATGTGCCAATATCCTTACAGATCTGATCCAGCCTGGACACTTTACAAAACTCTACTCTGGGTGACTCCCATTAGGTTTCTCTGTGTGGTGCATACAGCAACTGCAGTCAGAAAGTCTGGATGCAAAGTGTGTGGACCTGCCTGCAGAGGGGATTGCAGGGCAAGGAACTCTGTCCCTGCAATGGGGCTGATGCCGGGTGTTCCCCTGCACAATGAGAAGGAAGCACTCCAGCACGATGGCCTTCTCCTTCCTGTTGTGTTTGCTCCCTGGATGCCAGCAGGCAGGAAAGACCAAGGTCTGGTGCAAGGTTATAGGTTCAGTGTGCAGATCAGTGGCAGGGCACACAGCAAAGACATTCACAGACACAGAAAAGCCAGACAGCTGGGAGCCTGCAGCAAACACATTTGACTTCTCCAGCCCTGAAGGAAATCACCATCCTTGGATGTGTTCAAAAAATATGTAGATGTGGTGCTTTAAAAGCATGGTTTAGTGCGGTACTTGGCAGTGCTGGGTTAATGGTTGTACTCAATGATCTTAGAGGTCTTTTCTAGCCTTAATCATTCTATGATTCTATGACATGGTGGTGTTAACAAGTGCCAGCCCTTCTGGGGGTCTGCTTGGGTCTGGACAGCATCCAGGCACCTCAGGGGCAAGGGAAATGTGCTGCTCCTGCAGATTTGCTCTCTGCTGGAGACCCCTGTCCCCCTTCCAGACTCTTTCTCCTGCACAAAGCTGCAGCCAGCACCCTCCCTGCAGCGTGGCCTTGCAGGAGCCAAGGAGGGGGGTAGGGGTGAGCTACAGCTCACGGAGCTGCATTGGGAAACCAGCCTACGCACCGGCACACACGGAGCAGGCACTGCCTGGGCCAGCTGTAGCTCCCGGGACCTGCGGTGAGGCAGAGCTTTCACTCACCTAATGGCTGAGCTGAGCTTGCCAAAGCAGGCAAAGATATAACCTGCAGCTCCCTGGACGTGTTTGTGCAGCTCTGGGGCTGCGTCTCGGCGAGGAAGGAGGGCACTAGGCAATAACTCGCATACCTGCACTGGATTGTGTAAAATGTGGCTGTGAGCGCCCGCCTGCCATGTTGCTGCATGTGCCTTGGTTTTATTGCTCTCTGCCCCTGCACTGTGTACGCTGGTATGCTCTGGGTGGGGTTCATCACAGGTTTCTATGATTTATTTCCCTTCTCTTTACGGGGGTTTCTGAAACTTCTGAAGAGGCGTTTGAGGAAGGAATCATATTTTAGAAGGGATCATATTTTTGCGCCTCTGTCTATTTTTCTAGATGAGATCGTGTCCTATGTGTCTTTGGCTTCAGGGTCACTGTCATACCCACAAGGAAGAAGCCTGAGAATGGGGACTTTTTTGTGCTGCTGAGGCAAGGTCTGAGTGCTTTGCATTAGATCAGAAACTACCCCTGAATAGAATAGGATCTGGGTTTATTCCCAAAGACTGACATCCAGGACTCTGCAGCAGCCAGCACTGACCAAGGACTTATAGCCACCACATGGGTATTGCTGAAAGCCTTACTTGCACCATACAGAGAGACTGCTGGTTTCTCCTGTGGGATCGAAATCCATTGCAGAGGAGAGCCTAATGAGACACAACAGCTATCCTGATTCTTCAGTCTCAGTTTTCAGGATGCAAGCTCCACCTACGCATCCCACACGGTGCTTTAATTCCCTTGTGCCACCTCCACCTTCTGGGCTGATGGGGAGGCACCAAGGCAGTCAGTGAGTCAGCTGCAGGCACTCGGTGCTGCCCGTGGGTGCCTTGCAAGAGGCAAGCCCTCCCCCTTCCCTGCAGAGGACACCCAGCTTTATTTAAAAAGTCATGATTGACATTAATAACATGCACAGCTACCTGGAGGCTGCAAAAACCTGTAGGAAAAGATGCCAAGAGAAGGCATCTGCAGTGGAGGAAGCATCGTGTTGAGCTACTGCCCTCTGCTGCTGTGCAGCCCCGGACAAGGAGATGGTCGGATGGATGCATCCATTTCCAGCTAAACTTCTCACCAGAGGCTCCCAGAGGCTGCAGAGCTGAAGCTGCTGCCGGAGCCTGCCATCCCGCCTCGCCTTAGGACTGGGAAGCTTCTCCCTGGTTTTTATTCAGGATCAAAGCAAACAGATTTGTTCAGCTTGTCCTGAACGCTCCTTGTCAATGTAGGCAGCCTACGAGGAAGTAACTGTCATTTACTGAGATAAAAGGTTGCAATTTAATCACTAATTATTTCTTATCGTGCTTTGCTGGCCTGGCACGAGCCAAAATGATTGCAATGCTGCCAAGAGGTGCTGCACTGCCACCCAGGAGGAGGGAGCCTCTGGGCACAGAGTCCTCAGAGCCTTGTCATGTGCCTGGTACCCCTGCACACTGTGCACCATCCCCATCGGTCACCTATTAATGTAATACCACTATTTAAACAGATCTTTGATCAGTGTCTAAAGGCTGCCTAAAAGCCAGGAGCAGGAGGTAATAGCAGAAGGAAAGAAGTGCTCGATGAACACCCAAACCAGGCACATGAGCTCCTGGAGGAGTGTCTTTAGGCCAAACTGCAGGGGAATTCCTAAGGACAGAGTACACAGGGAACCCATTTAGGAGAGGGCTGTAGCCAGCCCCAAACAACAGCAGGGTCTAGGCAGCAGTATTAAAAGAAAACATCTGTGAGACACCTGAAGCACAATCTGACTCCTAATTTGGCTCCTGATGATGGCAGGAAGTAGCATTTGCTGGATCTGGATGCAGCTTATACCCAATTCCAGCTGAGCTGATTGGCACACAGAAAGCAACATCATCAAGTAGGTGGCAAAAAGACGACACAAGCTGCTGTCACAGCTTGTCCTGTTGCTGACCATAGCAAGAGGTGTGATGACACTTTATACCCATCCCTCCCTGAGTGAGTAAACAACACAGGCCATGAGACCAGCTCAGGAAAATAAAGTTATTACAGTCTCTCGTATTTGTCAATGTGCATTAAGAGAAATGGTCTCTGCTTTGCCCTGTGCTAAACCCCATTTCCATCTCTACAGGTAGATTTTAGATAAAGTTTGGAGTAAGCTGTAATCCTAGGTTCAGCTTTTCTTCTCTTTCTTGAAATAAATAAGGATTTTAAAAGTCATCTGGAAAAATGTGTCATTTTCTATGACAATAACATGTTGAATGAGCAAACTGTTTTTGTAGAATGCAGGAGTTCAGTTGAAGGGACCTACAGTGATCCTCTAATCCAACTGCATTTTAGATAAATAAATATTTTTATACAATTGTGTGTGAATTTTTAAAATTAGACAGAAAATTCTTAATGGGGGATGGCTCTTTAGCCATAGTAGGTGAAATGTCTGTCACTTCATCTTGAGCAGAGTGTACGATCACGACTGGCACCCAAAACAAAGATCACAGACTACATCCGTGATGCTGCTGTTCTTTTCGCTCCAGAAACATTATACCCTAGATATACCATAATATTTTTTCAGCAAATTAGCAAAAAAAGTCTGTTTTAGTTAGCATATGAAATGCATTCTGCACACTGCTACTGTCAAAATTGTAACTGCATAATGAAATATAATTTGGGATGTAAAAATGGCATTTTAATATGCTCTACTCAGGGAGCTGAATTTGATATGTCATGCTGGCTTACTCGTAATTTACATTTCCCATTGGGCAAACTAAAAGACAAGCAGTCATGCTTTCCAGAAAGGTGTCAAGTCACACTCAGTCAAAAGTATGCTTTTCTGAGCTGTACAGAAAAAATGGTAAATTTTGCAATGCATGTCTTAATTCAGAGAAGATAACTGGAGTCACATGCCTTAGGCCGAAATTACCAGTCAGGTGATTGCTAGAGGAGGCAGTCACAGTCACACCAAACTGGAAACAAGTAGGAATGATGTGCAAACCTTGTTCTGTTCTGCTGCTTGGGGTGCCTCAGTTTGGGGATGAGGCTTGGCCGATGTTGAAGCTGGATAACTGGAGTTGCCTAGGGCACAAGGCATTTGGAGCTACCATTCTTGGTGGATAGCTTTAACTGGCCTTCCCTTTCTTGTCAAAAGCTGTGGAACTGTTTCTCAGATGTGTGACTTAAAACCAGAGTTTCTGTTGATTGCCACACAGAGGAACCTGCCAGTTACATCTCAGTAGCTGCCAGAAAAGACCAAGAGAGCTGAGCTTGTGACTAAACACCTATTTCCATGAACTGCAGCCTATTTTCTGAATCAGGACTCTACTGCTTTAGAAAGGAGATGCTGTGCACAGTGGCAGACGTGCAATGGAGTCTGCAGACCCAGCCACTGGCACCGTAGCAACAGGCTGTAGGGAAGGGGGTTTGTCCCTGGACAGTAGGAATCTCTAAAACTGGGGCTGTTCTGCACCCAGAAGTGTCCCTTCACCTCCTGCAGTGACCCCAAGCCTGGCGCCACTCCTGAGTCCCCCCTCGGCCGTACACCAGACACTCAGGAAGGTCACGGTGCAAGCTGGGACTTGCTGAGCTCCCAGGGGGCTCAGGAAGATGCCACCTCCCTGAAGCGACAGCCACCTTCCCTGATGGCATTTCCAACACTCACAGCACTTCATCCTGATTGCTCCTCGCCCAATTAGTGAGCTTCCTAACAGGATGTCATGTCACGTTATCTTTATTTGCACAGTGCTTCAAACTCCAGAGCACTGGCCGGGGCAGCCCTGCAGTGCCAGATGCTGACTTAAAGGAACCTTGGCCAGTTTATCATCTGCTCCCGTAATTTCTGACTGCTTCACAGGGAATCCTCTGACCTCTTGCCTCAGACTTGGAGCCTTGACTGACAAGCAACCCCTCCACACCTCCAATTTCTTTGTTCTGCCTTGCTTATGTCCTATTTTTGGTGAAGGAGAAGAAAAGCCTGATCCCTCCTACAGCTCCTAACTGTGTCAGGCGAGGTTCATCCTGAAGGTCCGAGTGGAAGCACTTCTCAGGCTCTGGGAGTGACAGTGGCAAAAGAGACTTCTGCCAAGGGAAAGAGGCTTTCAAATTCCACCAGAGCATCTTGCCCGGGAAAAGGGAGTCTTTGAGTCACCACAGCTCCTGCATCCCCTTTCTGCAATATCCCATCAAAAATGTTGGATCTCACTGCTTGTGCCAGCTGGGTTGGAGCAGGACATGGTGCAGGTGTAGGAGGCACAAGTATTGCTGTGACTGTCTCCATCCACCAGTATAAATAAAGCTCCTGGCTGGCAAGTGGGGCTTCTCCACTGAGTGCTTACAGAGCCCAGTGTGTTCCAGAGCTGTACAACCAGCAGACCAGCCCTCCTGCCCCGGGATGAGCCCACCTGGCCTCTGACTTAGCCCAGCCACAAACTGATGCTTCCAGTGACTTAAGAAATAGTGATACCAAAAAGTGGCAAACAAACAAACTTCTTAACGCCAACTCGTAGATGTTAAAAATGACATTCTTCTTTATTCAGCATGCAGGACGTTCAGAGGACAGCTCCTCTAGTCGAACGTACCAAATGACAGATGGACAGGGCTTTTTATTACACCTGCTATTTACACATTCATTCGATATTCTCCCTTACTTAATACATATTCATTAGTTTGATTACATAGTCACATCCCTATTGGAAGTCCTTCTTTGGTCTTTCCGTATCTTCTTTGACATCTTAATCTCAGTTCTTGATCAGGTAAAGCATCATAGTGTTCCACCACCAAAACCTGTAACGTTTGTTCTTTATTTTATCTTGTTTGGGTACACAGAGCTTAGTTTACATGTTCTTTGTTTGAGTACATCCCTCTATCCAATTCTCTAGGACTTCTCTAAGATTATATTGTTCCTTTTTTGGGCGTTCCAGGATGTGGTGAGTAAAGTTTTTATTTCTTCTATCAATAGTATAAAACCCCCACTTTTGGAATAAGTGGTGTGTGAGCAGGCAGCTGCTTATCACCCTAATTGGGTTAGCATTGCATTTTGGCTGAGGCACAAAAGCCTCACAGTCACACAAAGGTGTCAATGCCACATGAGCTGCAGCTGTAACATTATATAAGGCTGACAAAGGTAGCTGAGACCATGGATCCCCACGGAGGCTGGGGCTGTCACACCAGCGAGTCTGTTCATGCTGCAGCTTCACTTCAGCATCGTGAAGGATTTAGGATCACTTTTTTGGCCCAAGAGCCTCCACAAACCTGAGTGGCTGCTGCAGAACAATCCACGTGACTGGCAGTGAGTTAAAAGCACGGGGAAATGGCACAAACACCGAGTGTGCAATGCAATGTGTGTGTGCACCTTCACTGAACATGCAGAAGTGGATGTCAGATTCAGAATCGAGACGAAAATGGAGAAGAGGCTCTTGAAACTGGTGACCCCTGGCCACCTGTTTCTGGGCAGAGAGACTGCAACAGCCATCACCAGCTCCATCAGCATCTGGATTACCTGGGATAACCTGGCATGCCGTGTTCAACAGAGTCTTTCCTTATCTTTCCTGTTCCCACTGGCTGTCCTTTTCAAGTCTAATTCAACTGACCACGTGTTGAACTTCATCTTCTCCAACTGGACCAGAAATATTGCGTGCAGGTGCAGGAAACACAGAGACGCAGCTCAAATTAAGCTTTTTAATTCTGTTGGAGAAAGGGACCTGGCAGGGGACTACACGGGGTAAAACCATGCAGGTGAAGCTTTCTAATATTGCCTCAAGGAGTTTAATTGCGGGGAAACTAAGCCTGGCCCTGAGTTGTTGTCCAGAGGTGGGAGAAGCAGAGAAGCAACTTGAAGGCAACCTGAGTTCCTGTTCCAGGTTTTATGGCAGAGAAGGCTCAGGGTTTCTGTACAGTCTTCCCAGATTCCAGGTTTGAGCCAACACATCCATGCTCAGTGGAAGGATTTCTGTTTGAGTCTGTACTGCAGTTCCTGGGGCCTGACAGCAAATTATGAAATGACTGCATATGAAACAGGTCACCTCAGGGAAGAGGAGGGGAAATGGAT
Source organism: Oxyruncus cristatus (assembly GCA_013399855.1). Classification (NCBI taxonomy): domain Eukaryota; kingdom Metazoa; phylum Chordata; class Aves; order Passeriformes; family Cotingidae; genus Oxyruncus; species Oxyruncus cristatus. The sequence goes on from VXAY01006251.1 coordinate 456,981, forward strand.
TTTCATAAAATATATGTGAGAAAAGGAGGTAGTTTTACTTGGAAAATGGAGTAATGTTGTCCCCCTGCAAGCCCAAACACACCCTTTCCAGTTAAGGTGCTTTAATAGCAATAGGGAATTGTCCTGTCTCATCTGCAGAGCAGCACCTTTGGACTTCTCGTTTGTTAATGGAACTGAGATTTCCCATCCCCCAGTGATGACTGGAGTAGGTGGCCTGAGGAAAAATTCTTTATTCATGTGAAGACAACCCATCAGCTTCATTAAACTGCAGATTACATAGGCTGATGACAGAAAGAAATTAAATAAGGTTTTGTCTCTTTACTTCCTTATTTTTAATTGAATAATAGATAATTAATTTGATTGAAGCTAGTCATGCTAAAGAGTTTCCTGGATATCATATTGAGAAATGTCTCATCCTGTAGGCTGCCCTGTCCCTACTTTGGCAGTGATTTTGTGGTTGCAATTTCGAGATGCCCACTAAGGTGTTGCTCCAAATTGCTACGCCTTTTCTTTTTTTGGAGGGGGTGGTGGAAAGTAGGGTTATTACCTTTATTTAAACCAGACACACAGATGGTGGAAAAGCAAACTAGTGGGAAAGTGGGACAACTCCAGCACCAAATAGGAGGGAAGAGGGTGCAAGACCCAGGTTGCTCGGGTGGAGAAGGTCCAGGATGAACGTTGGCTGGACAGACAGCACTCTCCTGCTCTTGCGCTCGTGCCTGTGTTTGCCTGGACACATGAAAGACTTCTCGAAACGAAACAGGCTGAGCACTTTCCAGTCCACATCTGCAAAGCCCACGGGGGTGGGCAGATCCTCAAGGAAGGCTGTCCAATGAGTTATGGACGTGCAAGCCACTTCCTCACCTCAGTGCCTCTGCCAGCACCCGTGCCGATGCCCAGGCCGATCAAATCTGGTGTGGAAATGAAGCACAAGCTCAGGGAAGAGGAGTGTGGAGAGGCAGCCGCCCCTCCACGGGCCTGGCTCCCTCCCGGCCGCAGAATGTGGAATACTGTTTTGCTCCGAGCGCGCATAGTTTGTGTGGGTGTAGATTTACATTTCGTTAAGGAAAATGAAATAAGGGGGCCGGTTTCAACTAGCCTGCAGTTTTATTATTTGCAAGAGCCCTTGCCTTCATGTGATGCTTTACGTAACAGCCTTACACATCTGCAAAGTATGTAAAGCATTTCCACTGTTGGGAAAAAGAAAAAAGGGGAGGGTATTTCTCAAAGGTATGGCGTCTCCTGGGAGGACTCAACAAGGAATTTTTAGCTCCCATCAGGCAAAAAACCAGCAAGGACCATAAGTCCATTCTCTAGGGCCAATTTTCCCTAGGTTTATGGGATAGAAGATCACATTTCCAGGGACGACCACATGCTTGAGTACGTAGTTGACAACAGATTCGGTTCAGAAAAACTGCTAAAATGAGCTGGGCTGAGCAGGACTAAAAGCACTAGGAATCTGGGACATGCTTCCTGATCCCAGGGATAAATAATGGTACATGGAAGAACATGAAACTGAGAAATGGATAGGGCTCAGGGAGCAGGACAGATGCTGCTATGGGCAGTCTCTGAGTGGCTGCAGAACTTCAGAGAGCTGAGCTGAGGGCTACCTGTTTGTCTTACATCACCTAGAAGATGTGAACAAGCACACTCCTTCTTTAATGCTTATTATTACCCTATCTGATAGTGCAATGTATATACATGTCAGGCTGTGGGGAAAAAAAAAAAAAAAAGGTAAAAATGTTCTGAATGCCTCTAAGGAGGATTGGAATGAATGAAAAATGTCTGAAGCCATTCAACTGCAAGGTCTAGTGAATCAGCCCATCCACTTTTCTTTGACTTCTGAGCCTGGGTGGACCCAAACCACAAAGAAAAGAGGAAACAAAGGTGGAGTAGACATCTGAGAAAGATCTTTCTGAAACTTGGTATTAAAATGTAAGAGCTTCCAATCACTGCTCAGCCCACGCAATGTGAAGCAATTGGAAAGGACTGGAAAATCACTGCACAGTGCCCTAAAATGCAGGGGGTGTTTTGTTTGTTTCTTTTCCCCAGGAGCTGCTGAAGAGTTATATGACTTCTGAGAAATTGTCACCAAGTTCCTCTTCCATTGCAGTTTCCCTTAAAACAGGCTGAAAAAAACACAGGAAAGGTAAATGTTCAGTTCAATTCTGTAGCTCTGCTTCTTCTTCATATTTAGTTATCCTCATTTGGAGGTGTGGCATCAATTTTAATAGTCTTCCCCATTTTTATAGCCAGGAATAAGTCTCAGGCTACAAGACTCCTTCAAAATAGAAACTTTACATCTTGGCAGACAGAGCTTTTAATTCTCCATCTTTTGGGATACTTCAGGTACTTCCCATAATCAGCCCAGCTCAACCCCTGAAAGAAGATCCCCAGTCAAAAACACCGTTGAGTCAGCCTTGGTTCATCCAGTCTCAGAACCATAAAACCATCCTACTCCTTTCTGCCAGTTCCCATTCTAAAATCATGTTTTAAATGCTAAAAACACCCAGCATTTCTTATGCTATGTATCATCTGCTCCCACAACCCCACATGTAGCTCAGCCTATAAAAGTAAGGTAGATGAGCATGAAGTTTATGAAGTTGTAGAATAGCTTAGACGTTGGGTCCCAATGTTGTCCTGGATCCTTTACCAAATCAGCAGAAAGGCAAGAACAATCAGTAGACACACTGTTTCATATGGGCCCTTTGCCATGGCTCTGCTCCTGTCACACAAGCCTGGTGTTCACAAGGCAGCAGAGGGGCGAAGGAACCCTCCTCCAGGTGACAGGGGACAGCCACCAGCCTCTGAAATCCCTGATGGGGTGACCGTAACCCTGGCAGATGTGCTGCAGGTAGAAAAGTTTCCCCTGCTCCCTGCCAGGGCTGTAGTCATCTCAGGAGGACAGACATGACGAGAGTGATACTTCCTCTATGGAATTCTTTAGATCCCCAATTCTGTCATATAAATTGCATGTTGAAACACCCTGCACTGCTGCCCCCATGATGGGATATTGCTCTCCATTTCTTTGCCTGAATGTCTTCTTGGGTGAGAGCCATTTACTGGGAGCCTTTCTTTCTCTCAGCTGTGTGCTTGATTCCCTCTCCTGTTTGATCCTCTCCTCTTTCCTTCTGAAAGATTTACCACTCAGTACAAATATTTGCATTACTGATCTATGTCAGGTCTTTTTACTGCTGCCCATCTCCATTGCATCTGTTCCCTATCGCTCTTCATTACTTATTTGTACTTTTATACCTTGTAGGAATCAGAGATCACTACCAGAAACACACCCTAGTTGTGCCAGGCCCACAGGGAAGAACAGTCCATCATCTGAGGCCTTTACAATTGCAATGGCCAAGGCAGGTGGACACCTGGGGTGCAGGGGACTGGCCACCATTCTTACACCCCTCAACTGACCTCACGAGAGTCCTCCCTGCCCCTGACTGTGGTTTCCCCTAAGTGTGACACAAGCAATACCTCTTGCCTCACAAACAAGCACCCAGTGGCTGGAGGAATCCTCTCTATCCTACAACCACTCTGCAGTACTGTCCTCATGCTGGACAGGAGCTGGGTCAGGTTCTTCTCCATGGGAGCTGCATCCCGGAATGAGTGTGGTGCAACTTATTCAGCTTTCAAAAATGCTTTGCAGGGCACGGTTTTTACCGTTTGACCCCTGTGTTGTAGCCTTGCCCCATTGTGCATACATTCTATTCTTTTGCCAGGCAAATGGCAGTTTTTCTCCACTGAAGGGATAAAGGCAAAAATTTGCTCCCAGAGACAAAGGTGAACTTTTCTTGTCCTTTTTTTTTTTTTTTTTACCCCTTTTTGTAACACTGGCACTAAGCCAGTTTGCTGTGCTTTACTTTCTTTCCTCTGTATGTGTGAATTTTTATATAATTTTTTTTTTCCACGGCTCCAGGGGAAAAGGATTTCTCAGCCTTAACATCCTGCATACTTTTGAATGCTCATTATTAAAAGCCAGCTATTTATACACAGGAACAAAGTACATTCCACTAACCCCTTGTGGCATAACTCCACATGCTGACTGCTAAGCCCTGCAAAGGTGTATTGAATGTATGACAGAGAGCTTTTTATAGGGATTGAATACCCACTGTACATCAGCACAGGAATACCCTTTTAAAGTTCTCACTGCTATCATGTCTTTGGAAATATGAAAGGCAAACCTTTCAACAGCCTCATTCCCTCTGACTCTAATCTTGATTGTGTTGAGAGGGATAGGTGCCAGATAACTGTATCGGTGGAAACAGAGATAAGAAGGCTGTGCATGCCATAAGCAGTTGTATTGCTTGAATTATGGCTTAGGACAGATGCAGTGACAGTAACAGGACAGCACTAATAGGTGAGTGGTTCATTTACCTGCCTGGTATCTTTCAAAGATATCAAGTTGCACTTCATTACTGGAAAATTCCTAAGGAAATAAAACGAATCAAGAACAAGTGTATTATCTCAAAATCACCCATCTGACAATACAACACAGTGGGCATCTCACAAGGGGAGGTCAACCTAAGTGATGCCTCTGCGCAGCTCACAAAAGGGGCTGGGGTTGAAAACAAGATGTCAAAGAAATCTTTCAGCTGAAGAATAGAGGGATTCTTCAGAGAGTATTTGCATGTTTTGGGTCTGTCTGCTCTTGGAATATCCGTAGGACAAAATGTTAGTGCCCAAGGTGCAATGCAACATTTTTGCTTTGATTTTTACCTTTTTTTTTTCCCATCAAAGGATGTATGATGCCCCCTCCAGTTCACAGCTGGTACATTGGTTTCAAAACCCACTGAACTACACTTTTAATCTTGGTAGAAGCTTCTTCCACCTGCCTGTCCCAAAAGTGCTTTACTGTATGCACAGCTGTGACCATAGTTCCATCTGGCAGTCACCCACCTCAGTGGTTTTTTGGGGACTTCAGGTAAAAAAAGGTATCCACACAACTGTGTCATCACATAGCATCAAGCCCCAGGTCCCCAGGAGGGGATTCTGGTGAGCCCAGGTCCTGATTTTCACCATTGTGGGAACAGAGCAGGTACAGTACGTCATTTGAAGTCCCAGCCTCTCAGGAGGATGGAGGAAGTGTTGCCATCCCACCTCATTTGTAGAGACTCTCTGATCAAAGCATTGCCCAGTATTTGTAGTTTCTCATACTGTTCTGGCACAGACTGTTTGAGAAAGCCTTGGCAAAAGAGAGCAGAAAAAGTAGCCTTTCTTAACCCAGTTTACTTGACAGTTTCCATAACAACTTGACACAGCTATTTATAACACAGGGGAATATCATTTGCGTCTCATCGTTTTTAGAACCTTTGTTGCCATATCAACCCCAGCCATGTAGCAGAGCACAGACCCATTCAATTCTCTCATTTGCTCAGAAGGAAACTTCTCTCTCAATGAATTGAAACTCAGTTGGTCTCAGAAGGACCCTTGAGAGGCCTTCATGACACCTACAGTATAATTCGAGCCATGATTTAAGTGGATTTTTGCCAGTATGACCCATCTGCACCAGATGGGTGGGATCACCTGCAGTGGGAAGCAGAGATGAGGAGGGGTGGACAATCAGACCAGCATTCCCATTTTCTTGGGAAGCAAATAATGAGAAGGATATGGCAGCTACTGACACCCTTTGTGACGGGGGTAGAAAGAGAAACCGATTTTGAAATGTCAGAGTTTCAAAGGCTCAGTCCTCAGCCTAAATTCTGGGAGGGAGGTTAGGTGCCAAGGAGTTCTAGCAAAGACCAAGGTCAGGATGTAGTGAAAGTCAAAAGGGGTGAAAAAGTGGTAGAAGACAACAGCCAGGGGAGAGATTGTGCTCCCAGAGGAGGAGAGGATCTTTCCTGGTGTGGTCTCAGGTGCTGCTCAATCCTGGATTCATTCCCACAGTGCCAAGCACCAAAAAGCTACCCCAAAAGAGAGAAATGTCCCCAAGGCACAACTCAGGTAGGGATTAGGTGTCTCCCAACACCTCTCTTCAGAGGAAGCTGTGGTGCTCAGACACTCAGTTAAGTCCTTACAGCAGGGTGAAATGAAGTTTAGTCTCAGTTTCTCACCAAGGCTTTTTTCCCAGTTCCTGCTGGCTGCTCCAGCCAGTGCTCATCACTCGCATAGGTTGGTCTGGGGAAGTTCAGCCTTACCAGCCCATGGCACCGGATCTTCCCTTCCAGGTCAGAATAGAATTAATTTTAAAATACTCATGCAACGTGCAATCACAACTATCTATAATCCAGCTGACACCTTCTTCTGACTAAGCAGCACTCAAATAACCCTTTGGCTGCACTGCATTTTGTCACTCACACTTCCTCCTCCTGTTGGGAGATGGCAGGTCTGTTGTCCATGCCCTGTCACCTCACCGTCTCAGTCTGCTGCGTTTGCTACTTTCCCAAGACACTTCTCTTTAAAATAGGTGTCCCCCATCTCCTCTCCCTCCGAGATGTGAAGGTGTCTGTGTATTCCCTTGGGTAAGCATCCATTTGGCAGAGCAAACTTCATACAAATAAGGTGACCACTTGACGCAGTGCCAGTGACTTGGCCTCCCTTCCACCAGCAGAAATGCACACAACAGCATTTTCGAGAAGCACTGTGGGTTCCTGGTTTGCATTAGTCATATTGTTCTGTCTTGTTTTAATCATCCCAGTATTTCTAGAAGGTCTCCAGCGAGACTGAGAAGCGTGTTAGCAGCTCCAGCACGGCCGGGTTTGTCTGCCTGTGTCAGCAGATGAGAACCTCAGCCTCACGGATGTGTTTTGTCATGTAGCAGTGCTGGATACGGACCCGCCAGCTTTATTAATAGCAGCCCTATTATTTAACATGATGTTCCACCAACCCCTTGGACTGGGGACAATAGGAAATGGCACTTGCATGTTTAAATCCGTGGCACGCTGGAACTGTTTGAATGTGTGTGATTCATTGTCAGACAGGGCTATGTCAGGCACTGGGGGCAAAATAAAACAGGCTGCACATGCATCATCTAGATGTGTTCTACACGTAAGCTGTTTGAAATGCATGCTGCCCAACCTCTGCTTGCAGAAGCCATAAATGAGCTCCATGTAAGCTTTAAAGTGTCTCAGGAAGTGCCAACCTGGTGCTTTTAACCATAACCCCAGAGGATGCTAGGAGGTCTCTCTTGTCGTGTCTGCAGGCACTTGGGAGATTTCTGACTGGCTACTGTAAGAAAATAGTTTCAGGTGTGCCCTGAAAGTGGTCATTTGAGTCCTAAACCTAGCAGTTATCACCCACACTTCATCAAAACCAGAAAGTTTTGGAGTTTTGGGCCAGGTTTTTTCATTTGTTTGTTTGTTTTCCGTACTGACAAGTATTAGTTTAGCCCTGAGAAATCTGGGAAGTCCTGAAAGGTTTAAACTTGCGCTGCTCCCATTCCTCCAGCATCTGTCTCGACTGATTGGTATTCCTGTATTTCATTTCTCTCCTCTAACCCCTGGTTAATTTGCAGCATAATTGATACTATTTAAAGTCACTGAATTCAAGGGGAAAATTCATATTTGAAAAAATGTATGTTTAACACACCAATCTTTGCATCGAAATAATAATTCTGAAAGCTGTGATATACACTGAAAATTAGTGGCTCACCCTATAAATGGACCAATGTAAGACTAACATGATATGCTTTATTCAGGCTGTATCTCCAGTCCTGGAACAGAAATGGTCCTAAGCAACACACGTGTGATCCTTCTTTTAGGGTCTTCACAAATAAACCTGTGTGAGGCATGAGAAAAACCTGTCCTGGGAGGAGACTGAGGCAGAAAAAAACTACTCTGCCACTAGCACCACTTTTAAAGACTGAAATTCTCTGATCCAAATTAGGATTTCTTCAAAAACTGAACAATGCCTGCAAACTAAGCAAAGGAGATGTGATAAAACCTTTAATAGTGTTCCCTGGTAATTCCCAGCCCAGCAACATGCTCCATCTCTATTACTATTAAAATAGTTTCTCGTTCTCTGCTAGCTGCTTTAAGTATTAAATTAGACCTTACACACAGTACCTTTTTTTGTAGTTGTCTGCAGAAAATGATTCTCAATTTACTCTCATATGACAGTGATAATTACCATTTTAAGGAGAAGTCAATTTGTCTGACAGCTGTGGCAAAATCACTGCCTTTCTCCCAGCCCTCCACAACAGACAGGCTCAGAGCAGCTTGAATGGTCACCATTTAATCCAGCTTTTCCCTTCTCCTAGCCTGGCCCTGGCCTGCCTAGCCTTGCTAGGAGATAAAATATATCCCAGAGAGCCTTTTATTAGAAAAGGATCAGTGAAAAGTGGTGGGACTGTAGCTCTTGTATTACCTCAGGCACACACAACATGCAGTTTGCCTTCCCCGCTATGATGGGCCACCATGTAAGACCTTCAGAGACACCAAGCCCCTCCACCTGTTGTTGACCAAAAATCTCGTGCAAAAACCTCCCAGATCTTGTGACAACCAAGATAAAATTTCCTCGCTGCCCACCTTGGCCCTTTGGTACCAGCCTCTTTCTTCACATCCCCCTCATCCTCAGCAAGGGGCAGCATCTCCCAGCCAGAGCTACACAGCTTCCACCTGCCGACAGCAGATCCTGCTCCTTGCCCCTGGTACATCAGGTGGGCTCTGTATCTTTGGCTTTTCTACACCTAAAACAAAAAAAAAAAAGGGAAAAAAATTGTCCGTGCTCCAAATGCCGAGCCAAGATCTTGTGCACTGTAACATGCTCCATCTCATTTATTTTACAGCACTTTAATGCCTCTCTCAGTTGTCTCACTACAGAGACTCCAGGCAGAGTGGAGCCGTGTTCCTTAGCAACTCACAGTACACATGACAAAATTAACCCAAACAGTTTTGTTTATTAACTCTTAATAAGGAGCAAACAAAACAGCAACCTGAGGGTTTCACAACAAAGAATGCTTTCCATTTTGGGTGCGTTACTAATATTACAGACGACAATGTTATCTTGGGTGTTCTGTGGGGAATTTTTTTAGCCCTTTTGTGAAGACCTATTTGAAGCACACAAGTCTTTCCCTCCCTCCCCAGTGCCTGATATTTCTATAATGGAAAGACTCTATGTAATAATAGAAAAATTAAAAGACTACTGGAGCTAATGAGCTCTAGCTGATGCCTGCTTGGCACTGCAAAATCTATGTTTGGATGATGGAGATGTGAATATTATCCCCAGATTCTCTCCCAGAGTTTGGACAAATTGCAGAAGTGAGGTTTTCAATCTGCTGGGATTTACTCCAGGCTCTTCAGAAAATGTGACCTTATGCTACTCTGTCCCTGTACCCCAAACCTTAAAATATGGTCCTGTTTCAGAGAGATTTTACGAGAACACATGTATTAATGCCTGCAAGGCAGCACAGGCTTAATTTGAGAAGGTATTTAAGCAGCTGACTAAATCACACCGATTTCAGCAGCAGTCATGTGTCTGAAGATCTGGTGTTCAGGTGCTCTGGAGATGTGAGACAGGTCTGTCCCCTAAGAAGACTGTTGAGGATGTTACCCATGGAAATGCCGGTTTATGTCCATCATAAAAAGGGACTAGATGTATTCTTTTTATGACTCCTGTCATATGGAGTTGTTTTTTTTTTAAAAAAAAAAAAACACAATTGCTTTTCAAAAATACAAAAAACTTGTTGGGCTTTACCAAAGGGCAAGAGCCTGTCGCCTTGCTGTCTCAGGATATTCAGATGAAAGGCTGCTGCCAAGAATTTCATGCCTAGGAGAGACTTCTAGAAGATTATTTCCAGATATGAAACCCTTTTCCTGCTGTACTGCTGAGCCCTCTCTGTTCCAACACTTCATGGCAACTGCTGATAATGAAAGCGCAGAGGCTCCCTCCCAAGAACTAACCACACCAGCTGATCCAGGCGGCCCTTTCCGGCTTTTATAGAGAAGAATAAGTGACTTGTGCATTCTTGTGAGAAACTACTGAGACACCAGCTACAGCATCAATAGGTTTTCATGGAAGCAGAATGCAGATTCTTATCACACTCCATTTATTTAGCAAGTAGTGACAAATGAATTCCTTGGAAACTTACTCCTGGTAGTCCCAGAGCTCCGAGTGCTCGGTATTGAAACAGCACAGAGGCAGGGTGGTCAGAGGCACGTACTCCAAGAGCCATGCAGCTAGTGGAAGGGGTGGTGGGGAGGTGGGAGAGGAAGAGGGACTGGAAGTGGAGCAGGAGGTGAGGGAGAAGGTCCACTTGCACTCTCAGCTCTGCAGCTGGGCTTAATCTCCTTGGTGGGTTTCTGCACAGATGCAAGTGAGGAGGTACAGGCTGGAAGGATGCTGCCAATATACCCTCACTCGAGGCACTATGGTGTGAGTAAGCAAACAAGCTCTGAGAGCCTGACAAGAGTGTTTATCTTATCTTATCCAGGCCATCCTCTGTCCTACACAAAGATTTTTCCTTTTTATACATTTTCCAGTATGCAAAACCTCAGTGGATGCAAGCATTTCCCCTAGGAAGTCTTTCACAAGTGGTTTGCTTTCCCTGCCAGGAGATCTTTGCACAGACTGCATCCAGAGCCCCATGGCCAGGTGTTCTCTGAAGAAAAAGAAAAGGGAGTAGGTTCAAGCACACAGGGGATTCCTGCTAAAACTAGTCTGCAGCCTTGCTCACCTCCCCACCCCAAATTTTAGCTAACATCTTCTAAGGCCCCCTGAGCAGAGAGTATTTGCTCTTTCATCAGCACTCAGTGCAAAGGAGGAACAGTCAGTTCGGGAAGGCACAGAGGCAGAAAGTCAGGCTATTCCTGCAGACTGAGTGTAAGGCAGACACCCTGCTCAGGTTCATTGGCTACACAGTCCATGGGCTCTTCACACTCTGCCCAGCCCCTTCTGTGCACCCACTTATAAACTTATTACTAGTAGCTGTGAGATCCTAGAGCATGTCAGACAAAATTGTTCTGTCCAGCCTTCAGGGAATAGGGAAGGGCCTCTCTGTTTTCCCCTGGAACTTGCCATCTTTGTACCACTATGGCCTTGGCACAACCTTGCTGTGATTTTTTTTTTCTATGGAAAACCAGGCCAGCTTTGCTCCTACATCTCAGGTAAGAACATGTCCCTCCTTCACCTTGTGTTCTATCTAAGCTCTTCTATCTTCTGTCTAAGCTCCACAGCCCCTGTGGTTCCTGATATTTGAGTGAAGATGTATCTGGGACACATTAGGGTCAGGTTTGATGCCTGTCGCTAACAAAAGGTTGGCAAAATTGAATGAAACTCAAAATAAAAACTGAAGAGACTTTCAGCTTCTTCTCTCTAGGACTGACATGCCCATGCTGGTACAATGCAGCACTGGCCACAGCTGTACAGTAAACAATGACAGCACATCTACAACTGCATCAAGAGGTTGAGGTTTTTACTCTTTCCTGAGGACAGAAAGAAATATGACCATGTCTCCCTGACCCAGGCTGGGCTGCAGCTTTCTCAGCTCAACTGGATACTGATCTCAATGGGTAGCTGCTTGCTGTTGAGTGTTGACCCAGTATGACACAGCATCAAATTCTACAGCTTATGAGAAAGCTTGGTATTGATTTTCAACCTCTCCTAGCCTCCACAACAAGAAATGAGACCGTTTAGATGTGGAGCCATTCGTCCATCCATCCATCCATCGTTAAAGCCTGCTATTGAGTGTGGCTCTGGCAACAGGGAAAGGGAAGGCATGTGGCTCAAGACCTGAGCCTTGAAGTGTGCTTCTGCTGGCTCCAGTGTGGACAGGCTCTGAAAAAAAAGAGAGCTGAGCAGGAAATTTATACCTGGTCCCCCTTAAGATGTCCTGTCTATTTTCATGCTCAGCCTTCTCACCATCCCCAGCAGCAGGGAGGAGGAGCAAAATATTCAGCCACTGTTCCATCCCCAAATTAGCATCTGAGAAAAGAAGAGGTGATCTTTCTCTGAATAGTTGCTGAAGAAAAGGACAGGATAACTTGAGGAAAGGAGAGGGCTTTCCCCAGCATATGAAATGCCTTAGCCTGATCCACTCAGTAAGAGTTCTTTTCCTTCTATATTTAACTTTTTTTCCCTTTTCTCTGTGCACTTTTTCCAAGAGGAAATCTGGAAGCTGACGTTGCCTCGAAATCTCATTTTAAGCCTTCCCCATTCCCAGTTTATACTGTTTTTTCATCCACAACTCCCTCAGTCACACCCATCTAACTCTGTGCCTTGCAGCAAGAACACTTGGACACACATGAAGGTAGATTTGAACTATTGCCTTTGATAGTTACAGGGTCTGCTTGTGCAAACGAGGCTTAATACAAAGGTTCCTAATGAAAGTTTATACCATCCAGGTCCCTCCTGGCTTAGAGAGCTGCTACACATGTCCCTCTCAGCCCAGCTCAGAGGGTCATTTGCAGGTTTGCTTCACACTCTCCTGTTAAACTTGTCTTACAGAGCTTGGGGAATACCTCGATGTTCAAGCCAACCCAGGCACCTTTATGCTCTGTTCATCACAAAAGCCGTTCTGGTGAAAATGCCCTACACCAGTGAAAAATGTCCCCTGAGACTGGGTAGATTAGTCTCCCCCACCCCTGTCCCTTCTTTTCCTTTCTTTGTCCCAGGGCAGTGGTCAGCTCCCGCTCACCACCCTCAGACTCATGCGCACGCAGCGGGGCCAAGAGGGGAAATGAATCACTTACACTGGGAGATCATGATTGCAGGATTCTCATCTTGGAAAAAACCATGCACATCTTCAGGAGCCTGGCAGAGAAAAAGAATCTTGGCCAACTCAAGAACTTCCAAACAACATTTCCTAGGGGTCAGGAACAAGTCTACTTTCTTATTCATCCTGACATTCTTCATCAAAAAAACCCAACCCAAGCAACCTTTTCAACTGTGAAATAGGCACACTGGGAATAGGGAGATGGGAAAGTCCCTACAAGACCAGTAAATCCAGGCAGGATACCCTCTGTGTTGTGAGCTTCAAGGGTCTTTCAGATTCCCAAAAGCTGGCAGGCTGCAGCCATTGTATCAAATTGGATTACACGGGTGAGAATTCCTGATCTGAATGTCGTTGTGGCTGCTGTGCACAAGTAAACGCTATGTAGACAACATTCTAAAAATCCAACAGGTCCTCTGAGAACTTAGAGGTTCTCAAGGCAAAATTAATTAAGAAGTAATGAACTGAGCTTTTGATACCACAGTGGAAGTGTTGCTGCAGGCGCAAACACTAAGAAAAGGGTGCTTTTGACTGATTTTTAATTAGAATTTAATAGTGCCCTGAAGTTACATCTCTCATTAAAAAAAAAAAAAAAAAGCTTACCTAGTTCTATGTTAGGACCAATTCAAATTAGATTTTAACATATGCAAATAACTGGTCTGAAAGACCTGCATGGGAGTAATAGAGATAGCACAGGTTAAATCCTTGACCCTTTACAGTAGATTTTTCTTTAACTGATCCATCAGTCAGTTTGTTTGCAGTTAAACGTTGGAATTAATTGTCTGAAGGAAGTACTGAAAAGCCATGTGAAATACAGGCTTCAGCTGTGGTAAATTAGCACAGCCCATTGATTTTAACCACATTAACTATCTCACCAGAGTGTGCAGATCTTAACTGTACATGATATTTCCAAGTCACGGCCGGTCCCAAGTCCCTTCTTAGACTGAATAGCCTCTCACTCTCCAAAATGTCCCGTTAAATACAGCTCAGCACGTATAAGCCTGAGGAAATCTGCCCATAAAGTCATCCAGATTGCTCAAAAAGCTCCAGCTGGAAAACAGAGTGTGTGTCAGGGTGACTCCACGGGCTCCTGGGGTGGCTTGGCCAAGGTTTATACCTCTAAGACATTTGCAGGTATGTTGCTGTTACTGATAGCATCAAGAAACCCATCTGAGCAAGAGCCCACAGGGTCTGGCCCGAGATGAGTTGTCGTGAGAGGAGGCCAACAAAATACTTTCGCTCATCCTGAGCAAACAGCTCCTTTCACTGCACTGTATGTAGGAGAATATTTGTATCATGGAAATCTAAGTTACCCTCTCTGTCTGGAATCCCGGGGTTTTGCTGCACTTCCCTCGATAAATACCCCCCTCAGGATGAACAACACATGCAATACTAAACAGTAGAATTAAATGATGAATGCAATTGCCCCTCAAACAATCCTGCCTGGCAGAGATTACCAGTTAGCTGCTTTTCAAACGCATGTCAAACTCATCTTGCTCAGAAGTACAATACAGCTGCTTAGATACTTAAAAACAAAGACAGAACTCCATCCTCCTCTCACAGCGTCTGGTTGTGACGGAGTCTTTCACACGGTTAAAGGGGAGGGAGGGGAGCTTACAAGACATACAGAATCACACCTCCTGCTCAAGACAAAGGGCATTTGGGTACCCAATCTAAGTGCCACGGTTGTTTTTCTCCACTCACTGTAACAAAGCCTCACTGTCCTGGATAATAAGTGACCTGAATCCCTTACAGATCTCCTGCAGCCACATGATGCAGCAGTTGACTGTGCACCGTGCCAGCAGCAGGCTGGATACAGCCCATAAACTCTGGTCTGCCATGCTCAGGTGTCTTGTCTGTACAGTTCTCTAATCTTTAGGACTTCATTAAGCATAGAGGGAGCAATAAAAAGTGGTGCTTGTTGTGGTTTGGGGTTTTTTTTCTTGCTTCTTTTTAATTACACAGGAATTTAAAGGTAGTGTAGAAAGACCATGCCAAGAAACTGTATCTTTCCTCACCAGTTCCATGTTAGTTAAGCACTGATTCTACAACTACTGAAAAGCAAGTTTGCACCTTCTCTTTGATGAGACCATGATCTATCAGGAAGGTTTCTGTTTACACACAGGAGGAAACATCCGACTGCCATCCCATCTGTCTTTAGGACACAGCATGGGGACAGGTGTTGATGTAGCTTAAAGTCTAGGCTGTAATCTCTTTGTGTGACCCACAGCAGGTTGCATTCCCAGAGACAGAGGTTATCAAGGGGTGAGGGAATGGGCAGGATGAGAATTTCAGGTCACAGGCAGGTAATCCATGGGCAGATAATCCATGCAGCACTGGGCAAGGAGCTGAAGGTTGCTCTGTTTGATGGGGATGCTGTGCATTGGGTTTACTTTTGAGGTAGTAGTGTGGCAGAGGATCGTGCTTCATTTGGCTGTGCAGTTTATGGGGTCTTTCCCCACTTTGAATCCTGTTATATTAGTATCAATCCCCATTTCTGATCAACTCCCTACAAATACATTTCTAGAAACAGTTTTTGCTTTTACAGCCGTGGGGCTTTTTTACTCTGCGTTCAGATTTGGTGCTGAAATAGAGGCACTGACTTTCATTCAGATGAATTCTGTCACCTCTGTGCCTAAATAGACCCATACTACCCCCAGACTTTGTTTGGTTGGCCATTTCTTTTAATCTTCATGATCCCAGATCACTTCTCTGACACTTCTCCCAGCAGTCCTTGGCTGTTTTGCTCCTTATTCATAGAATCATAGAATAACCTGAGTTGGAAGAAAACGCAAGGATCATCAACTGTAATTCCAACATCACCCAGTCTGACTATTCATGCCAGCCTGTTATTTACCAAGGAAATACAGGGCATTGCAGCAAACAGGGTTGAGACCAGCAGCATCTAAATGCCCCAAGAGGCTGAACTATCAAAGTGAGTCCTTTGGGTACGGAGAAGGACATGGGTATAAATTCGGGCTTGGGATGCTTTTGTGTGGAAAAAACAGCTGGGAAAGCTCAAGGGTAAATCAGTCCCTTTTGGTGTTTATTGGGACCTCTCATCACTGGTTTGTACTTTCTCCTGAGCTCAGGCACGAGCCTGGAAAGAATGCATGGGGGCTTGAGAGTAGATAACGATAACAGCTCCTTGACGATTACTCCGCGTCACCCCCAGCGCGATGTGTTTAGAGAGTGCCTAAAGTGGGTGTTGTTTCAAAGGGGCAAAGCAGCTCCTCAAGCAGTTTTATGGCTTTGTAATTTATTTACCAAGGCAAGCTCAGGTCAGTCACACTATCTATTTCTTTTTTTTGATGAGGTGCTGTTTATTTTTCACTCTCATGTTCTGGATGGATTGAGACACAAGGAGGTCAAATGACTTCTCCCTGAAGTCTCCAGGGCTTCCAAAGCTAAGTCATTCCACCTTTTAATGTGTTAAGCAAGGAGCTTTGACTTGAAGTCGGGGGAATTGCAAACATGTTTGAAGGTGCTTTAAAACCTTCCTAACAAGGAGCCTACATGAGAGCCTTGGTCTTCTGTGTATTACTGAGTTTTAACACCTGTGCAGCTCCACTCATGTCAGTTGAGTGTCACAGCCAGCTGAGATGATCTAAGGATATCCTTTGGGAAAGGTCTCCAAAGAAATGTTTTTCATTAGCTCAACTACTAATCTGGATAAATTCAGATACTCCCACAGTTTTTCAGGTCTGAAATGGAAGATGCTAAACTTAGCCTGGAGTTTTCTTCTTCAGACCAGGACCAGTCGAGACCTGGACACTTGCCTTTCTGTCTAAATATATCAGAGGCAAGATACTGACCCTCTTTCCACATCTTGCTTCCACTTTAAGATTGGTGCAATAGACCAGAGAATTGAGAGATCCTTTGATGGAGGCTTGTTTCAAAAAAAAAAAAAAAAAAAAAAACACTTTTTCCTTTCCCTTTTCTTTTTGCAAAATGAGCAAGGCCCATCTGAGACTTATTAAAATCACCTCAGATGCTCTTGAACAACAAGGTCATCAAAGAAAAGCATCAGGTGAAACACAATACGTGTAAGAAAAATAAGGGGCTTCAGTTCACGGGAAATGAGCTAAGTGGGTAAGGCACAACAATAAATTATGGAGAACACAGGAGAGGTGACCAGGTGTTTTTATCCACTTGAGAAAATCATCTATTTTGATGGTCTAACATGTGTCCTAGGGAGGTATCATTAAAGATTTACTCTGTGTTTTTTCTCTTTCACCAGAACATGCCTTCAGCCAAGGCTGGAAATAGACACGGAGCTGGATGGAACCTTCTGATCCAGCTCATCCCTCAGGCTCTATGTGAGGTAGTTCACGTTCTTCCCACAGAAACATCTCAGCTCTTATATCAGCAGTTATAAGGTGCTTGCAGATTTTGCACGTTGCCCTTGATTTTCTTTCTCCTCTGCTGCAGGGAAATGCCCAAATGAACAGGCCCTGGATGGCCTTGGGAGTGGGGGGGTCTCAGGCTCTCCTGTTGGAGCTGGTCCAGCTTGTGCTGCTAGTTAACTGTTCACTGGAGCAGGAACCTGTAACTTGACTTTCCCACATTACACCCATGAGTGTCCTGACTCTGGGGCTGGATAGTCTGTCTTTCACTTCTTGTCTCTGGTCCAATGAATGTTTAATTATTTATACCACATGGAACAGCTTCAGCAAGAGACTTTGAGACCAGACCCTGGAGGATCTAACAGTTGTATGCTTATGGCACTTTTTCAGGACGTGGGAGGCTCTACATAAACCATAGGAAATAGAACTTCAGTCTGGGTTTCCAACAGCCTGAGAGAAGCTTAGACCAGTGGCATCTGTTTCCAGTGCAGATTAGTGGTGCACTGAGAAAGCTTATGGGATATAGCCCCTTATAGAGCTTCTTGCACCCTGTAAATTTAGAGGATGAACTCTTCGTCAAATCAGGAGAGAGGATGGATTTCCCATTTGTTTCCGTGGGCTGGGAAGTCATCAAGCAGGATTTAGGCATGATCATTTCAGCCAAGCCAAGATTTAGGCAGGTTTGAATTTATCATGGTGTCAGGAATGCAAACACTACAGTTAGGTGGGGCAGAAGGCCCATATTAGAGGGGGCAATTAGACACCTACCTATCCTTATGGAGTTAATCTGCAATAACTTCACAACATAAAAATGCAGAAGTGCTACCTAAGTGATTGGCAGTACAAAACAGAGAGGAGGGAAAGATATAAAGCCACACACAAATGCAACCTTCCCGCAGCATAGCCTGCGCTTGGGTTGTATATCACAGGGAGAGGTTTTATTAGAGCTCATTAAATTTTAAAGCCTTAATGGCACCTTCTGTGCTGTGTGATTGGTGCGAAAAGGAACGCCTGAGAAGGCATTGATGCAGCAGGACGGACGGCACCCTCTACTGCAGTGCTTCTGGCTGGGAGATAAACTCCCGGCTGCAGAACATCCGCGGGATTAGCGTGACACCGTCTGGCGAGAGCCGGTACGAGCCCTTCAGCCCAAGGCTGAAGCATCCTCGGGCTGCCAGAAGCTCGTTGGAGAAGCCGAGAAGATTTGCGAGGTGAATGAACTGGTCCTGATGCCTTGCGGGAGAGCGTGGGAGTGCGACAGCCAGGAACGCAGGCGGGGCTGCAGAAAAAAAAGCAACACAGTACAGCAAAGTTGGTGTAACCAAGCTGTAAGCGAGTCAAAAATTCCGATTCTCACTGGGTAGTAATTGGTTCTGCTGTCGCTAAACCTGCCTGCTGGGTCTACTGTTTTGGTTTTTCTTCCCTCTTTTCCCCCATTTGCCCCACACTTGGCTTTTTTTAAACTTCAAAACTGCAGCAACTAGCTGACACATTTTCTGTTTCCACTCCTCCAGCCACACTTTGCAGACCAAGTGAGACACGCTGCCTTGTGACAGTGCTGCTGGCTGCAGCAGTAGTGGCTAGGACCAGGAGGAGCGAGTGCCAACAGGTCAATAAAGTTACTCTCAGGTGGATGTTCTGTGCATGACTTGAACCTTTGCATTTAGAAAGCAACAACTCACCCGTAAGGCGCTTTTTTTTTTTCTTTAAATTTTGTTTTATTTTATTTTTATTTTAGGGCCACCAGGGCTGAAATTTTCAAAGCTTCCCTATGGGTGTTGCTCATCTGAAACTCAGACCCTTGGATGTCAAAGGCCTAAACGCACTTGGGTCTCTCCCTCTCTGAGCTGTACATCCACAACAGTAATCTGAAACTGTGTGTCTGTATCCAGGTCAGGGAGACGGCAAAAGAGCTCATTTGCCTGACTCACTAACTTCCTTGCCAAGACAGCATGAAATTTTAATGACACTGCAAAGTAGCTGATCCACAGCCTCCTAAATGTCACTGCTCCAAAGATTTTATATGCAGGAAGAACCCTGAATAATCGACCTGCTTTTGGGATGCAGGATTATTTATTTATTTATTCATTTATTCATTCATTTATGGTGGTGGCTTAGGAAAAATATATTGAGTGAGTTGGAGAAAGCAAAGTCTCTACAAAATCTTGCGTAGGACAAGACCACCCACCAGCTCTAAAAATCTAGGACAAACCATGGGAAAGTGATGCGTGGTTGTATTCGCAATCTCAGACATTTTCCCTGTCAAGACAGAGCATTTCCCAAGACCAAGGTCATCCAGCCAGGTACAACCATGTGAGGAGTGGAGCAGGCTGATGGCTCAGTGAGAACAGAGTCATGTCCCATGCCAGGCTGGATGGGGCTTTGAGCAACCTGGTCTAGTAAGAGATGTCCCAGCCCATGGAAGGGGGGTTACACTAGACGATCTTTAAGGTCTCTTCCAACCCAAACTATTCTATGATTCTGTGCCTTGAGGATGACATTCTGCAGGACCAGAACTTGTAGAGTCAGCCTGGGCCATTCCTGAATTCCTATGGTTTGAGAGGTTCAGACAAAAAAATCACCTATCAGTTAGAGGCTTCGAAGCCCCATGTTACAAGTTGAGTCTTGCTTTAACACTCAGTGGGGCCCAGACTGGGTTGCTTTATTATTCAAACACACTACATCTTAGTCATATTATTTTTTTCAACATGGAAACAGCTACATTCCTTCTACGAGCAAAGAGGTTGGATGTGCAGCCTGCACAGTCAAGGCATGTCTGAATTTGCCTCTTTTAAATTCTTTGATAACTTTCTCTATCCCTGGGTAACTCGAATACTTTTACAATGAGTGACTCAAGAATAAAAAACCAAAATCCTAACTGCGTAAGATTTGAAAGGTTCTCTTCAAAACATTGCATTGTGACGGCTTTTCTGTGCCACCTCTGAGTTCTCTGTGTGGAAGCGTGTGAGATCCCTTCAGTCATGCAAGGACAAGAAGATCTCAACATGGCTATTTAAAGGTATTTATTTGAGGCCATTTAATAAACAGCCAAGAAAAAAAAAAAAAATTGAAAGCAGCTTGATATCAGCAGCAGGTAGGTAGCCCTGTCGAGCTGCTCCTGGCCCACTCTGAGGTTTCCTCACAGGTGGCTTCCCAGGCACAGTTGTGCTCTTCCACGTGTGGGAATCCAGGCTCTGTCTTTCAAGACAAATGGAAGCAAATACACGTCCACAAGGAGAAAAGGTACCTACATCTGTGAGGGGCTGCAGTGGTTATCCATGAGCAGTAAAGAAGTAAAGTAGAAAAGCAGTAAAGAGGCAAAACTTTCGCTTTTAAGAAGTAAAAATTAGAATTGTTACTTTTAAGCATTAAGGGTTATCTTTCCTGCCCAAAGCAGGGCTGCATTCAGACCGTCTCTCATGTAGCCTTTTGGGCCTGAAGTTGTGACCCTGGTGAGGCGGCCGGGTGGTGACAGCCCTGGCTGTAGCTGTTAGGATTTTGCACCTCTACCTCACTTTCCAACCATCCAGGACATCCTGCCTGGGGACAGACGAGTAGGCAGGCAGACATACAGGCAAACCAGTTCCCCTCTGACACATGCCTTCCCAGTGACTTACTCCATTTCCCAGACAGAGAATCAGAGAAGACCTAGAAAATTTCTTTTGCACTTTTGATGCTCAGAAAAAACCCAACCACAAACCGGTTTTGATCTGTGCAAGGGAGAGTTCTCAGCATGGTCTCAGGAAATTCTCTGAGAAAGTGGGAAGACATTATGGGGCCACCAGCCCCAGTGACAGAGGGAAACCCCACAAAGCTCCAGGCCATCACAAGATGCTCTCCTCTCTCCTGGGGGGAGCTGCTGTGTTCTCTTCCTTAAAGCCTTGTAGTAGCTCTCCCAGCCCGTTCCAGGCTCTTCAGCCATAAGCAAGGACATTTCCTCCACCTAGATGAGTCCTGGGTGGACTTGGCCATCCTGTAGTGGGATGGGAGCTGGGAAACAGGAGCTGGGACTGTGCTGCTGGGCACTGCACTGCCCTGCCATGTCCTGCAGCAGCTCCCAAAGTGGGAGGCTGTCTGGCTCATGCTGTTTCTTGCTTTCTCAAATGCACACGCACTTTCAGCTACCGTCTCTTACTCTATTCCTTTCCTCCTTCTGGAAAGGCACTCCCACCACAACGGCTTGTCTCACAAGCACCTTCCCTCAACCCACATACTGTAGATGATCTTTCATTTTTCATTGCTGTAAGAGCGATGTGATCCACGAGCAGTTTCGCTTGGTGTTCACATGAATATCAACATGAAGATCAGAAAAACTCATCTTGAAACACCCTAAAACTAAAGATTTTTTCATGAGCATTAAGGTCTTTCATGTTTTCATCCAGCTAGAGCTGACACAAAATAACAGACTGATCACAAAAGAAGATTTGTATTTGACTGATATTCTGGTGAACCAAAGCAAAGCAGAACAACAATAAGCTCTACATGGCCAGCACAACAGGTATGAGGCAAAGAGATTTGCTTTAGCTTGTCTCCTGTCCTTGAGGAAAAGGGGTAACACCAGAAACAGCAAAAAAATACTGTCACATGTAGGTTCCCCACATTCTTAGAGGGGGCCACATAGGGCTGGTTAGACCAGCAACACTAAACCCAGTGCCAAGAAAGAGTGTGTCACGCAACTCCACACACAGACCGCAGCTTGGCAGGACCGAATGAGAAAAAATGAGAATTTGTGGTCATTTATAAGCATGCTAGAAGGGTTGGTAACAAGTGAGAGGAACAGAAAGTTATGTTACTCGTGAAGGAATTTGACTCAGCTGATGTCACGGAAGCCTGGTGACGCGACTTTCCTGATTACTGAAGTAAAACCGTTGATTAGGAAGGGCAGACTGAGGGCAGTTCTGTATAGCACCACTATGGACTTGGGAGCTGAAAAGTCAGACTTACAAGATGCTCAGCAGAAGAGGAAGAATATCTGCAGAATGATCAGAGCATCAAATAACGCCAGAAAGTGAAAAATCAGGATGAGTTGTTCCCTAAACCCCATTATTCATTAAACCCTCACCCAATCTGTGGAAAGAAGAGTTCTGTACGCACGGAGGATTTCAAGTGGGACACATGAGCTAGAGATGTAAGCAGTCAAGAAAAATAGCATTTTGGTGCTGCAGGTGAATTTTCTAACCCATGAGGTATGCACCTCTGGTGAGATCATTCTTTACTACATACCACGTTGAACCAAGTGCTGGGTAGAGAGTTTGTTGATCTCTGAATACCAGGCATCATGATTGTGACCTGATTATTTGTCTGCCCTAAACACTTAGCATTGAAAAGGTAAATTCTCTAATTCAAAGGAAAATTACTATTAGGTTCACTGGTAGAAAGAATGTGGGTAGAAAAATCTGAATGAAAGGTCAGGCCTTTGATAAGGGTTTATCAGATGGTCAAAGAGTCGGGATTTCCAAGTCAAGAGTGCAAACAGATCATGCAAAAAATCTCATCCTGGTTCAGTGACAAAGTGAAGGAATCAATGTGAAACAGAAAAGTGATCTATCACAGCTGTAAAAGTGGGAAACAGTTGCCAGTTAATATAAAACAGAAATAACCAAGAGGGAGAAATTAGTAAGGGAAATTAGAATTCTCTGGAAACATCTCAGAACAGAGGAAACAATCTACTCAGGACAAAAGTAGCTTAACAATAGTGCAAGAATGTCACTAGAGAGAGGTAGTAAAATTAATAGTAATGTAAAAAAGGAGAGTACTTAATAGATACTTGTCTGCATTCTGAAAGAAGTCAGACTGTGTACATGTGTAACATGGGGTTGCTAATTGACATTTTTGCTCAGTAATATCAAGAGGCTCATAAACAAGGTTTAATAGGGAAAAGATATTTAAGATGAGGACTATGGCTAATCAACATTCCTGAAAGAGATGGCATGATCTCTCTCTCACTTCCATTTGAAGAAGGGCTCACAGTGTGTCAATACTCCAAGAAGGTAGGGAGGATGAACTGGACAAGTACAGACAAATAGAAGAGACAGATGCAAACAGCTCTGAACCAAGGGTGAGAGTGTAGTAAATGATGATTGGCATCCTTCAAAGAACAACAAGAATTATTTTCCAAACTGAGTTCCAGCTTTGATTAGTCCAGACGAGACATGACAGATGCAGGGGTTTCCAAGGCATCAGATGCTGTACCAGGGAACAAGGCTGTGTCCTGTAAAACACTAGAAGTGATCCCATAACTGATATGAGAGCTGGAGAAGTGAGAGATTTTGAATACCAATGAATGACCACAGCATGGGCTCCCAGCACAGCCCTGTGAGAAAAGGAAGTAAGTCAATCATGAGCATGTGTATACGGTGTTACACACAGGCAGAGATGCAGCGAAACGATTTTACCTTTTCGTGTTTGTGCACAGCACTGGAAAGATCCCTGCTGAAACAGTCCCTGACATGCAGACGTGTGGGGTCACGGAGCAGCTTTGGGCAGAGGACACTGTGTGCTGCCCCCAGAACACTGCTTCTCCCCAGGGGCCGCTTTTAGCCACTGCTGCAGATGGGACCTTGAACTGTGCAAACCTTTGGTTACACAGTAAAGCCACTCTTACTGTCTTCTGTTGTCTGCATGTCTGTCTTTCCAAGTGTACACTCTTCAAAAGAATCTGAATAGAGGAAACCATGAACTAACCACATGCAACAGCGACCTGCAAAGACCAGAGCAAACCCCATCCTCTGCAAGGTTCAGGACTCGCTCTGTTCTTTGGTCTTTCATTTGCTTTATCCATCACATTAGATCCCTTCTCGGTCTACTGTGACCGTGTGTAGGCTGATTGCACAAATATTTTCACAAAATACCACTTTTTTCTTGAGTTCCTAACTATCACCACTGCCTCCTGGCTGTGCCAGCACAGGTCTGGCCTTGAGCATGACCTTTGGCATGGGCAGCAGGCATGTTTCAGACCCAGCTGCCAGGATTGTTTTTCAGTTCAATCCACTACAGTTGTCTGTCAAAAGACAAAAATAGCCTCAGCAGCAGGGACTGGGACTTCCTTCTGAGAGCCGAGTTCCCCAGTCACTGGGTCAGTTCCCCAATTGCTTTCCTTATGAAACACAGATGTAATTTTCCATATACTTGGCCTGCTTTTGGTGGGAGAGGTACAGGCCTCACCCTCTTCCACCCCTCCTCTCTTCATTATGTCTTCTCTCCAGAGCAAATCCTCAGAGGGACTCACAGGCACAGACTGATACCCACCACTGGCTGGGGAGTCACATGTATGTATTTATTCAGGTATTTGCTGGACATTTTGTCCAGAATGATCTTGTGAAAGACAGCGTCAAAAGCTTTACTGAAATCCAAAAAGATTACATCAACTGGCTTTCCTTGGATTATTAATCAAGGATTATTATTATGAGTGATTACCTTACCATAAAAGGAAACTAAACTTTTCAAGCAGGACTTTCCCCTCATGAACCTGTGCTGGCTGTGACCAATGACTGTCCTGTCTTCCAGGTGTTTTTCAGTAACTCCCAGATCATTCTCCATAATTTTACCAGGCACAGAAGTGAGACTGCCGAGTTGCTTTACTGCTCAGCACTGGCACGTAGGAAGACTCAGCTGTAGGTATCTAGGGACATCGATGATAAAAAACGTGATTTCTGAGGGGAGGAAACAGATTGTGGGTTAGATGTCGGCTAGAAAGAGGGAGTTCATGTCAAGTGTCTACTAAGAATGGCTCCCGAGAGTTATGCCTTTCTTTGTCCCTTGAATTTATATGGAAGAAAATACCAGAAACTGCAGACTGCTTTACTTCAGGTGGGAAGGTTAAAACAGGTGTGCTCCTCATGTATTAAACAGGTGTATTCCTTTTGTATAAACAAAGCCCTGGCTTCTGCTGGGTCCAGCCTGGAAGAAAGGAGGCAGTTCTCAGCAGTGCTCTTTGATAACCGGGGCAAAATACCATTGGAAGTGACCAAGCACATCAGGGGACTGGTGGGGTCTCCACTGCCTGCACGGCTGCTCATCTCTGCAGTGGGGGCTTTAACCCAGGACCATTCAGACTCAACAGAGAGCCCAGACCCAGCAGCCACACACACCAACACTGGCAGACATCTCCCGGGTCACAGACATGGCCCACTTCTGCACACACTGGAAATCTAAGGGAGGTTTTGTGAGAAGGGGATTGTTTGGGCTGGTTTTTCTTTTGAACCCTCTAATAACACTACTCATGCCTAGTTGTGCACACTCTTTAAAGAGCTGGGATTCCCCCTTCTGAGAGAAGCTACACAGCAGTCACACTTTCTTTAATCTCCACCAAACTATTATTTCAACATACCACCCACACAGCCAGATGAAAAGCACTGGTAAAAGGGAATTGTTGTTGTTTTGTTTTTTCCTTCTCAGAAGAAAACCAAAGCTTAGAAGAAAAGCTCAGAGTCCGGCTTTGTATGTACTAACTCCTCCTTCCCATCTGGAATTTCCCATTAGTTATACCATAAACAAATGCCATTCAAATATGCTAAAATAAAGTGAACTGAAATTCAGTAGCAGACATAGAGTTAGGGACTACTTCTAATCTGGTGGTTACAAAGAAAGACCAAGAGATGATAGAATCTGATTTTTCATTTTAAACTATTTTAAATTTCTTATTCAATGAAGTAATAATTCACTTCATAAATTAAGTTGTATTTGAATACAGCTTTTAATTTGATTTTGTGATTGAGCTTGATAAGGTTTTTAACTATCAGAGGTTGGTCCTCTTCATTCCCAAATAGTGGATTAGACTTTGAAGAGCAAATACCAGCATGCTGTTACCATTTTTCAAAAGGATTTAGGCATTATAACTGATTATTTACTGTTTTGTTGTCCTACCACTGATGCTTCTACTAAGACACCCTCTAACAGGGAGATGAATGATGGTGTCCTAACAGAAAATGCTATTTCTAGGAGTAGGTGCACAAATCTTAGATTACCATAATGGGCTCATAATTTAAAAAAAAAAAAAAAAACAAAAACAACAAAAAAAAAACAACAAAACAAAAGAAAACACTATTCTGCCCCTCTGCAACAATAACAGAAGACAACAGAAGATGACCTTTTTATGTATAGTACAGCAGCTTACATTCTCTCCTCCTGTTTTTCTGCCTCTGGATGGTTAAGAAGCTTTTTAGGGAAGGAGGTGTGGTGTTGCCTGTGTCCATTTTATTAATTATTTTTTTAGGTAAAATTTCAAAGCAACAAAATTAGCTGATATGTCCCTGGTGGTCATTACAACAGCCAGCAGACAGAAGGAGAATGGATTAAGAGAAGACCTGCCAAAAAGGACTTGGGGGTTGCTAAAGCCAACCATGTGCTGGGCTGCACCAAAAGCAGAATAGCCAGCAGGTCAAGGGAAGTGATTCTGCCCCTCTGCTCTGCTCTTGCAAGACTCCACCTGGACCACTGCTGGACATCCAGCCGGACATCCATCTCTGGGTGTCCCAGCATCAGAAGGACGTGGACCAGCTGGAGCAAGTCCAGAGGTGGTCATGAAGATGTTCAGGATGCTGGAGCACCTGAAGACAGACTTGAGAGAGCTGGAGATGTTCAGCCTGAAGAAAAGAAGGCTCCAGGGAGATGTTAGAGCACGTTCCAGTACCTAATGGGGATACAAGAGAACTGGAGAAGGAGTTTTGACGAGGGCATGGAGAGATAGGACAAGGGATAATGGCTTTAGACTGACAGAGGGCAGTTTTAGATTAGATATTGAGAAGAAATTCTTCCCTATGAGGGTGGTGACGCACTGGCACAGGTTGTGTGTGACAACAGAGCAGTTGTGGACACCTTATCCCTGGAAGTGTTCGAGGCTTGGGGCTTGGAGCAACTTTGTCTAGTGAGAGATGTCCCTGCCCAAGGCAGGGAGGTTGGAACCAGATGATCTTAAAGGTCCCTTTCAACCCAAACCATTCTATGATTCTACAATATTATAAATTGTACTGCCAAGTGCTAATAGGAACAGCCACTGCAAGCCTGTTGCTGTTCTTTACCAAAGTGACCCAGATTTGACTCCATAGCTCCAGCCCAGTAATAAGACTCCAAATCATAAAGCATTTTAAGCACAAGCTTCACTTCTCAAGGCAGGTGAGCCAACATAACATTGCTGCCAACCACCTTTGTACCACCTCTGACATTTATGGGAGCTTTGGTTGGGCCAGTTCTTCTGACTTAATGGCAGAAACCCATCCTATAATTTATTTTTCAAGGGGAGCTGGACCTTCCCTTTTTGATAAAAGTGCATGGTGGTGCTCCGACAGTTATTTACATGCTGCGTAAAAAACTGCAGCTTGCAGCATTTTAGTAGCAAGTTTTATGCTACTTTTGTGCAGCGTCTGTAAGAAAGGGGGTCTGGTCCATACAGCAGCATGTCCACTGCAGTGGCACAAATAAAAACTATTGCAAACTGGGCTCAATAGGAATGGCAGGCCTGGGTGACTCTTTTGAGGGTTCTGTTGGGGCTCTGGCTGAGAGTACAAGCAGCTGTTTTCAACAAAGAAAAATGTATGAAACATGAATTGCCTGAGGTGGGTAACAGGAGGCTGATGACCAACACTTCTGCCATGGCAGCTGCTTTCCTGGTCTTTAAAGAAGTCCTGAGCAAAGGGACTGCCTGGCTGTGCAATGTCAGGCTTCTCCAGGGCACCTAAAACCATGTGTAGGATACCAGTGGCTGCTCCTGCAGTTACCTGCAGATACTCATGTTCAGCTCTCTGGGAAAAAAATAAGCTTTTTTGTCACTGCCCAGAGCCCTCACTGACATGTAGGCATCTCAAGCATCTTGAAATCAAGCAGAGCAAAGACACTGCTTGTGCTCTGGACCATCTTCTATCTCCTTTTCTCCTTACAGCATTTTCTTCCTGTTCCTGAAAGTGCCAGGATGTCATGATGGGACAAGGAAGGGCTATTGCAGAACAATGGAAGTCAGATTTTATGGGTGTTCTTTTGTTAGTGGTTTTTTTTTTTTGTTACTTTGGAGCCTAACAAGACATGTTTTATTTCCACCCATATATCTGCTGTATGTATTCCACAAGCTGGAGCTCCAGGATGAGCCTGGACTGCAACCCACCTCTCTCATACCAGTGATCCTGTTTGCCAGGGACCTGAGTGTTATGTTGGCACCACACAGAATGACACTTTTGCTCAGTCAGGTCAGTCTTGATATTTAGTCCTGTAGAATTATGGGAATTTCATGCATGTTCATTACACGTAGGTATCTAGGGGTTTGGAGGTTGGTTTGTTTTTTTTTTAATTTGTAATAATACCTGGGTCTCATGAGGTACCTTTTTGCCACTTCATCTCAAAATATCTTCAAAGGAGGTAGATATCACAGCTGTCTTTTAAACAGAGAAAACAAGAACTCAGAAAGAGATGAAATTAATTAAAAGAGACCACAAGATCAGCCCAGAACTGAGTTATCTGTTTCCTTCCCATTATTTGACAGCACACTCCACCAAAGGTGGTGGAGAATTATAAAATATTTGCATTTCTTAAAATGTTGAGGGCTGCGAGTCTGCCTGCACTGAAATTTCATGCAAAAACATCCCACATCTGGGTAACCTGGAGTACACAGAGCTTTGTGGTGTCAAGGTCCACCTGCTTCCACTCTGCAAACTCACTCTAGAAAAGCCACCACAGGTATCACTCTCACACACCACAGACTGCAGGGCAGACAGACTTCCCATCCTCAGTTTCACATGTCAAAATGTGTCTGTACCACCCCAGCACCAGGTGAAGCTGCACCATCTGTCTTCCCATGAGTAGCTCCATTTATCAAATGATTGAAGCTGCTAGTGTCAGGAGAAAAGGTGAAGAATCTTTCCAATTAATATGATTGCTTCTCAAATGCATCTTCAAAAATACATTCCCAGGCTGTAATTTAATTGTTTAAGTGAATGGAAACTGCTGAACACAAACAAAAGTTCCGGATGTCTATACAAAGACCAACATGTATAGGAAGATATTTTTATACTGAAAAAATTGTGCTAGAGATCAAAAGTCAGCATTTTCAAGGGTGATTTCCAGTAGATTTTTCTGTTGGCTGTTCCCTCATCATGACAGAGTAAGAGGATCTGAAAAACTGGTGGGGAAGGAGGGGAAGAAGCTTGGAATTTTTTTCCTTGGGTTTATACATACCTAGAAATCTCAAGACAGGCCATACTTCCTTTTTCAGACTGTACCAGGGAATTTATCTGAGAAAAGGCAAAGGAAATATCTCAAGATTTGTGCTGCACTAAATCTTTCACTTTAATTGAAGGCTGAACATCATACCTTCATCAGGCACTTTTCTTTCTCCAAAGCATTAAGTTGCTTATAACAATACATTTTTTTTGAACACTTTGCTGAAAGTGTTCAAAAAATATGTTAATTGTGGCACTTGGGTCCATAGTTTAGTGGTGGCCTTGGCAGTGCTGTATTAGTGGTTGGACTCGATGATGTTAGCAGTCTTTTCCAACCCAAATGATTCTATTCTACGCTTCTATCAAAGACTGGGAAGGGGTCTTTCACACCCACCAGCATCCCTCAAGATTCAAGAGGAGATGCTTCAAAAAAGACATCAGGGGTAACCACCTAACTGCAGGAGATGGTTCCATGGCCTGGCTGCTGCAGAATGGTGCCATCCATACAGATCATACCCACATATGAGCCTCAGTTTTTCCACTGGAGGTCAGTGACACAAAGGAAGTGGACCAAATGAAGGAAAAGTAATTGTAAAGTAGAGCCTGCACAGCTCTATCAGCTCCCCCACTGAGGTGCAGTCAGGTGGATCACAAGAAGTCTGTCAAAGGCTCACAAAAATCAATTGTGCAGAGAGGTTCTGTCTGACGGTCTTATGGAGATGCCTGCTGCTTGCTGACGCTCATATTATAGGAGGGTTCACCTCACATGAGATCACAGAGACCTCTGAAGTCTTGCAAAAGTGGCTTTTGAGAAAATCTGAGAAATGGAGCCCAGGGCTGACAACTTCTTCTGTGACTCCTCCATCACACAGAGCTGTTAAAGTTTAGTGACTCAGGGACCAGTTTGATCTAGACAAGAGCTGTTATGCCCAGGGTGATTCCAGTTGTATACAAGAGGGAATTCCCAATGCAGAAGAATCCCAAGATGATGCAAGTTGCCCATTTTAATATATAGGGGCACTCTTTTGACCCAAAGGACTCACATCCTCAGTGTTCATCTGGGATTGCAGACCTCCACAACACATCATGCTCTGGAGAAAAACCAGGACATTAAGTCCTGTCCCCGATGAAATCTGCCTGCCTGTTTTGTTGTCTTCTTGCCTTTTTCCTCCCACTCCTCCTCCATCCCGTTTCCTTTTCCTGTGTGCTTACATGTCAGCCCCTGTACGTGCAAATCAGTAAATGAAATCATTTACATGGTATTATTTTCTATGTTATCTCTGTTCTGCAAAGCGTTTCCTGCTTTCCTGCCAGCAGCATTTTCTAAGGTGCCCCTCGGCACTGAGCCCCATCGCGGTCGTGCCAGGGATAACCCACGGGTACCTGCCAGCTCTGTGGCAGCTTCCCCTAGCAGGGCACCAGCTTCCTAAAGCCACCCACCCTCCCAGGGCTTGCTGCAGCTCTCCAAGGTGGGCTGCTGGAATCTTTGCTGTGGAGAGCTGGCAGTGAGGGTCCCTGACCATAGCAGAAGGAGCAGATGCAACGTAAACACCAAACACCCTTTGAATCTCTGCTGCACCAGCTTGGTCAAGCCTAGATACAGATAAAAATGATGGCAGATAAGGGCAAAACAGCAGGAGTAAACAAACAAACAAAAAATTAGATTTACGGTGTATGAGTGGGATTTGGTGGATCCAAAACCCAGGTTTGTCCAAGGTGCTTACTTTGTACATGTCAGCTCCCAGTCCTTCAGCCACTCCACATCCTAGGGATTTCAAATGGGAGGACAAATTTTATGATGTTGCTGTATTGGGTCTGGCTGAGCTGGAGTTCATTTCCCCATGGTAGCCCTCAACCTTACACGGTTGACAAAATTTTTGCACTAACCTCAGATCTAATAACCAAAAACATAAGAGCTCTGCAGTCGCACAGAGCTCTGGGTAGCCACATTAGCTGTTTGCACAGTGTGTAAAACCAGCTTGAACTTCCCTCTGAGTTTGTGAAGGTTAAACCAACTTCAACTGTTGGCCCAGAACTGCTGCTAGTTTGAGTTAGTAAAAAAAAAATTATAAATGTGTATTCTTTGAACCACACCCTTTTCCTCCCCATACACTAACAACTGTAACCTCCTTACCCCGTGGGTGTTAGAGTTTCCTAGTACAAGGTGGGGTTTTTACAAGAAAAAAAGCCAGAAATATCTGTCAAAAGGCTGCAACCCAGGCTGCACGTGTGGCGTGAGTGGGATGTTTGGAGAGATGCGTGTTCCGAGGTGGAGCTCAAAGCGTGGAGACAAATCCCTGAGCTGCAGCACACTCTCTGTCTCAGCTTTGGCCGTGCCACGGGCATCAGGATCTCCCAAAGAGGCTGTCAGATATGACCCAGCTGCGTGCCCCACCTCGTCCCATGGGCCCCAATGCACAGACTGACACCTCTTCACTCTCACCATACCGAGGACAAACCTGTTGTTTGCCCCAGAGAGGTCAGTAGAGTCAAAGGTTTCTCCCTGCGCTCTGCCAGGGAGCTCCTGAGGGGGAATACATCAATCCCAGTGCATGAAGGGGTGGGACTGTCAAATTTGATAAGGCTTTTCTTTTCAGAGTGAGAGATCTTTCCTTGATAAGGGCATGATTGGTCACTTTGTGGATTTCCACCCCTGAGGCACACAGTACACCACTGCACCGGTGAAAACTGAGGACGACCAAATTTTCACACGCCATTCACAAAAACAGGCAAACTTAAAGCAAGAGGATTTTCCAGTGCAGATGTGAGATGCAGGCATTTATGCAACCTGACTAAGCAGAAGGGATCTGACTGTGTCAACCCACCCATCACATGTAGAAAAGCCAGTGCATGAAAAATCTTAGCAGCTGAAACTCCCATGTTTTGCTTCCAGCAGCAGAACAAGAAGGTTTCTGCACTCCCTGCTGTGAACTGGGTGTGCACGGGAAGCCAGAAAGCCATGTGAGCACTTCCCATGCTGCAAACTTAAAGCCATATTCTACCATTTTCCAAGAAAAATGAGCTTCAGTTACTTGGGAAAAGATGCACTACTGTGCAAAATTGTCTTCCTGGATAATCTTTTTCAGAGCTGTTATATGACCATGACTCTGTGTTCAGCTGCAGGTAGAGGTAGGAGAGGCAGATGATCTGAAATTTTCTCCATTTATAGGTTCTTTTTGGTCACAACCAGGAGAAGAAAACACAAAGCATTTTCATATGCAGTGGAAGAGAGAAATATCCTACCAGCTTTTCTCTTGATACCTTCCAAATGAAAAAAAGGGTGGGTGAAAAACTCAAATCTGAAAGACTTTCAAAGACATTGGGCCCCAGCAGTCTTCCACAGTTATTTGTGTTTACCGGTCAATGGTGCACAGGCAATCTCTCTATCTTAGTGCTGTGAAAATCCCCACAAATGTTCTCTGTTACGCAGCACTGAGTTAAAACAAGGATGGACTCTTTTTTCTTTTATTCTTTGGACAGTCACTCTCCCCTAGTAGCAAAATGATCAAGAGTGCAGAGAAGACATCTCTGCAGCTTAACTTGCTTAAACATGCCACCATAAAGGCAACTGGCTAAATAGCATGAAGAAATTATATGGTAGAAAGAAATATTCCTAAACTGCCCCCTCTAAACTCAATGAAACTAAAAGAAACATTTCCATTTACTCCAACTGGACTTAGACAGAGGCCAGAGGGTTTCTGCCTTCTGCTGTAAATGGTTCTTTATCTGATCTTTTTTCACTCCATAGATATGACATCACTACGGTACAGCTCAGGTCAGAATTTATATTACTGTACTACTTGCAGTCTATCTCTACCAAATACAGACTAAACTTACTTCAACTGTTTGGTTTAGTTCTGCCACCCACAGAAGCTCTAGATCTGTGTTCGTCGCAGTCACAGAAGATCTTCTCAAAGGTTTTTTGAAATCTTGGCATCAGTCTTCAGCTTGCAGGGCAATGGTTGTGGTGGATGTCGATTGTGGCTGTACTGAGAGAAGCATGAAGCAGCAGTGACTCTAAATAGTAATGTTTTTCAGGTTCAACTTCAAGATTCAAGGGCACAGAGATGTGTCATCTTCCATTTCCCTATGGAGAGCCATGGAATTTTCAACGTTTCATCGTGAATTTTAGTTGCAAAATGCATGTGCCTCTGATATCCTAAACCCTACACCAGTGAGAGAATAATCAGGCAGGTGTTTGACTCCACAGTTTACTGCATCCAAATGGGAACTGTGACACCAAAAATACCAGAGGGGAGCCCACTGGTCTCTATGAAAACTCCAGTTCTTCAGGTCTGACAGCACTTTGCTCTTTTCTGTCCCACATCTCTGAGTGAAGAATCGTCACCTACAGAGATAAATGAGCTCTAATCATCTCAGAAACATCATTCTGTCCTTCTTTATGTTTTTCTTTGGGTTTGGTCTCTACACAGAGGAGGACCAAGAGGAAACTGCGCATTTGAGGAAGTGCACAGACTGGTTCCAGCCCTGTGTCCAGTCAGCCTGAGCTGATATGGACAGAAATTTCACCCATTCTCCTCTGCAGATGGAAACTGGCTTCAGCCCCTTCTTCCTCAATTCCTTCTGGATCCAGAGAACGAATTGCTCCTCACAGAAAGACTCATCTACAGAGACCCTCTCCAGCAAAAGGAAACAAAAGTAACTTTTTCACATCAGAATGAAAGTGCATACCAAGCATTTCTTTAATTTTTCAGCAGAAATGTTTTGCTTTCGATACAGATATCAAAAGTAAATTCAGTACTCAGCTTGCCTTAGGTTACCACCCAGTTCCACCCTGTCCTGCCTTAGCCCCCCGCAGCCTGCAAGCCCTGACAGACTCTCACAGGGTCCTGTAGGTACCTCACTGCAAGCGGAATTGGTAGAAGTTGATGGGTAAGTTGCCTGAAGACTTAATAAATCTGTTCATAACCCACTTTTGCAGAGTCACACACAGCATCTGCAAAAACACATGGAACAAGTCTCACAAACAACATCTGAGCTGGTAACATAACATTGGGATCTCCTTCCTCCTTCACTTAAAGACTGTGCTAGAGCACTTGCCAAACATCATGTGCTCCTTTGTATCAATGCTCTTTGCTAATAAGGAACTCCCGCAAATGAACACTTCTTGAAGCTGCTCAAACCACCATCTCAATTTCAGCCTTTTCTAGCAGTGCTGGCACCAGAATAATCTCTCCCCCTTGTCACCACTCTGTTCTATTGGGCTCTAATACTGTCTCTCACCTATTTCAATACCTAGCCATTCCACACATAGTCAGATAATCACCTCCACTCTACAAATAAGGAATATGCACCTACCACAGGCATCCTGCTCCTGAGGAGTCAGGAAGGTTTGGGGCAGTTCATGGGTCTCTTGTCCCTCCAGGGCACATCAGCACAGTGATTAAGGTGCACACTCAGAACAGGAGCCCAGACTGACTCTGGCAGTCAAAAAAGCATCTTCCCACCCCTGTACAAGTGATAGAATTTGACAGCAAACACTTTCATTTTCAAGACTTCTTTTCCTCCTAGCTGCTCTCCCAACAGCACTGGTCAGCCTCTTTCTGTGCACACCCAACTAAAAGTGACACAGTTGGAGAGACTGGTGAAGTTATGAGCTTTCTTTTTAGCTCGTCACTTATGACTGCACGTGGGGGAAGTTAGACACTTCCTGCAGTTTTTTCAGAGCAGCCTGTGAGTACGGCGGGAGCGGGAGCACCCCAGCATCTCCTCTGCCAAAGCAAGAAAAAAAAAGTAAGTGTTCTGTCCCCGAGGCAAGGCGTTGCTTCTATTTAGCATCATTCTGCTTTGTTTTGGTCTGGTCACTGCTTCTCCATGCTGTGCATTTGTGCTTAAGAAATGCAGATCCTGCTGATGTTTCACCATAGTCTAAACCTCCTTGTGATTGATATAACAGGGGAAAAGTGTTGTTGGGTGTGTATTACTTAGAGTTCACTGCAGATCGTGAAGTCTTTCCTATTCGTCTTCCTTATGAATTCCCTTTCCTGTAAGAAACACATTTCTCTTACAAATCAACTTTAGTTCCAGTCAGGGATGGATTAGGATTGAAGCATTTTGGCAGGATACAGGTTGCTGTGAGGTTAGATTTAGGTATTACTGCAGTACGTGAGGTACGAATACAGAATTATAATAGAAATATGAATGTTGGGTTTCTTTTGAGGAGAATTCACAGCCAGCCTTTCCTCTCATCCTTAGTCTGCTGGAAAAGCAAGGCAGGTATTTAATTGTGAAGTTTACCTGCTGGTCTATAGTGACTAATTTGATATACTACATTCCTCTTTTTTCTCCATCTTTTATTCACCCAGTACTGCTGATCTCTGGCACTCAGAAATAATTTGAGTTAATATTTGGGATTTGACTACTTTGCCAAAGACCAAAGTGCACCTGGTGTTATTTTAAACCTGCCCTTCCCATAATCCCGTTTAGGTCTGCTGCTGCCTCTAAACCAGCAGCTCCTTAACTTCCAGTAACCTCATTGTGATGGGGGTGGGGGATTAGGGCGGCCAGGGAGAGGCAGGGGGAGAAAGAAAGAAAAAACTTATTCTACTCGTTAGCACTGGATGGGCAAGACTGATTTTCTTCTGAGAAGTTTTCCACAGTTCTGTACACAGGACACTACACTTACAGAAATCTCACAGTTTGAATTGAGCACTCCCTTCTGTACAGATTTCTGCCTAAAACTGCAGATGGCTCTTTCAGGTTCAGCGTTTTCCTACAGCCCCTGGGGGAGACATTGATCTCAAAGCCTCGTCAGGATCACACAAATGGAGCTGCTGTCAAGTGTCAGGATACCTTGGGAAATACCCAGTAGCTGGGATTTTTACAGTAATAACTGCCAGGGTAGACCCTAAGTGTCCCAACAAAGAAGAGGTTCTCATTGTGGTAGATGTGCAAAGAGCCAGGAGAGATCAGAGCTGAGGGTTCAGACGAGACGCTACAGATTTAGCAGATGTGAGTTGGCTTACAGGGACATCAGAGACGTGTGTAGGTGCAAAGGGGAATCTTTGAGCATCACAGTTTTTGTTGGTATGACTAAGGTCTTAAGGGGAAAACCCTGCTGCCAGTATGGGAGTTGGTAGCTATAGGAGGAGACCCAAATGTCAAAGAAGGAAAATGGAGGTTCCCCGATCAGCTGAATCATAGGACAAAAGGGAACAAAGAAATTGAGTTTCATGGTAAATGGAGAAGGAGGAAATATATGTGTCGGAGTTCAGAGGACTCTTAAATACCATCTTTAAGCACCCTGTTAAAAATGGGATTGTTTTGAGTATAGAAGGCATGGTGGTTATCACAAGGCTTTGCAGATCCTATCTGCTGAGACACATCCACTTTAGACAAAAGTAAAAAAATGTTGAGGGGAAGCTAGCTAGACTTCTGTGAAAACCAGTATGTCAGTGCACTTAAGTCTGTCAGATCATAACATTATTTTGGGCACCTTTTTGCTTTGTTTTTCCCCAGCAACCTCTTCAGCACTGATGATACTACCACAGTAGTGCAGCTCCCATGTCAAAGCAGCTCCCACACAGTGGGAGCACCAAGATCCCCAGGGGGAGAGTTAATGTACTGTCATAAGGCCAAAGCTCAACACTGTCTTTGCATTTTTCTGCTCCTGGCATCCTGTCCATGCTCACTCTTTGCAGTCCAGTTAAGCCATGTTCTGACTGGGGAATTTCAGAGTGATGGAAGAGGCAAACACAATTTGGGAATGTAGGGAAATCCTGTGATCCCTGTGACTGTCATGACTGCAATGAAGGTGTCAGTGCAGGACGAAGGGAAGTTTGTGAATCTGGGCGTTTGATCAGATGTGTTTGGTTATGAATAAATATTCTCTACAAGTGTCACTGCCTGGTGACACTGGCAGTGCCCCTGAGCCAGCATCCTCTGGCTTCCTTGGGGACGTGGGTGACAGAAGAAGTACGAGCTACCATTTGTGAAACCCCTGGTTTGAAAACCACTGATTGACTTGGGACAGAAGGGGGAAAAGCAGCAGTGGGATGGTGAAAGGCGGGAATGAACCGTGGCAGTACAGAGACCAAATACAGGGAAAGACAAGCCCAGGTGATGACAGGTTGGCAGGGTGAGAACAGGTCAGGGATGGAGGACAGAGCCTGGGCTCAGCAATGACAGGCCATCAGCATGCAGGACCATGCTTGGGTAGACACAACCCTTAATAAAAACAAACCAATACGTGAGAAACAAACAGAACCATTAGCCAGGCATCATCCACAGCCAAATTAAAACAAACAAAGCTGCGTACTGCAACGTAGGAAAACAGAATGGTCACTAAAACTCACACGCTCTACCCTACTCTGCTACAGCATTGCTCTGTTCTTGTGTGGCAGCAAAGGAGTTCCCACAGGCTCTGTGGAGCCAGGAGCACAGAGGTGCTGGGTGCCAGCCAAGGGATGCCACAAGCCATAGGCATGGCCATACCACCATGTGCTGATCTCCTTGCCTGCCTACGAGGTGATGAAATCCAATCTTCACACCTCTGGAGGTGATGCCCTGCTAGCAGGAACAAGTCTCTCTATTTACCACTGGATGGCTGTGGTTGTCCTCTGCTGGCTCAGGACTTGATGACCTTTATTGATGCCTTGCATTGGTCCAGGTGTCACACACAGCCATGTGCTGGCATTCACTGAAGGGTGAGGTGCATGGCCTCGGTACAGAAATCTCCAGCAACTCCAGGTGAACAGTTGCTGCCCCAGAGATGACTTTGAGTCATGATCATTTGGAAAATACTAGAGCCATTTCTGTGGATTCTTATGTGTTTCTAACTGCAGGTGCCAGAGATTTGGCAGGAGTGTCCTGTTTGAAGGCCTGGAAGCCAAGAATAAGGAGGTCCATAAGTAGCTGCTGGGGAAATCCTAAAGTGTAAAGAAAAACAGAGCACCCTTTTTTTTAAGGGGTACACCTGTGGGTTTAGACATAGGTCTTGGTGCTTCTTTGCTCAGCTGCTTGAAGTCAGATTTTCTTTAAATCTGGCAATTAGACACACTCAGCTCTAGCTTCTTGTCTTGCTAAAACATCCTTCTCTCCAACACCCCAGCCTGCTCTTTTGGGAGTCCAGAGTGATGTTCATCCATATGCAAACCCTCACTGCCAAATCTACAGGCATTTGGCTGTGCTTTGGCGTCCATGAGCACTTTGGGGCAGGTGAAAGGAGCTGTGCATGGGAATCGCCCTTCTCGCCTCCTTTTTCCAAGACTTTGTAGTTCCAGCATGAGCCAGTAGGAAAGTTTGGCCAGTTAGGTTTCCAAATGAGCCACTTGATTATCAGAAGCCGTATACAAATAGCCCCCATTACCAGGGCTACCGATTAAGCTGTGACAGCTTTAGGAAGCCACTGAACAGGAGTGCCTGATGGCTTTGGGTGTGAAAGTGTGAGGAAGAGGATGTGAAGCAGAGCTGCTCTCAGCTACTCACTTTCACTGCCTCTGCTCCAAAACCTATGCTTTCCTCAGCCTTTTGGCTTGACAAGCTTTATAGTCTAGCCTCACATTTATGACAGCTTTTCTGGGGTTTCTGATGGCCCTTGTGGCCATGAAACTGTTCCTCTGGCTCCAAGACCCTTTCCAGGCAAGCTGGTAGGTACCAGGGTGTAGATCTCCCCTGCAACAGCTGCTCTCTGATGGTCTCAGGGAGGACTGAGAAATTTTGTTTGGTCCGAAAGTCCCAAATTTATGAGTCACAGCCTTTGAATCGTGAGACTGGAGACCACCCCCACTGGTACGGGTGGATTTTGGAGTCTATTTTTCATCTGTGAACTTCCCCTATGTGCAATGTATGACATTTAAGTAGTTCTACCAGTAGCTTTCAGATATGTTTAATGAGACGGTTTTAAACCCTGTATCAGGATCTTCTGTTAACACATTTCTCTCCAACCCACCTGGCATGCTCTCTCCTGTGCAGTCCCTCTCCAGGTCGTGTAACATGGCACTAGAACACATAATTTAGGGAAGGATCACTGTTTTAAACTGGGCCCCTTGTCAGCCTTGAATTATGACAGTTCCGCTTGTTGATACCACGGGGGCTTATTTTAGCAAACTAGTACATTTACTACTATTGTGGGATTTGCAGATTGTGGAAAGGGGGAAGTGGATCTGTGTAAAAACACCTCCACAGAGGCATTTAAAAATCTGTAGTTTCAAAAAGTTCACATCTATGAACAGAGAATCGTGAGACAGACCAAACATCTTCCTCTCATCAGAAGTGATTGCTGAGTTCCCCTCCTGAAAACAATTGGTTAATATCCTCTCTCCTTCAACAAATATCTTCATTTTTGTAAGACTACTTGTATCTGCAGTATAGAGTTAAGTATTAAGGCTGCATAACTAGTCCCAAGGTCTTGCTGCTTCCTTACAGTAGTTATTTTCAGCCTACAAATGCCCCATAAATTGTTTTAACCGGCACTAGTCAAGAGAGGGGTTACCTGCTTCACCACAGTGGAGGAAAGGTATTTCAAGATGGAGTTGTGCTCAGGCTGAATTCCCAGTATAGACCTGTAATTTAAAAACACCCTTTTTTCTCTACAGAGTTTTGAAACTATATAGTTTTAAAATTATATATTCATATATTGCATCCAAATTTGAAACAATGTTGTTTGAAAATACTTACTTTTACGTTCAGCTTTCAAATTATAAAGCTTCAAGTCCCACTGCCTTGTGTGTCTCAGTAAAGCAGGGTAACTAAGTGGAGCCATTGCAGGTTTTCCTTTTTTATGCTGAGATTTGCTAAGAGGAATGACTTCATCTACTAATTTGTTTATTAATAATTGGAAAAAAAAAATAAAGCAGTTCACTGACTTGCCGAGCTCATGGGTTACAATCTATTTTTATCCACAAAGATATCATAAACATTTCTCCTTCTTCCAAGAACAGCAGAGCAAATAATCCACGGCAATTTCTTGGTTTGTATTCAAGTTAAGAGACAAAAAAGCTAGGAGCTGGAAAGTGTAATAGTTCATAAAGTATACAGGCAGGTAATGTAAGTTCTGCACAAGCAGGAGAAGCCCAGGTTGAGACAAGGAGTGATTTTGCAGCTTATCTGCCACACCTGGGAAGTGACGTCTTTCTGTACTGGATTTGAGTGGCCAGACTGACATCCTGGTGACACTCCCGTGTCAAATAGCTCCAGTACCACATGCTACCAAGGAAAGCACACCAAACCCTTCAGGAGAAACTCAGGTCCTGTTCCTCTGGAGGCTGATTCACGCCTTAAGACACGCAGGTTGTTTTCATCTACAAATACTGGGGACAGGAAGGAAGGCATGAAGAGAAGGTTTATTTTAACCCTAACCATCACTGCACTTATTTTAAATTGTTCTTTATATCACATAAATACCTCAAAACTTTCAGTTCTAAGAATAACCTTTGTCATAGAAGGGTGATCAGAAAAATATTAGAAAAAAAAATTTTATGAAAAAAAGCACTTTGCACATGTAATTGTACTCATGTTATGGATTTCACTGTGCCTTTTTCTCTGCTGTCCCTCTGTATCTCATGTGAGACTTGCAACCAGTCTCTGTTCAACTACTGTGCTTTTTTTTACTTCTCTCTTCTTTGTAATGGTATCTGTAATTTTCCTTCTTATTTTTCCTAATAGGGGCTATTTTTGTCACTCCAATTGGAAATCTAAACAGTTTTACATGAGCAGCTCATAGACAAATAAAGAAAAAATAGGCAAAATAAAGCCTTTTGCTTTCCCACTTGTTTTCACTTCCCTTTTTACACTTCAGTGTTACTAAAAAGACTTTTCCTGGGAGAAGGTTAATGCAACTGGCCCAAATGAGCAGCAGGAGCCACCAGTCAAGTCACTGCAGGGTCAGGTGAGCTACTGGTCATGAAAAAGGAAGGGAGAAAAAAAGATGACTGACAGGTTGTATGTCTGCTGTGGCTGTGATATGAAACCACATCCTCACAGCATCCCAGGCTCCTGATTTCATTGCCCTTGAGGTGTGTAAGGCGCTGCTGTGGGGTAGTTCAATGCTCCCTGATGCTGGGTAGGGGAGAGGACAGATGACCATGGCATAGGCTTCTTCTGCACATCGATGCCATGTTTTGGTCCCTGTCCACAACACGGAAGATCTGTTCTGGAACAGACACCAGTCTGGCATTTGAAATTTGCCACTTCCTAGGAAAGCCTGAGAAAGAGTACCTTTCCATTCCTCCTGGTAAATCCGGGCCACCTGCCATGAGGAATGCAAGGTGACAGGGTCAAAAAGGAGATGAGGAAAGGGAAGTCAATCACACTCTGGTTTCACACCCCTGATCGGTGGGTTTGCAGCAAGACACTTCCGTTGCTCTCTCACCACACCCCAACAAAATGGCTTTTCATGTTTGTCATGCCTCTTCCATACATTCCCTTTTTACTTGGGAATCTCCAGATGCCCTCCCCTTTCCCAGGGTTTTCTCTCCATAAGTTCTCAATACATTAGAGCACGTAGGCACTCCATTTTAGGAGTAAGAAACACAATTATCTATTCAACTAACAGAGTGAACATAACACAATTACATTAGAAATGCAAGACTGTAAGTACAGTGCACACACAGAGCACATTTTCCTTAGTGGATTACCCCATCTCCCCGTGATTTGTGCTCAGGTGCTTCCTGA
Source organism: Oxyruncus cristatus (assembly GCA_013399855.1). Taxonomy (NCBI): domain Eukaryota; kingdom Metazoa; phylum Chordata; class Aves; order Passeriformes; family Cotingidae; genus Oxyruncus; species Oxyruncus cristatus. The sequence continues at coordinate 498,752 of VXAY01006251.1, forward strand.
GCCAGAGATGTTGTCTCTGTCTGGGAAGATGAGATGTTTTGCACATCCTGAAGGTGGCAAGGTGCACATGCTGACTGCGGTTTGCCACGTGCAGTGAGTCTCACAGAGCAAAAAGCCTCAGAGTGATGATAAATACAGGTTGAGCCGTTGATGCAAAACCTGGCCAGGACCTGATGTAACACCCACTTAAGATTGGTGAGACCTAGCAGATAAGAATAACTCACAGAAAGGTGAAAACAGCCACTTTGGAGAGGTTTAGCTCAGCTGAAAGCCACTGAGCAGTGAAGAAACCTAATGCATTGGAGCAGCTCGTATCTCACCAATGTGTTCTTGGATATTATTCATCCGTGGCATCACAGCTGCACTCAACCCTTTATAAATACCTGAAAATCGCTGGATGTGATAAATCTTTTAAGTTCTGCTGTTCTAATCAAAATTACTCATCACAAATAATAGCAGAAAATGGTGCGTGGATTTTTCAGCTGTGTAATTATTATTATTTTTCGTTTGAATTGAGATCTGAGATGCAGGTTAGCCTAGACACCACAGAGGAAGACAGGAACTGAGAATCTTATGGGCTGAGCCAAGTACCAATCCAGTAAACTCTAAAGGCCTGAGAAAAAGATAACAATGTGCATTCAGTTGAAGAGGGGTGTGGGGGCCCAGAGAAGTTGACTTGAGTCAAGGAGTAGATTGTAGTGGTGCTTTCTTCCCCTTAACCATGGATCATTGCAAGGGGCAATGTCACAGGGAGAAATTTCATAACTTACCTGCTGAGGGCTGCTTTGTGATCTCCAGTTTGAGAAGGAAACCCTTCTGCAGGCTTGGAGAGCTGAGCAGAGACAAGTAAAGCTCAGAACTGGGGCTGCATGCAGTGTCCAGTGGCAGAGAGCCAAGAGTAGGTGAGGGAGTGGAGCAAATGGATGCTCTCCTCTCCTTGTTCCTGATCTGAGGCTGGGACATAGAGCATTCCTGCTGGGAAGGATACAAGCTCCCAAGCTGACACACCAGAGCTCCAGCAGAGTCATTCAGCACATGTTTTTTTCCTACCAGTGTAAATCCACACCTATGGCTGCACTGTCAGCCAAGGCGTTGCTCTGGGCAGCTGACAGTCTCATAAGGATGAAGGTCTCTTCAGCTCAGCCCCCCCAGCCCTGTGGATTAGTCCATATGCCAAACACCAAGGGAAAACAGCATGCTCCGTGCAGGCAGCTAAGAAAGTCACAGGCATCTCCTTCCTGAGGCCCTCTCCCAGGTGCTGAGCATAGGAAAGAGACTTGGAGCAGAGTGGGAGGGAAGGAGGTGAAGGAAAGAAGCAAGAGAAACAAACATTGGGAACATGTGTTTACAGCAGAACTCTTCTACCACTTCCTTCCTGCCCTGCACCACCAGCTGCCCCAGTAGAAGCCGTGCAGAAAGGAGAATACTCAGACAAACACAGGGTCAAAAGAAGGGTGCAAAGCCCAGAGGGAGGAGAGGAGAGAGAAAGTCAACCAATCCTGAAGGTGTTTTTGTTAAGGTGCACAGAGTAGAAAAGCTAATGAGTAACTGAGATGGTGTGTGACTTCTGCCATGTCCCTGCCCCAGCTGTCCCCATCTGCCTGCCCCATGAGCTGTATTCACCTGCTGTGCTTTACTGTAGAAGGGGAGGTCTCCAAGACCCTCTGTGGTGCACAGGTGGAGAGCAGCTCTGTGGTGTGCAGGTGAACAGCAGCTCTCACATCAGTCAGGCACATCTGAGTTGAGGACAAGCTCTTGTATGTCAGTTAATAGGTGAAGTCTGGTCAGACGAGTGCTGCTGACACTGAAATCAAACACCCTTTTTATCCCCTCTACACAGCAGTTTGGGAGGTGGCCCAGAGAAAACCCCTCCTCCTACACCATGGGTGGCAGATGCTCAGAGGCAGCAAAACACTCGAGTCACCACCAGCCTTGATCCCAACCACTGCTTTTGTAAGTTAACACCAGCTCTCAGTCCACTTTCACTGCTAGGAAAGGAGGGAAGTAACTGCACCCTCTGACACACAACCTGCCAGAAGCCCTGCTGAGAACTCTGATGTCTTCCCCACACAGCAGTGAGGATTCTCCTCTACAGTGATTCTTAAGATGGGACAATACTGGGTCCAACTTTTTTCTGAAGGCATGATTATGTCTAAATTACTCTACAACTTCATATTCATCTACCTTACTTTTGTAGGCTGAGATCCACGTGAGATTTTGGATGCAGGTGACACATGGCATGAGAAATGCTGGGGCTTCTAGCAACTACAATATGATTTTAGAATGGGGAACTAGCAGATAGGAGAGGGATGGTTTTGTGTCCAGGGACAAAAATTCAGATCCCCCTTGAGAGAGCTTCAACATACCTACCAGACTCCAGTCCAGTTCTCAGAGGTGGAGGGATGTGACCCTCCAGAAAGACACTTTTGCCCAATCAGTGCAGCAATCACCAGTCCATCAGCACAAGAATGGAGGAAGATTTACTGTGGGGAAGTGGAAGGCAGTCCCAGAGTGGGGTCACACCCTCCACTGTACTTCTGTGTACCCAGCACTTTCTCAGTTCCTCTGTCTGAGGAGGTGCCTTTCAAACATCCCCACCTCAGGGAACAGCTTATTCTACTGCTGGTGCTGGGGACGGCAGGTACCACTGGCCTCTGCCCTCTTGCTTGACAGGACATCTTCATTCAAAACTCACTGAATCGGGGTACTCGATGGAAGTGAACACCTCTGCACATGAGACAGGAGATCCTCTCTCGGTGTCTATGGCTGTGGCCAGCACTGTGCTGTTGTGAGGGTCTCACAGCCCAAGGCAACCTGTCTCCATTTTCTCACACTGTTCTCATCATCTGGTAACCAAACTAAGTCAGGGGACCTGACTGCCCTTCAAACTGTAGGGATCTTGCAAGGCAGGTGCCCTGTTAAGCATTCAGGGTGGAGCTGCTTGTGCCACCCCAGGGACTGCTCTTGCCCACATGGAGGGGAAGAAATGGCCCCACCAGCTTGTCCACCCTCCCAGAGATGCAGGAGACAATCCCACTGCACTGGGAGCAAACTGCTTCCCCTTAGTCTGCTTGAGATGGGCCCAAGCAAGCAACAAATAAATGTTCAGAGGCTGCTAAAAGCTTCTCCCCTCTGTGAACTCAGGGTTAAAAAAATGGCACACACACAGTGAGGGCTGTGAAAAGCCCATGTGCCTCCTCTGTCTGAAGGGACTGTTTCTGCCAACACATCTCCTTGTGGAGATAGCAGATTTACTTACCCTGGAGTAGGTGTCCACCCATGAGAGAATCCCCAAAAGATTAAGCCAGACAAGACCTCTCTTTATTAAGAATGTTATACAGTGGACACCTTCAACTCATAAACAGAGCAAAATACAATTTTTCAGGGCACACACCACCATTACAGTGCCCTCACCTCCATATTTCTCTATTCTTTTGGAGAATACTTCTGCACGGAAATCATCCTGTGACTTTGCAAGAAATGCTGCCCCTAGCACTGCTTAACATAACCCAAATGCCAGGTCTGTTTTTTGTGTATGGCCATCTTGAAAAGGTGAAGATTTTTGTAACCCCTCCTGTTCAAAGAGCATTAAATTTCTTTGCCTCCATCTCTTAAAGGTGTATATTCTTCTCTTTGGTCTTATCTACATCCTCTCACTGCCCTTATTTCCTGTTGTTTCCCAGAGGTATCAGACAGATGTGGTTGGCAGTTTCTCTGACATTCTATGATGGGTGTAGTATCATACTACAAATTTAACTTCTTCAGCTGTTATTCTTTAAGAGGAGGGAGCAGAGAAGTGTGAATTAGACAGACCTGACCCACTACGTTGCAAGTGTGGAGGTACACACCAGTAGACAGATTCTGGTTCCTGTATACAGGGTAGTCTCTGACACAACAGCACAGTTGTTCTTTTCTAACCTTAACGATTCCATGATTCTGTGAGCTACCACCACCCACTTTGGATGGTTCCCCCTCCTGAGTGACCATAAATGCTACCTTCATTTGGAAGTCTGCCTCTGAAATCTCTACAGTTTGCACTTTTTGTTACTCTGTTAAAAAAAAAAAAAAATTGAAGACTAATATTCCCAATTTACTCTGGGAATTGTCTTTAGTAATTGATCAGTAGCTCAGTCTTATTTATCAGGCATGGTTTAGGGACAGTGCCCAATATCCCATTGTAATAGACAAACACCATTTTAATAAAATAAAATTTCTTGTAGTCAAGAAATTCCTTGTGAAAAACAGCACTTTTTCCTGGAAGTAAATCAGACCTGACTCTCAGGGGGTCCCCAGAGAAGACCAGCAGGACTTGGAAAACTTGCCTGTCTTAGATGCTTCCTCGAGACAAGGATCCCACTTGCTCCCCTGACAGGTCAGGTGGGCACCTATGGGGCCATAACCTTTACTGACACCTTTTTAAGTGATGCAATGTTTACTTTCCACCTTGTCTTCTGATTCTCAGGAAACACCAGCTGGAATAGGAACAATGGAAGATTGTCCAAACAGAAATGATAGCTCCACTTGCCAAGGAATTCCCTACGAAGAGAGCCAGCCACTTCTGGTTGCTGTTTACAGCATCGTTTTTTCCATAGGCCTTCCAGCAAATTGCTTAACTTCCCTGCTAACATTGGTACAAATCCAAAGGAATAAAATAATTGCCATCTACATTTTCAGTTTATCCTTGTGTGAGCTGATGTATATAAGCACCTTGCCTCTCTGGATTATCTATGTGCAAAACAAGCACAGGTGGACCATGGGTGTCACTGCTTGCAGAATTACAGGATTCATCTTTTTCTGCAATATATACATCAGCATTCTGCTTTTGTGCTGCATTTCTCTGGATCGTTACGTGGCACTGGTGTACCCTCTGGAATCAAGGGGGAGAAGAGGACAGAAAAAGGCCATCATAATAGTCTCTTTTCTTTTTGCTGTGGTTGCAGTAATCCACATTCCAGTGTTTTACATGGAAGATAAGCAAGGACCCACAAATAGAACCTGCTTTGAGGCTGTGCCCCTTGACATAACGCTGGCTTCTTTCAGCTTTGCTAGATTCCTATTTGGATTTGCCATACCCTTCACAATCCTCATTTTCACAAACTACAAAATTTTTCAAATTACAAAAAGTAGCAGCAGCTTGACTTGTCATCAAAAAGCTAAAGTGAAGTATCTGGCTATTGCCATTATTGTCATTTTCCTGATCTGCTTTGCTCCCTACCATGTGGTACTCATAATAAGAGCCATACACTTCATGTTTCATCAGAAATGCCCATGTCCATTTGAAAAGAAGATATATTCAATTTTCACAGTGTTTCTGTGTTTAGGCACTGCGAATGGTGTCGCTGATCCAATCATCTACGTGCTGGTTAGCGAAAACATCAGAAAAGATTGTTACAGGAGCCTGAGGAGGTGGAGATGGAACTCATCCAAGCTAAATTCATCCACTAATCACAAGACTGACAGCAGAAAATCAAAAATACGAGAAGAATCAGGGGAAGAAGAGCAAAGAGAAGAAAACAACGAACTAACAGATTTGTCCAACATTCAGAAGACCTGTACTAGTGGCAGAGACCAAGAAGGTGGCAGCTAGCAGGTAGATGTTGAAACAAATAAGAAGTTCCCAATGCCAGCCGCAGGCTGCAGACTGCAGCACACAAGTATTTACATGCTGACGTCATCCTGCATGTCCTGCATGGGTCAGCAACTCCTCGAGGACACTACGGGAGCAACAATTCTTATTTCTGTTTGTCTCCTCCAATAAACTTTGCCCACCAGTATCATCGGTGAAAATATTGCTTTGCTAAGGATATGTGGAAAAAAACAAATAATTTACCTTGACTCAAATTGAAATCCTAAAAGCTTAGTATTTGGACTGAGTCTTTTGCCCACATGAAGTAAAATCAGTTTTATCATCTGAGTGTAAAAAACCCCCAACCCACTGCTGAGGAGAACGACGTATCGTTCTTATGGTTGAAATTTTTGCTTCTTGAGGAGGTACATGTTCAGAGTCTCATAAATGCACTCTGCTGTTAATGTTTGTGGTTAACCAGTGGAAAATATTAAAAATGAGTGAGTCTTTCAATGAGAGCCTTGAAAATGTTTGTCATACTTCTGTACGCATTGCACATTCTGGGGAAATTAGAGGGCAAAACAGCGGACTGGTAACACAGAATGACAGTACTGCTGCTGCATTAGTCAAGATCCTGCACTGTCCTGGAATTCTTAAAATATTCAATTCTAATGCTTGACAGTTTACAGTTAGTAATTTTTCCTTGTTTTGCAGTCAAATCTAGAATGCGTTGACATATATAGAAAACTGTTACATTTCCAAGTGGACTCAGAGACTCTTTTATGCCATCTCTGAATGTTTGCTGAGCTTGTGTTTCATTTCTGAGTAAGCCAACACTGCCTGTAAAAGAGCCAAGTGCCTGACTGACATGGAAGGGCTGGTAGCCTGGAGAGCAGTCCTTTCTCCCCATAGCTGGGAACTCCCTTGGACATTCTGGAGGTGCACACAGGAGACCATCCTGCAGCAAATTTCTTATTTGCTTATTACCACTCTTACTATGAATAACTTATTATAGTTACATAGTAGCTCCCTGTGCCTTCAAACCAGAATTTAAAAATTAAGAATTGTACAAATCTGGCAAGATTTACCTAAACAGCTTCTTCATATTTTTATGTGATCCAACAGACAAAGATCACGAGACAATCTAAGTACGAGTTTGCAAAGTGTTTCACAGCATCATTCTGTTTCATCTGTAATTTTGTATTTCTGTGGTATTTTAAAACTGTTATCCACGTTCATATTTCTGAATTGAACTAGTATTAGCCAATGTTAACATTAATGTAAATAGGTTATTTTTTAAATATATTAAAATTGCCATTGATATTTCTATATATTACGTTTTATTCTTGTACTCTTTTGGAAAGAAATATTGTGCCAAAATGATATTTCCTCAATAAATTATATTTATTAATTTTTTTTTTTACCATTATTTAATTGCTCCTCTGGTATCTACCTATGAAATATTTTTTTCCTCAAAAGCAGCTCACATAATACTAAATTGGAAAAATGTGAAGTTCTGTTGGGATGCTAATTAACAAATTCTGTGTTTCTATTTTCATACACATCCCAAAAATCAAATTCTCTGAGGTATCAAGAAGAGATCAGAATATCAGAGTATCTGTAATTTCGCTGAAAATCAAACTTTCAGCAGCAGCTGAATACAGCTTGGAACAGCCCCTGTCAGCCCCAGCACTGGTGACACATCTCTGAAGATGCAAATGCAAACTGCCCCAGCCTCAGGATTTTCATAATCTAAATGTAAACTCTGATGAATAATAGCAGTGAATTTAGAAGAAACCAGAGGAACAGGCTTCTGAACTGATTGAAAGAGATAGCTATTGACTTCAGTGAATTCAAAAATCTCTCTGATGTTTTTCCTCTGATAAATAGTGAGGGTCTAGGAAGGTGATTATCCCGCTCTACCCTGCGCTTGTGCGGCCTCAGCTCAAGCCCTTTGTTGCAGTTTTCAGAGCCACGATACAAGAAGGAAATAAAGTTATCAGAGAGTGTCCAAAGAAGGGCTACAAAGACAGTGAAGGGTCTAGAGGGGAAATTGTATGAGGAGTGACTGAGGTCACTTGATCTGTTCAGCCTGCAGGAGAATGAGGGGAGATCTCACAATGGGAAGCAGAGGGGCAAGTACCGATCTCTTCTCTCTGGTGACCAGTGATAGGACCCAAGACAAAAGCATGAAGTTGTGTCAGGGGAGGTTTAGGCTGGATATTAGAAAAACGTTCTTCACCCAGGGGGTGGTTGGGCACTGGAACAGGCTCCCCAGGGCAGTGGTCATGGCCCCAAGCCTGACAGAACTCAAGGATCATTTGGACAATGCTCTCAGGCATGTAGTGTGACTATTGGGGATGGTCCTGTGCAGGGCCAGGAGTTGGACTTCGTGATCCTTGTGGGTCCTTTCCAACACAGGATATTCTGTAATTCTATGAACCAACATTAGAGCCCAGTGCCATTAGATGCAAGGGACAGGCATTATCAGGGTCTGATGCAACAGCTGTAATTTTTTTGCCTTACTAAAGTTGCATGCTGTTCTAAATTATTATATTGTTATGCATCTTCTCTTTAAGAAAATCATTGGAGTTTCTTTGTTCAGACACACTCTGAAACAAAAGCCTCAGAAGTGGCAAAGACCCATGCAGCCTGAAAATTTACCTAGATAATCTCCAGAGGTGCTTTCCAAATAATTCTGTGACAGAGTACTGAAGGTATTAGGTGCCAGGTACCAAACAATGTACCCACATGGAAGAACTGCAAATCCTGACTTCTTTGGATAAACAGAAAAGCAGCTTTACAGCTGAGAGAGGACATATAGAAATGCTATTTTGTTTTGTTAAAATATCCCATCAGATGAACTTGATGTTTCTTATCTGAAAAATTGAAGCATGTGATCTGTTTTGTCAGACTGTGCCACGCAGGCAAAGAAAAGGTCTCAGCTTTGGGACACACGTAAGAGACTCAGCAAAGGGCACTACTCATGTCAGAGCAGATCTGAGGGGTGGACTGACTGTGTGGGTCTTTCCACCCTTTCCTCCTGCAGAGACATCACCCTGCAGTAGGTCTGCAGGGACTGCTTCGTACTGTGAAGAAAGGTTCTCTTGCTACATCAGATCTGAATCTCCACACCACTATTTGGATCTGTGCCACGACCTACTCACTCAGCTCAAGCTGTAGGATGACGTGGAGAGTGTACAGAACTAAACCTAGGCTCTGCCTCCCAGTTTGGTCTTTAGATGGCCAGGTCTCCACACATAAGGCTCGGAGCAGGTGAGCTGCTCATCAGTGCACAGGGCTGAGATTAGAAAATTTCACTCTCTTTTGTATTCAGCATTTACTCAAGTATAACTTCCATCATTTAAAGAAGAGTGGGCTACTGAATAAATAAAACATTATTTCATTTTTACATGTGTCTCAGACACTCATAATGTGCCTGAGAGATAAGTGGATTGCTGATTATTTTAAGTGTGACTGTGAAGTATGAAATGAATAATTTCTGGCTATGAACTAGAGCTGGCCAAGCTAGTTTTTGCACACAATATATCTGATCTGTTTGTTTATTCATCAATTTCAGCTATTCCTAAAGACTGCAAATTTTTATGTAAATGTTTGGGGTAAGTCACTTACAAAACTCTATTTCTGACTAAGAAATACTTTCATGTTCTGCATTAAATTTTGCTTCAAGAGGGTAGTTACACAAAACAGGCAAGACCCGATATGAATTAACTCAGACTCCATGTGTGATAAAGTTTCATCTGCAGTTGGTGACCTTGTAGCCGTTCTCATTTAGTCCCTGCTCTCATGTACAATCCCATATCGAATCTTTGTTGGGTACTGTGTGATGAAACATAACTCATAGTCAGCCTTTCAAAAGTATCCACAATCTAATGGCTTTTTTTCATGAGCATATTGTCATTCTACAGCTCCCACTGGTGGGACAGATCTTTTAGGAAACATCCTCTATGCAGTGAAATGATGACAAAGTCCCCTGACGGGTTGGAATGCCTGACTTATTCTCAAATTAGCACAAACCCAAGGCAGCAAATAAGGGTGGAGGGATTGCATCAGAGAGAGGCGATCATTTTTTTAACCTCCTTGCTGTGCGGGGAAGCACACAGCTGTCAGCATCCCCGAAGTTGGATCTCCCAGTATGTCTTCTGCAAATGATGTATAGAGGACGTGATACCTACCAGTCCTCTCCATCTCTTCAAGTGCCTTCTGGGGTGGTTTGCATTCCTCTGCACTCCCTCTTTCCATGCAAAACGAACCTTTGCACAGGAGAGGGCGCTTCTGTTTGCAGCAGGGGGGTGCAGCATGGCCTCATGATTCAATCTTCAAGTGACAGCAATATGAAGCATAAAAGGAGAATTCTGTTATCCCAAATGGGACTAATACTTATATCGTGGTAATAGATGTTAGTAGCTGCCATCATGAGCTATTGGTAAGAAAGGGTAGGACTCTCAACTCATTATGTCTCATCTGTAATTCAGATCATGGGTAACTGCTAGGATTTTACTCTCTTACTCCATCCTGTAAGAAATGCTCTGAGGTAAGGAAGCGAAAAACAGCCTTGCAGACAGACAGAAAGTCTGCTGAGGAGAGATGATAAGATATGTGGTAAGAATTGTATGAACTATCACATGAATACTGTCTACAAGAGCAAGCTCTCAGTACACCACGAAACGATGCATCCTGTTCGATAGCCTCAGTCTGTGACAGGGCCTGTGCATTTCAGCCCTTGATCACAGAGCATCCCCTCTATGTTCAAAGGTCTGTCTCGAGATATTTTGTAGAGGGCGACAAAGAATCAAAGAGAAGAGAGATACTGTGGGAAAAGGGTGCTGTGTGATATACAAAGTCCTGAAAAGCCTTGTAAACCTGAAGTCGCAGATGTTCTGAACAAATATGCAAATATCCATGTTCAGAAAGCTACTTAGAAATGCAGCAGCCTGTATCACAGTTCCCCATCTGTAAAATGTGACACTTCTTCCCTTGAGCATTGTCTGGCCTCTCGGTTTAGAATACCAGCCCTTGCAGGAGATACTAGAAAGAGTGAGCAGGTGTGTGGTATGCATATTCAGAGTTTATTGCAATGGAGCAGTGAACAGCGTGGAGGCAAATATAAGGTATTAAAGCACAAATTCTAATGACTCAGGACTTTCAGAGTTAGAATCAAAGTACTTTATTTGCTTCTATTTATGCTGGGACACCAGAAAAAAAAACAAACCATGCAGACTTTCATTTTAACTTCGCGTCTCCTCCCGGCAACATGGGCACTAGACCCCTGAGGACTTTGTTGGGATTTTCTTCACTAGGATATTTTGGTGTTTGGAGGTGATTTGTTGCTTCCAAAACATAAGAGTGATACTGATCTACAGAGCTGACTTCCAAACTGGAAAAAATCAGGGCCAAGTACTCTCCAGATTCATAGTACCTGTCTGGGTACAGGACTGAAGACATCAGTAACACTAATGGCATTTGCTATTGCACTGAGGTACACAATAGACCCCCAACAAAAATCTTTAAAATCCTTGGAGATCTATACAAGTGGACTCTGCCTCTCTAGCTCTTCCCTTCCTGGCACTATTTTCATAGATTGGGAAGTACTTTCTTAGCACCAGATTTCTGGGATGAGTCTCTGACAATGTGAGTCTGATACACTTGAGACAACAGAACTATTCTTATTTATTTGAGCTTATCTATTTGATTAATTTGGGGGAGGGGGTTGCCCTTCTTAAGTATAGTTGGGAACACTAGGCTCACACCACCCACTACAGCTAGTTTTTATTATTGTATGCTTGACATTTATAGGTGACTAGACAATATGTTCGAAAAAGGATATTCCATGAGGTATTATGAAAAAATCCAGTAATTTTCCATTTACTTGTATGTACATTTCTGTCTAATTCTTTTGTTCAACTCTTTCCTAAAATAAGGCTTAGGGAAATGGACAGTCCCCAGCTCTCAGTGGAATGGTGCAGTTCACTGCACCGCTGGCAGTAACCGCTGTGTCCTGAAGGGAACAAATGCACAGGTCTCAAACTAAACTCAGGACTGGACACAGCAATATGCAAAAGGGAAGGAAAATGTACATTAAACAACAAGGGAACTCAGGAGTATCACTGACTTCTTGCTGTCTTGACATGTGGGAATGGCCCATCGACAAAAGTCAGGAGATTCTAGGCAGGCCAAGAACAAATCTCAAGTTTCTCTCAGAAACAAAGGGGCGAATGAGGAACTTCCTCTGTACACTGGGGTGTGAAGCAGATACGGGCAGACTGTAATGTCATAAAGATTTGATGGGAAACTAAAGGTCAGAAGGCCACTTCAGTATCCACAAAAGCAGAATTAAAAGTGATTTTGTAACTCAGCACGGGGCTTTCCCTAATGAGAGGCTGAGTGGACCCTGCTTGCTTTATTAAAGGATGAGTCGTTCCCTCTTCTGACCAGAAATATTCCCCTCTCATGAGAAGGGAGAAACTGGAAATTATACTAAATATTTGTCTTTTTATTTTCTTAGCATTCAGTTTCAGATACTAGAGCCAGTCAAATTCCAAGATGATAAATAACAATGTACAAGGGAAATTCTCAGAAAATAATCTTTTTTTTTTTTTTTTTTTTTAAACTCTGGAGATACTGAAACTCATTACAAATAAATCAACGTGATGTTAAACCAAAGCTGTGAAAACAGACCTCCACCTCCTCCCTGAAGGCTGTGAAAAATTAAAAGTGAATCTGAACTTCTTTTGCTGTAATGTACTTTCAGATCATAATGACTTCAAACCTCCAGAATTTAGAGAATTTTGGAGTTTTTTAATGTAGAAATGTAGCTTGAGTATATTACACAATGTAAAGTAACATTAATATGTAATCCTGGCCTGTCCATCCTTCAGTATGATATTTAATTGACTGGCATGAAGAAAAGGTTTTTAAAGCAACATATCATTGAAATATTCAACACAACAGTCATGGTGTGAGTCTACTGCCTCTATTGTGAACCATGAAGAAGTTTCACCTCAGAAATTACACTGAGAGGTTCATTTCCCCTTTCTATATTCCAGTTTTTGTTTAGGATAAATTTCTTTGTGCTTTCCAGTGTAATTCAAGCCCTGATCACTTTCAAGTCACGGGATGATGTTTTTCCAGGAGTTCAGTGTAGTCACAAGAGGGCACCAAACTCTACTCTATTTCTCCTGCTGGGCATGGTGGACTTCACAGTAGAAGAAAAAACATTAATAACGCTCATATCTCTTAAGTTCACATCCTGTAATCATAAGTTTGTAAGACTTCGTGCTGCTCGGTAGAACAGTCTGTACGGATGAGTGTGTGTGTGCTGTTGATTGCTGTTGAGCCAGACACAAGACCGGGTTATAGTATTTATCCAAATATGGCAGAAACACTCAACCTTTTCCAAATGAGGGCTACAAACAGGCTGAAAAACAAGGAAAAACAAAACAAAACAAACCCAAACCCAAACCAAACCAAACCAACAAACCCATGAGAATTGAAAACAAGCAGGAAAATCATGGGGAGAAAAAGAGAGAGACAATTCCATTGCACTAAAATAAAAAAAAATGGAGGATGATAGAAGTCACCAGCATCTGTCCATGACTCCATGGAGAGGATGTAAGTGGTAGAAGGCAGAGATCATCTAAGGCATCAGCTGAGGTGCCCCATGTAATATCTAAACACCCAGCAAATTCTGACCAACTCTTTGATGAGCCCCACTTTGCCTCCTTGCCTCAGCAAACCACTCTCCACATCATCCTGCACTGCTGCTCATTGCAGCTCTGGTGACTTTGTCCCAAGTCTCCTGGCATTTGGTGCTATCTGTAAGTAACGCAAATCAAAGTATTATCTTTACAGAGAGGGTAATCAGCCATTGGAATGGGCTGCCCAGGGAGGTGGTGGATTCTCCGTATCTGGAGGTTTTTAAGATGAGACTGGATGTGGCACTGAGTGCCGTAGTCCAGTAACCGCGGTGGTGTTGGATCAAGGGTTGGACTTGATGATCTCCGAAGTCCTTTCCAACCCGTGTGATTCTGTGATTCTGTGATTATTCCATTAACATTAGACATGTTGAAATGATTGCTGGGAAACCACTGGCTGCTGACAGAGCACCAGAAGACACGAGTTAACATTCCTTTATTGCTACGAAAGTCAAAGCTGTCATTTCTGTCAAGGTGCAGGACTGGAGCAGAGAACAAGACCAGCTCACAGCCTCTTACCTGTGTTCATACTCATGGTTCTAATTGGGTTAACTCTTTAACCAGACAAGGCACACAGGTTTTAGAAATCATTCTCTTAGGAAAAAATTGTGTTAAAAAAAAAAAAAATCACATTTTTAATATGCCTTTTCAAGCTTTCATTTACATAATTCTTATGCTCATTTTCTGATAGCTTCAATAATTTATAATTGCTATGTTGCTACTATAATTTAGGATATATTTTTTCTTGTAGACTATGCAATTCTACTAAGCCACCATCAAATCAACATCAGTAATAATTTGTGGATACAATACGTTTTCCATTTAACCTATGGACTCACCAAACTCTCAAATAAAATTTGGACACAATCCGAACACTCCAAGAAGTCATCACAGCCTTCATCTACTCTTCAAGGAGCACAGAGGGTCATTTTAACTTGCAGAGAAAGCATTAACTTCTGTAAACTGCATATTTCTCTTACTGATGCTTAATTTTACTCTCCTTGCTGTTTATGATGGATCTAAAGAAAATCACATTTCTGGTTTGGAAAACGTAAAACAACCAATGCTGTCAACAGCATCTTACTGAAGTCTCAACTACCAGAACTGTTACTGCATATTAACCTCAGTGTTCTTACTCTTCTGCTTTTTTTCCCCGCTAGATTTCATGGTCCAAATGCTTACCAACTTTACGGCAAGCCTAAAAATAAACAACTGACCTACATATTCTTAAAAGTTTTGTTAGCTTTAACCGTGCTTTTGAATCACAGCTCTCCGGTTTGCCATGACTGCAGAAATTAGTTTCCCACTGGTATTGTAATTTTCAAGGATACGGGTTCTAGGAACAGCACGGTGCCTTCCAAAAGGCTGGTTTCAAGAGCAAAACACTGTAATATCAAAAGATGCAGAACAGCAAAGGTGCAAGCCACAAATCTGGCCTAAAAGATCTGAAAGCCACACTCTAATGTATGTTCAAGCATATATGAAAAAGGAATTATTCATTAACTTCTTCAGCTTGCAACCGCTTCAGGCTATTTTGTTCTTGCAGTATCTGCAGTTTCAAAGGAAGGTAGAGCTGGTGGGGGAGAGAAGATCTTCACATGCCCGGCACAAACACATTCATCAGAAACAGACTAACTCCCGAGGTGAAAATATGGTACTTAGCTGGCTGCAAAGAAAGGAATACCTTGTGTAGTGACAGGCTGCACATGGGTTTTGAGCCTGTGGGTGCTATTTAATAGTAGATGCTTAGTTGCTATAGCAACTGTCGTAGTCTATGGTATTTATGCTTAGATATGGAACACATATTTTAAGACGCACCAGATAACATGGCACTCAAGTGTCCAAAATGTATGTCTAAAAGAAAAGCCCTATTAAGAAGCAGGTGTGTTCCTCTAGTTATTAAAAATCCTTTTAAGGCAGCACTTTTGCAATAACAAAACCATCTCATCCCTCACAAACACAAACCAAAACTACCATGATGATCCAGGAGAGGGTTTAGAAGCCTTAAAACAAGACCCAAAACATCGTTCAAGCACTTTAAAATCCATCTTTGCTGATTGCTGGTACATAATCCGGAGACTTTTATTGTTTGGTCCAGTGCATGTGGCTCTATCACTAGAGGTTTCCATCGCCCTTAATTTGGTATCATCCAGGCTTTCTTCCTCCCGCCCTCTACAACACCAGCTCTTGGCCCCTGCCTGCCAGGGTACATACACAGTATTTGTGGTGTCACAGATGGAATTTCCCAAGTGTACTCTGTAGCCCCTTTGGTTTTGTAGCTTTGCATCTCACCCACCATGTAGAATCCCTTCTCTGAACTGTCTGGCAAATATAAATCTTGTTGAAAAGACTTCTTTTATTTTTATTTTGTCACATCCTGCTGGTTGGGGAGCATAAACAAATAGTGTAACAGGAGGGCACTCTTTCTTTCCAGTTCTTTCCACCGGAAGAGGAAACTATGTTCAGTGATTTCAACACCTACCTGCTGGTGAGGGACCTTTAACTCCAACACAACACTTTAGCCAGGCAGGCTAAGAGAGTTTGTGGACTAGTACAAGCTTAACAGCTTCCCTGGGTCCTGTTTCCACTCTATTTCCTGCAGTCAAAACATACTAATACCACTTCTTAGCAATTTATTATCGGTTCCATAAAGTTACTCGCTGGCTTGGGTAAACACAACAGTGCTGCTTTTAGCTCACAGAGTATCTTAGTCTGTACAAGTTCTTACAAAGATCTCCTTTCTTGGCTCATGTCACCCTTAATCCCCCTGGCCTCCCAGTAGATAGATCAGATACCCACAGCCATAAAACCTAAGGCCTGAGGCTGGTGGCCTGAGGCAGACAGATTTCTGCCTAAGAAGGGATTTGCTTTGCCATTGTTGTGCTGACAGCCACACACCCCCTCCCATCACCTGCCTGCTACTGCTCTTCAGCTTTTCACCAGCACAAACACCCAGCTGAGCCAATACTGCCATATTCAGACATGTATTAGCTGGTGTGTGGATTAGCTGGTGTGATGAGTGCTCTGACTATGCTATTCTCATTTTGTAAGCCACTAATGTTTGATGCCAGCATTATTAGCATCCAACATCGGGCTACAGTTAGCCCGCAAATGTTCACTTGCTTGCTATGAGCTTTGGTTTGTTTTATAGGCACCAGATGCCTGCTGTTCTTTGTCCAACCCCTCCTACCAGTAGAGCAACAGCCCTTCCAAGCTCAGAGCAGTGATGGAGAGGCTCACCCTCACTGAAGGCTGAACAGAACTTCGGCCACCTCTGTTGATCCACACATTAACACACTGTAATACGACAAACATGCTTTCTCTTAAATTCAGTGCACCGTGACTGCAGATCACAAGAAATGAAGTTGTATCCTATACCTGGCTTATGGGGCTCAGCTGAGCTGCTACTACAGGCTTACTTCTTAGGGAACAGCCACATTTAATTACCCTCCTTAGCCTTTCTTCCATCTGCCTCTGGATTTTTTAGGCTAGATCTGCTGCAGGAATGTGCTTGCCTGCAGAAGCACTCAGGACTGTTTCATAATGCTGCCTATCTCAGAGGTAATCAGAATTTGCCAGGTTGGGCTTAAAAGAAATGGCACATTTAGGAGTGGGCCTCCTGCCCTACACTGGAGCCAAATTAAAAAGACAAACATATCTTAAATGCTTTAATCAAACAGTAATTATGAGAGAAACAATACAGGCTCAGAGCAAGTCCACATTGTCTTCAGCAGGCAGAGGCCAGCAAGCTCTGTCCCCGTTTTAAACCACTGGGATCACAGCCAAAAAACTCTTCCAAACCACATGCAGTAGTGGCTGTAAAGCACAGAGCTTGAGCTAACACACCTTGTCTCCCAGAGTAGCCATCCAGAGCACAGCACTGCACTGACGAGTGCTCACAGCTTCCAGCTCAGGGTTGAGTCATGTCTGGTTCTTTTTTTTTTTTTTTTTCTTTCAAAAGCACAGTTTCAGCCCTGCTCCTGGACACTGAGTTCGTGTTACTTTCTGAGGTTTCTTAAACACTATCCAACTCAAAACCAGCCTTCTCGTCACAGCCGATATGCGAAAGTCTGGGCAGCACAGCAGGGGCTGAGCAGCTCTGAGAAAAGAACAGCAAAGCTCCCGACGCATCAAGCACAGCCCAGCACAGGCTCGCTCCAGAAGGGAAGGAAGGGGGCTGGGACGGAGGGAGGGAGCGGTGGCTGCTTTCCAACGAGCGTGGCACGCAGGTCACACCACCCTGTACCAGCCACCGCCGGAGGAAGGGGCTGGCCAGGGCTCCTGGCAGCGCAGGCGGGCTGTGGGATGGGGAGAGCCAGAGCTGGCTGCCAGCACAACTCCCGCAGCCGCTGATTCTCCGCTCCGAGGGGGCGGCGCGGCTGCAGCCTGTGCGCACACGCAGCGCTCACAGACTGGAGCCGGGCCCATCCTTCATCCCTGCGGAGCGCCAGCCAACAGCTGCCCAGCCAAGGGAAGGGGCTGAGGGCAGCAGCTCCACTCGACACAGCCCTCCTGCTCTGGGGCTCCAGCTCAAGTAAGCCCCACCACGTGCTAAAGATTGATCTGCACCTTGGACCTGCTTGGAGAGGTCAAGGCGATGCCTGTTCCTGTCAAACCAGCCCTGTACCTCCTGTTTCAGACGACGAAGAGCATCCCATTCATATTTTATACAGGCTGCCAGTGCTTTTAAATCCCTTTAGAATTGTCACTTGCTCTGAAGATTTTGCTGGGTGCCAGTGGTTATCTGACTGCCTAGGAGGGACCTGCTGAGCTGGTTTGCATCATTTTCCCTGTCCCCCATGTTACTCATTTCATCAGCAAGCAGGCTGCTCTGCAGTGGCTCACTAGGTGCAATGCCTCTCAGTTATCTAGAAGTTTTGGGTAGATACTCTGAATTACCTTCCCATTTAAAAGTTGCCTGACATTTCTGACCACTAATTCCCTCCTTTTTTTGCTTTTCTTAGTATGCAGTTATTTTCTTCGTATGCAGTTATTTTCTTCATTTTTATTTAGCCTGTCAGGTTGTTTTGCAGACATCTCTGTCCAGTGCAGCCCCACACTTTGTCTCTCAAACTTCAACTTTGGCATCAGTTCTGCTTTTGCTTGCAGATTATCTTAGCTGCAAAAGTTTCCCCAGATGAGATATCTTTCTCAATTTATAAATATCTCTTTAGGAAATTACCAGGTTTTCATCTGTTCTTTTTAACTGCGATGTTAAAATTTCATTTTACTGAAACCAGTAGGAGGGTGAAAAACTTTAGTGTGTAGCTAAAATTTTACTATTCTCTTTATTACACTGTGGTTATAGTTCAATTAAATTCTTTTTAACTCTAGTTCTGTCAGAGATTGTTTGCTCTCTAGTAAGTACTTCAGGCTATTTTGTTTTGCATAGGTCTGTCCAGATTTTTCCATTTTGACTTTCTGAGTTTTGTTTCTCACATATGTGAGATGTGAGAGTTGTTTTCTCCTGAGAATAATCAAATCTTGTCATACCTTGATGAGACATCAATAGTTTCTCAGCTTTTCAAAGAAAACTGACAACCCTTCACAATTTTTCTTTCACTGGTTTAATCAGAAACATAGATGATGTAGTTTTTAAGCCATAAGACATCCTCTTGTTTCATGAGGTTATTGGGGGTGGGGGAGAACCCACAAACAAAACAGCCAAGATCCTGTCACTGTAGCTAAACAACAAAAAAAGGATAACGAGAGGGGACTTAAGTACCTCACTATATAGATGATGCTATCACTACAAAGAGCCATGCAAATGAACTCTTCTAGCAGTGATCCTCCAGGGAACAGCCCTCACACTGCCTCGAGAGGGGCCTCCACAGAGGCTCAAAGGTTTTTGCAGGATTTGTTGTGGGAATACCTATTTGAATTCCTGCCGAGCTAGGGCTGCCAGGGGGCTGTGGGAGGGTGGTCAGGCCCTGCTGCCGGCTGTGAGAGGCGGTGGCCTGAGGGAGTGCGCTGAGGGGGAGCCCTAGGTCTGCTCCACCAAGATGCTGAGAGTGTCTGGAGTGATGGCTCCTGGAGTGACTGTGGCAGTCCCGACAAACGAGGCACTGTTTTTAGGAAGGGCCATGCCAGACGGGAATGTGCTCTCTCCAGATATTTTTCACACAGATCATCTTTTGCTTCACGAGCGATTTAGAGCTTGCCAGCATTACATCTTGTCTGACTGCATGTTGGGGATTAAATTAACTAATAGAATACTAGACATTAGTAGTCTAGGGTTAAGTTCAATTGTAACTTGCTTACAGCTTAGCATGAGTGGGCCTTGCTCAAAGCCTGGGAACTTTAAATGCACTGTTTGTTAGCATGGAGGACTAAGCAGAGAAAGACTGACTGTCTTCAAATAAGGTTGAGGCCCTGGAGGGCCCCAAGCTGGAAGACAAGAACAATTAATGGCCTGCCCACATGGACATGGAGAAAGAATCCAATGAGGTGTTGGAAGACTCCAGACCATTGGGCACGTGGTCAAAGAATCAGGTGCAGAGACTCTGAGGGATAAAGGCCCAGGGATTTCTTTGTTCTGAGTTCCTTTCCAGAGGCACCAGCTCTAGCTGAAACAAACTCTGCCTCTCCCAACCCAAAGTCCAAACTCTTCCTTAACACTGCAAAGCTTCTGAGGTGAAATAATTCACAGCTGAGTACCTGGAAAATGTCCTTGAACTGTGTGGATGGCAGGAAATCTGGTGTTCTAATGTGTTTGAGGTTCTTGCTAGGGTGGTTGGCATGGAGCGCTCAACTCTTAAAGCAGTTGTGCAACTCAGAGTCTGTCCTGAGCAAGTCATGGGACAGCAGCTTTACCTTAGAGCGCATGAAGGAACCCTTGAAGCTGAAGGGAGGTCAGGCACCACTGCAGGAGCTGTGGGTTGTGTATGATGAGTCAGCAGAGTTTGACCAGACAGTACAACCTATAGAGCATGTCAGGTTCTTCTACCAGTGCATCTGGAGGACTGGGACGAGGAGGAGGAGGATAACTTTGATTACTTTGTTTGATGCGTTGAGCCCTGACTGAGGTTGTGTTGTGATATCCTTGAACACCATGTGCCTTCCGGGCTTGTAGCTGATTGTGGTGAAAACCTAGAAATACAGTTTCACCATGACCCACTGTCAGCTGTAAATGCCTGTTATGAAGGAGACACAGTCATCATCCGTCTGGGTCACTGTGTTGTAGATGGGCTGTTCTGCAGTGCTGATTTAGTTGAACTCAAAGGCTAAGGCCTGCCAGAAAATATTGTGATAGAAAAACAAGGGAAAGGAGACCACTATCCTGACTGTACAGGAGCCAATATAAAGATCTCTAGTTCGAAGTTAAAGCAACATGATGTCATGGAGGGGACTTTCAATTTCCAACATGGGAAAACCACCCTGGAGAGCTGTGTGTTACATGTGAAACCACAGTTATAACAGTGTAAACATCAGAGGAGCTATTGATGAAAAACTCAAACCTGTGTGGGGTCAAGGGTGCTGGTGTGGAAATATATGCAGGTAGTGCATGCACTCTGTTAAACAACAGTATGCACTGCTGCAGGGAGGGAATACTTACAAAGAGCTTCTTAGATGAACATTATGACATTCCCAAGGAAACCATGGCCAATAACGTGATCCATAACAATGAAGGATATGGTGTGGTCCTGTTACTGATGGTAGAAAACACCTAAATGTTTGTCACTTAGAGACTTTTAAAGAAATAACTGAGTCGAGTGAAAGCCTAATGCTAAGACTGGTTGTAGGTGAGAAACTTAATCCATTCATCAGATCCAAAGCCCTGCTTCGTGCTTTGATGTTACGCCTTTATTTCTCAAGTGAAATGGTTACTAAAGGACTGGGGGCTAAAAAAAATAAAATATAAAAAAAACCCAAACCAAACCACACCACCACCATTAAAAACCAACAGCACCAAACCTGCCAGAGTTCAAGAAGCATCTGGACAACAGTCTCAGACACATGGTATGATTCTTGGGGCTGTCCTGTGCTGGGCCAGGAGCCGTCACTTCCCAAATCCTTGTGGATCCCTTCCAGCTCAGGACACTCAATGAAAACCTGGGTAGAGTACGAGAATCTCTTTGTGGTATCGTTCTCGCACAGTTTTGATCATGTTTTTGCACCAGGATGCCATATGCGGGGTGCCAGGAACTGTAAATAAACAAGGGGAAATACTGCGCTTTGAAACCTGTCTCGTCCCAAAGGCAGATCTTGCCTTGCCATGGAAATGCTGTTTCCTCTTGCTTTATCGTACCAAGCTACAGCTCTGCCGTTTCACAGCCTTTTCTATGAGACCTCAGCTCCAAAGCCTCGCTGATTCCCCGGCTCCCGCTGTCTATCCCACCCTTTCTCCATTTCCTTCCCCTCTCCGCCGCGCCCCGGGGGCGGGAGGCGGCAGCTGCCGCCTCTGCAGCAGCCGCAGCCCGGGCCAGCCCTCCCTCTTTCCCTCTGGCAGCTCTGGAGCAGCCGGCACGTAGCTGCTCTGCCGGGAGAGCGACCGGGAGACGCTGGGGCGGCCTAAGTGGTTGCAGATGTGCAGCTGCATCGGGCTGGGGTCACAGCAGCGCGCAGGGCCCGGGGAGGGGGGTTTGCTCAGCGGGGCAGCGGCAGCTCCGGGGACAGAATCACGGAGTCGATTAGGTTGCAGAAGACCTCACAGATCATCGAGAACAACCTATGACCGAACACCACCACATCAAACAGACCTGGCACTAAGTGCCATGTCCAGTCTTTCCTTGAACACCTTCAGGGACATGACTCCACCACTTCCCTGGGCAGCCTGTTCCAGTGTCTAATCACCCTTGCTGTGAAGAAATTATTCCTAATGTCCAACCTAAACCACCCCTAGCACAGCTTAAGGCTGTGCCCTCTCATCCTGCCACTGGTTACCTGGGAGAAGAGACCGACCCCCACCCAGCTACATCCTCCTGTCAAGGAGTTGTAGAGTGATAAGGTCACCCCAGAGCCTCTTTTTCTCCAGGCTAAACACCCCCAGCTGCCTTAGCAGATCCTCATAAGACTTGCGCTCCAGATCCTTCACCAGCTCCATTGCCCTTCTTTGGGTGTGCTCCAGTGCCTCAGTGTCCTTCCTGGACTGAGGGGGCCAGAAGTGGACAGGGGAACGAGCACTGTCCTTGTCCTGCCGGCCACACGCTTTTTGATTCAGTCCAGGGTGCCACTGGCCTTCTTGGCCACCTGGGCTGGTGTTGGGACAGCGGCTCCCCTCAGGATGCGAGGCGTCACCCCCTCCCCAAGGACGCGGGTTCCCGGCTGTGACTGCGAGACCCGGGGCCGAGCGGCCGGGCCCGAACAGGAAATGCCACAGGCCTTGCTAATAGAGTCCTGAGGCCCCCTGACGCCCCGGCGGAGCGCAGCGCCGGGGCCTCCCCGGCCCTGAGGGAAGCGGCGCCTGACGGCGGGAAGCGCCCGGGCTGGGGCAGCCAACGCCACCCTTCCCGCGGGCTGCAACGCAGCCAGGTCTGAACCTGTTCCCGCCGGAGCCCGTGGCCGGGATCCCAAACACGCCGCGGGGCCCTGGCTGCCGTTTGAAATAGGGGCGGCCCCGCCTCGCCCCCGCCCCCGCCTCCCTCAGCCTCTCAGGGCCGAGGGGCAAGGCCCGGCCGCCATGGCAACCCCACAGCCTCCGGGGGCGGAGCCCGGGGGCGGGACAGGTGGGCTCCATGGCCAATCGCAGCTCTGAGCGGCGGCTGCGCGGCTTGGCGGCAGCCAATAGCAGCGGTAACCGCTCGCCCCGGTGGGCGTGGCCGACGGGGAAGGCCCGCCCCTGAGGCCGCTGGTCCCTTTGTGGGGTTTGACAATAAGATGGCGGGCGGGGGGAGGAGGGGCTGGGTGGCCCCGCCCGTCCCTGAGGCGCGGAGCGAGCGGTGAGGCGGGAGCGGAGCGGGGGTTCCGGCACGGGCGGCGGCGAGAGCGGCGGCGAGGCGGTGAGTGAGTACGGCGGGCTGGGCTGGGTCGCGCCCTTGGGGAGCTGGTGCTGGCGGAGCCCGCGGAGGGGTCGGAGC
>VXAY01006251.1:522186-536864 GCA_013399855.1 Oxyruncus cristatus
AGCGTGGGGCGATGAGTAACCGCCGGGCGCGATGAGGGCGCCGGAGCGGGCGGGACAAGGGCCCTGCTCCCCCGTTCCCCTTTCCTTCTCCGCTGGGTCCCGTCCCCAGCCGCGCTCCCGCGTCGCCCCCGCCTCCACCGCCGGGCTCCCCGCTGCCCTCCCACCGCCTGGCAGCTCCCCCTCGCTCCCCGCCCCGGTCCCGCCTCTCCCCGCGGCTCTACTGAGCTTCCCCCTCTCGGCGCTCCCTGGTCCCGTCTGCATTTCCACGAGCTCCTGCCCCAGCTGCCCAGCCTGCCCTTCCCCGGGAGCTGGAGCCTCTTCCCGAATCCCTCGTGCCCCGGAGAGGTGCCTGCCAGCCCCATACGCCCCGGGGGTGGAAGACTCCAGGGCTTTATAGGGTCCTTTGTCCCGGTCCGAATGGGGATGTTTCTGGCCCTGCCAGCCCTCTGCTGTGTTCGCATCCCACCTTATAACTCGACACCACCATATGCGCCCACGTGCGTGTCCAAAGAGGAGTAGTAGCTCTCTTTCCGTCTTTTTTTTTTTTACCATTACGCAGAGCTTTAGTTTCTTCTCACGGTTCTTAGCAAAGCCAGTGTTGGAGTGTAGAGGATTAGAGTGGTAGAGGGGAGATATAGCCCCTTCTTGTCTTCCCTTGCTAACCATCATCACTGTACTAAAAGCTGTATAGAAGGCAGACTGTGCTTCACTGAACCTTCAGCACTGGTCTAGGTAGGTCTTGTCTGCTTTCTCCTAAAAATGAGCACTGCTAAAATTCCCTGTCTTCTCTGTTAACCCAACTAATGGGAAGCAGCTTTTCCCCTTCAGTACTTAACTGTATATTTGGCATCATATCACTATATGAGTCTGAATTGAGTGTGAATCTGGAATGCCTTAAGTTGATGCTCCAGTAAGAGTTGGATCAGATTTCAAGCACCTTATTTGTAAAGCAGACTGGGAATTTGTCAATCCTAAACCCAAAACTTGTAATGAATTACATAATACTGTGCTCCCTGTGCTACTATTAAAAACAAACCAAACACCAAAACTCCTTTTTCTTGGTGAATTGTGCTGCAGCTGGCTGTTGTCTCCTTGACAGCTTTTTTTTTTTTTTTATAGCTGTTTCAAACAGAAGTTTAGTTTAACACACCAAGTTTGGGCTCATGACACTGGGATAGCAGTGGAAGAAGGGAGATGATGTAACTCGTCCAGACGTTGCCTCTTGGGCAGAGGCAGATGCTGCATGAAATTATTGGGGGATGTTGAACACCTTGACTCTGGAGCAGCAGCAGCAATCTTGCTCTTGTGTACTGAAGGGCTTTACTCAATGGATAATGCCTTTTTGAGTACCTTAATACATAAATCAATAGGAAAATGTACTGAGATTTTAATTAATTAAGTTTTAAATTCAGCATTCTCTTGAGGTGAGTGCTTGTTGGAGATGGTGCAGAGAAGTCTGCGGGAGGTCATTTATGGGCAAGGTTTTAATTGCATCTGATAATAGCTATGAAGTTAATGTGCTTTTACACAGAACTTGTGTTCTGATGCACACGTGTATGCCAGTTAAAAGAACCTAAAGAAATTATTGCTGTGATGGGCATATTCTCATAAGTTTGTACTAACAGAGGTCCACGTGGTTTGGCAGTTGCTCTAGGGAAGAACCTGGAATCACATGCACATTATTATATTGCATGGGAAAACTTTCCTTCTTTAGTATGTAAATAGGTTACAGACTGGACTGGTCTGCCAGCATCTCCTGTCATTTTGTTGGTGGAGGTGATAATGGCTCTTTTACCAAGAACTCCTTCAACGGTCCCCTCCTATATTGGTCCGCTATTTTGGGAGGCAAACGGCCAAAGCTTCTTCCCCTAAAATTGTCAGATAAACCAAATAGCACCAGAAAATATTTCAGCTTGTTTTTCTTGTGACTGCACTGTCTTTAGCTGTAGTTATTGTGGGGTGGGTTTTTGCTTGGTTGGGGTTTTTTAAGTGAAGTTTATGCCCATGTCACCTACTCTACAGGAAAGTAGAAATTTTGGGATTCAAATAGTTAGCAAAAGAGATCATTTTTCATTTATAGAATGTTTTGGAAGTATACCTGGGGAGCAAAACCTTCTGACGTTTTATGGTGTCAAAAAGTGTTTTCTAGAAATAAGAAATAGTTTATTGTCTTGATACTGTGGTGTCTGACTGAAGTTGTAGTTCAGATGCCTTGAGACACTATTTTGAATGTTGCTGTGAGCTCAGTCCGTAAAAGAGAATGAGACTGAGTTGGTTGAAAAACAGTTTCCATGACATAACAGCATTTAGTCTGAATATTTGGTGTCCAGTCAAAGGATTTTGGCTTGAGAATGTTAAAGGTGGGGTTTTTTTCCATTGTGGTATTTTAATGATGTGCAGCTTCTTGAGGAAAAACATGTTTTCTGCACCCCCACCCCCAAGTCCTTTGTTGGCTGTTTTCTTCCTTCCCAATTTTGAGAACAAACACTCTTGAAAAATTATTACTACCCACAGTAGAAAACAAGAGGGGATGTCCATGTGCATCTTCTTTACTTGTTTCTTTTCTAGGTATGCATTACAGTTGCAGACTGTCTTGTATTGTACAGACATGTCTAGAAAAGTATCTGAATTGTTTTCATAGTTTATCATAAAAGTTTTTGTAGCCTGTTGCAACAGCATTCTTTTTGGATTCAGTAATGAGAGGAATTGTTGCATATGATTGGAAGTTGTATTTGATATATAAAATCTTATTTTGCCTTAAATGTGTTTTAAAAACTTAGCCTTTATAATTAAAACAATTTCATTGCTGTTGTTACTTTCATTATTGTCATCTTGCAAAGTAAATCTTAGTCATTAAGTTTCTGTGCTGGTAAAGGAAAATTCTCTCTGTTTTAGCTGTGTTTCGGATTTTTTTTGTTTGTGCCTGCCTGCTCTTTTTCTCTAGGTGCTACAGAGATATGCACGGCTTTGTATGGCAAGGTGAAAACTGTATCATTTTGTAACAAAAGTAACAACACTTACTTTCAGTAGCATTTGTGCTCGCTTAAATTTTTCAGATGAGTGCTGAAGATTTTGTTTGCTGTCTAAATGGCAAAAGGCTTAGGGATAAGGGAGAGGCTGGTCCAAAGGTCAGGGTAATCGCCTAGGACTTGGAATTAAACTGGCAGTTTCCTTCTGCTGCAGATTTTGGGTATATTGTTGGCCAAATCACCTTTGTGCTCTAGCTGTGAATTGGGTTTAATAGTACTATTTAAGTTTGTAGGAGTGATGTGAGGATAGATATATCGAAGCAAAACTATTTTGTTCTTCATCTCCTGTCCTTGCCTGACATCCTGCTTCCCCGTACTTGGTAGGTGGTTGCTCTCACTTTTGCTGTATGGACTCTTGCTCAGTAGCATGGGAGAAGAGGAAGGACTGCATCACACACAGTTACTGGTATGTCATTTTTTGTTTCTTAAATTAAACCATAACACAGTATTTTGTGCAGTCACAAGAACAGGGTAACAAAGAACTGGCTTTATGATGTAAGATAGTAATTGGAAGCAAGTGTTATAAAAAAACCCCAGTGCATGCTGTAAAAGGTTTACCTTTAAGATTCCATAAACATTTTTCCTCTGCTTCTATGTGCCCAAGTGTGTGAGTGATGGATTGAGGTTTTCAGGTTTTCTGCCGTGTTCTGTTCTTCTGTTGGTGTGCCTTCGAAGGCATTTAAATGCCAAACATTAGGTGTATGTAAACCAGGTTAACATTCAATTGAAGTTTTAATTACTCTTCACAAGAATATAAATTGAAATAAAAGAAGCTTCAAACTCTGCACTGTGTTTAATATTTGATGACGTGGTTTGTTAATAATCCCAAAAGATGTTTCTAGAGGTTGTTTCACATGGAGGGGAGGGTGAGTTACTGTACATAAATAGGATATCCTCTGATAGGAAGTTTGCTGGAATGTCTAAAAACCTGGAAAAGACAGTCAGGCAGAAACATGGGTTGTATTTAGTGGGAATAATGCAAATAGGCTACAGGATAAAATTTTTACAGAAACTTCTAAAGTGTTTAATATATTGCAAATCCATGGATAACTTTTTAAGAAATTATGAAAAATAACCGTAAGACCAAGTTCATGTATTCTGTATTGTAGTCTCTGCACATTAAGATTTCTTAAGAGTTTTGTACCTGCAGTGGAAAGGAATCTTTTAAGAATCGGCAAATCCCAAAAAAGGTTATTTCATGGATATGTACAGCTATGTAAGAAGCGTTGTACAGAGTCAGACCAAGTGTTTATCTTGCTACTGTGCTATCCCCAGGTTTTCGCAGTAGATAAGCATGTAATGTATTTTGAAAAGAACAGTGTTGTTGCCCTTTGGTGGATTTTTAGTGACTGAAAAAGCTGAGAGCGAGCTCTCAGAAAATACATGGAATATACTGTAGCAACCAGAAAAGCAAGGCAGAGTTTAGGGCTTACCAAGGGAAATGGGAAATGATATAGAAAGACGCTGCAATCGTATTTTGCTTTTATCAGCTTTTAGTTGAAAAACTATGTTTTGTTTGGGTTACTGCAATAAAAAAAAAAAAAAAAAAAAAAAGAAAAAATTGGACAAACAGGAATTTTAAGGACAGAAGACTTAGAAGGGAAGTAACGAAGAAGTATAATATATATAAATGGAAAGAAAAGGTACCAGCTTTCACTTGCAGCCTGATTTTTATAAGACTAAAAGAAATTATACCTATTGCATTAACAAAAAAGCTACTTTGTATTCCAAGGATCAGCTGCACTATTTGCATGAGGCACTGTTGTCAAAAATAGTGCAATTCAGAAGAAGAGCTGAGGCTGGTACTTGAGAGGCACACCTTGGAAAGTTCAGCAAGTGATTTTTAGATGTGAATAATGAGAAGCCTGCATGCACCCTGTGTATTTTTAGCTGGTGAACCTAAACTAGGAATACAGGAATTTTACTGTCTTACAGTCAACTGGGAAAGGAGTATAGAAGCCCATATGGAGGATGACTGTTACTGTCCTTATTGGACTTGCACAATTCTTATTGGAATTGTGCAGTTCACTTACTCACCTGAGTAAGGGAACCGGAGGGACTGCTTTGGGCACCTCAGCTGAATGTCTCCAGTTACATGGAACAAATCTAAATACTATTCTCTCTGTAGCCAAAACAAGCTAATCTTTTCACGAATGCTGCCCGTAGTACTTTTTTCATGTTACTTTGTTAGGCATATTAATGTTCTGGAGGGGTCAAATCTTTTAAAGATGGTGTGCCAGGTTGTATTTTTATTTCCAAAATTAGAGGTTAAGCATGCCAGTAGAAACGCGGGAGGAGCGAGGAGACACTGCCTCTCCAGTAGGTGAAATACAGACGTTGAGATGTTTGCTTCTGTGCGAAGCAGCGGCTCCTGACTTCCATCAAGTGTGGAGCTTCATGGGAGCCAGGAGCTGGGAGCCCCTGCCTCTCTCCGATGCCATGCCTTGTGGACCTGCTCACCCCTGGTTCCCGAACGCCGTCTTTGGGATCCAGTCCATATGTTCCTGACCCCTGTTGTACCACACTGGCTTTCTATAACCTGGTATGACAATTCTGATGTTTCTGTCTTTAAAGAATTTGCTTTTTTGAAGTTAAGATTAAAATTTGCTCTTCTGTTTTTTAGTCTTTTTTTGTTTCTCCCCTCCCTCTTGAGCATTGATGTTGTACAAGATTGTTTGTTTGTTTGTTTGTTTGTTTAACAGGACACAATGTTTGTTCGAGGATTAAAGAGAAAATGTTTTGACGGTGAAGAAGATATTGAAGGGGCTCTGGCTGGTATTAAGGCTATTCCTTCCTATAATCTTCAGAGGCAGTCTCTTTTAGATATGTCCTTGGTTAAACTTCAGCTGTGTCACATGCTGGTTGAACCCAACCTCTGTCGTTCGGTACTTATAGCCAACACGGTACGTCAGATCCAAGAGGAAATGACTCAGGATGGGACTTGGCAGATGATAAATACACAGAATACAGGGCAGGCATCCCTGGATCGTCTTGTTTCAACGGATATCCTCTGTCGTTCATCTAGGGAACAAGCTGAGGGAAAGCATGTTCCAGGCTATGGTACTTTCAATAAAGACTTTGAGGGTGACCAGGGACAAGATAGTTCAGGGACTATGTCAACAGCCTCTTCAGTGCAAGCCCCGAGAAACCTGCAGAGCAACGTGTGGGAAATGGAGAATCCACAAGAAAACAAAGGAAACTTTCAGAAATCTTTAGATCAAATATTTGAGACACTGGAGAATAGAAGTCCCAATTCCGTTGAAGACCTGTTTTCAGAAGTTGACAATTCTTACTATGATCTTGATAGTATGTTAACAGGCATGATGAGCAACACAAAAATGGGACACTGTGATGGGCTTGAAACACTTTCTTCTTCAACCAGTACAGCTTCTAACTCTAATTGTAAATCTGATCTTAATGAGCTTGATCATATTGTGGAAATCCTTGTTGAATCCTGAAACTCCTTGTGTAGGAGGTAAAGATCTGTTAACAGGAAGCAAAGACTCGAGAGTTTAATGTTAATGGGAAGAAAAGACTCCACAGTTTGTTCTATCAAATCTGCACGAGTATTTTACAAATATCTATATATTATATAGATATATATATTAAAAAGCACTTCATATTGCAAAATAGTGTTAACTCTTAAAGTTAACCTGCAACTTGTAGTGTAATAATCTGATTTATTGTCCACTGAACTGTAAGTACATACGGTAAATGCTTCTAAGTTCGGGGTCCAAGGCTCTTGAAATTGGGTTCCTTTAACCAATTTGTTTTAGCCTTTGATGGAGGATAAGCTCAGTGAGAGGGATTCTCTCATCTTCTTATACTTCCTCCCATAAAAATGGTAATAAACCGAGAGAGAAGTTGGATAACTGGATTTCTATTTTCCTCCGGTTTCCGCTTTGTTACACCACAGAACTCCTACCATATCTGCTGCTTCTGTTCTAAGTCGCTACATGGCTCTTAAAGAGCAGTATGCAATAGTTCCTGTTACCCTTGCTAGCTTCCTCTGGGTTTTGCTACAATTTTTACTTCAAAAATAGTTTAAAAGTGTTTACTGGTGTTTAGATTTTTCCAGGTATTTTCCTAAAATATATTTTTACTACAGATGTTATGTCAGCTGCTAACTTAGTAACTTTGGATCATATCTGCAGTTGATGTATTTTTTGGAAGATTTTCAAAAAGGGATTTTTTTTTTACCATGAGCTACCCAATGTAGTTCAGTAAAGTGTATGTAAATGTAAATATACAATTTTATACTTTACATTAAAATGTAAGAGCTGTTTTCATTATTCTGTTTTATAAAGTAGTACTTTACTAAATTGAGAATTGTACATTTATGCTTTTCATACCCTGCATACTTGAGATCATTAGAGGAAGAGCTTTGATCCAGCTAGATACAATTACATTTAATTCATTTCAGACCATACTTTTTGTTAACTCCAAACCTAAATTACGTAGGTTTTTATTTATGTGTATTTATATGTAAATGTCATCAAGTGAATTGTTTATCACTGAAGTCTACCATCAAATATTTGTTTATATGGGATAACTATCTTGCACTAATTACTACAAAAAGTGTTATTAGTGGCCTTTAAATCTCACTGGTATGTCGTGATGTCTTGTCATAATTAATATGCTCCACTCCTACCAAGGTTTTCCTCTTGGCTTTTTTTTTAATAACAAAAGATAATACAACATGGGATGGTGGTCTTTTCTTCACATTCGGTTTAGAGTGTATATAAT
Source organism: Oxyruncus cristatus (assembly GCA_013399855.1). Lineage (NCBI taxonomy): Eukaryota > Metazoa > Chordata > Aves > Passeriformes > Cotingidae > Oxyruncus > Oxyruncus cristatus. The sequence continues at coordinate 529,962 of VXAY01006251.1, forward strand.
TAGGCTTCTTCCTATGAGGCTTTTTTTGGGGAAAGGGATAATTCAAGTGCAGCCTATGGTTTTGTTACAAAATAACGAATGTTTGCCATCACAAGCTGCTACTGGGGAAAAGCCCCAAGCTAGCAGGGAGTAGAAAAGGGGAAAAGATGGACTGGTTTCTGGAATGTCTTAGCATTGGCTCTGCCAGAGGAGACATCTGCCAGTGACTCAGTTGTTTTCTGTAGATCTGAACCGAGCAAGTTGCTGAACGTGAAGAGAAAACCTTGCTGTGTCTGACAGGCTCTGGCTTCCCATGAGTGACCTTTCCTACTGTGCACTGTCCTTGGCAGATCCTCAAACTCCTGAAGAGGGGATTTGAGGGGGAGGTACCAAGGGGGTGTTAAGGATATTTGAGTATCACCTCAAGAAAAGGAGACTGCTGAGCTTATGGTTTAAACAAGTGCTTTAGAATCATCTGCTTTGAGGAAAAATTAGAGCGTTAGCTAAATTTTTCAAACCCAATAGTTGCACGAATATTGGTTCCGTTGCATGAAACCACACATTTGGTGTGAGTCGTCAGTGAATCTGAAAGTGTTTCTTGTATTAAACTTGGCATAACTTGATCTGTAGTGACTGTAGTAGTTAAGCATTGCTTCCTCAATTAAAGCTTGATTAATAACTTTGTATTAAAGGATGAAATGCCACATAGGCACTTGCAAGTTCAGTCCATATGATACAGCTGAACCAAAGAAAAGCCAATGCTACGTGTCTTTAATCAATCGAGAGATCACTCATAACTGATAGATGTTGCAGTAGTTCATCTTGCCTCAGGAGTCTACAAATGCTGATGCAAACTGTCGTACCTCCCAGTGAAATAACAGTCTGCTTTATTTGGTAGTGTTTGTTGTAGTGTCAGAGATTCCTCCAAAATTATAAACCTGCAGGTAGTTTTTCCTGATGCTTTTCTATGTGTGAACCGCTGAATTGGACAGCAGGTGCCTTAGGGTAAAGCAGAAAGCCAGGCAGTTTTATATAGGGAACATCAGCATTAAGTTGAATAACTAAATATCTTCTGTTCCTCTGGGAAGTTCCCCAAAACTACTCTAAACTGTCTTTAAGCAGTCTAAACTGTCTGTTTGTTGCAGGTAGGAATTAGTATCATTTGTTCATAACTGTTATATATGTCAGATGCCTGTGTGTGTATTTCTAACTCTACACCTATACAGTGGATCTAGCTGGATGCATTCCTTTACTGGGGAAGCTGTGCCTAATTAAAACAATTTGTAGAGACTGCTTGGCTTAAGGGGGAAGGTATTGGGTAAGTATGCTTTTGTGGAGTTAAGCATTTAAACAGAAACATGTATCCTGTTCTATTACATTCTTAAAACCTACACCAAATATGTGCTTTTACAAGCCTGACATCTTGGCTCGGCAGGTATTAGGATTGGTGTTGCTGAAACTTGCACAGTCACCGGACTGATGCGTGCCTACAACTGGTCTGACTTTGCAGAGACCAGTCAGTGTAAAATCAGCTTGTCTCCCCACTGCTTTAATAACGTGTCTCAGTCTAATTCAGCTGCTCATGTTTCTCCTCTACTGGCAGAAAAAGAGGAAAAAAAGGAATTAAAAAAAAAGAGCTTTATTTTCTAACTGCCCTTGTAATTTCTTTGCTAATCTAAAGAGGTATTGGTTAAATATGCATGATTTAAAGGTTAATACAATGTTTCCCCTCTATTTGTTCCTCTGAGGTACTGAGAGACATCAGAAATGATACAGCGCCTGTAAGATGGTAAATTCTAAATTACTTAATGAGCTGTTAATACAAATGGTAAGAGATGGCACTTGCTGCTGGGGATTTTCCTAATTTCTACATATAAATGGGAAATAATTTAGCCTCTGTTAAATTAGGAGAGGCTTCTGACAGATTTTGCTACCATTTTTGTGCTCCTAGGGAAAAGTGTGATGGAGTTGCCACGTGTGAAACAAGGCTGTTGGTTTGCGTGATGTAACTGGGCTGCAGACTTTCACAAAACAAACTTTCAAGCACATAGCTAATATCAAATCTGCTTCCTTCTCAGGTAACCTTGAGTATCTGTCCCCTTCTGCCTCTGTGCCTGTGGTTTTATTTCTCCTTCTCTTTTGCCAGAAAATACCAGGTTCTGTAGCTCTGGCATTCTTGCTGTGCAAGAAGTGTGAGGATCCAGGCTGCAGTAACAAGGGCTTGTCTGCCTATTGGTTCCCTCTTTGTTTGGTGTTTGTTGTTTTCTTTTAATCTGTGAGCCTGTTTAGCAAAAAATGTCACCTGTCTCTATGAACAGAGCCAGCCATATTTGCCTCAAGGACAAATTTGCTCAATGAAGAGGGAATAATTTCTTTGGATGAAAAGCACCTTTCCTGACCAGACTGCATCGGGAGTGCAGCAATGAGGGGTTCCAGCCTTGAGCAGAGTAGGGATTCACATGTGAGCTGAGCCTTCAGACTCACCAGGAATTACCTGTTTTGAAAGCTGTCCTCAGACTTTTTTTGAAGTCTCGGGTATGTCTGGGCTGCTTTAGTTGGCATCTTAAAAGATGTTATTGTAAATTAACTGAGAGTGTAGTTTCACATTGTAATTACCAGACCATTATGGATTTTTTTTTTGTGCCTCAGAATATTGATTTGAGTGTATGGCTGCTTTACAGTCCTGCAAACTATTCCATAGTCCCATACAAGTAAAGAGCTGTCAAAAGGTAGAACGAAAAAAAAATTACTTACTTGCTGACATAGGATAAGACAAATAAAAATGCTTTCAAAAGTGACTTCTGCTCAAAGTGAAAGTATGCTTATGTCTCAGGCCTACGATGTATAGTCCCATATGCAAAAAAAACATGACATGATGACAAATTTTGTTTGCTCATCAACTCTTAAATGAGTGTGATTTCACACTCTGTGACTAATATTAAAAGTACAAAGCCGCCAAGTTTCAAAGAAATGAAATAAACATCTTGGGAACATACATATTTCGTCAATCTGACTTGTTCAACTGCAAGGTTTTGCAAGGATTGTCTGAACTCCTTTTGGTATCTCTTGTAAAATTGACAGTTAAGATAAATTTTCCTTTTTTTTTTCAAGCAAGTTCCATGAAGAGATGAAATCCCATTGAATAATTTAAGTTGTCAGCAAAGAGACTTACTTTAGATGTTTGTAGTGCCTGTTTTTAAAAAAAGCCAGTGAAAAATACTAAAATTTCATTATCTGACATGATTTTCGTAAGCTGGTATGGCAGCTCTTGTTTAAAAAAAAACAACTACTCCTTTGCTTAACCAAGATTCCCCCAAAATGAGTGTTTTATGACCTTAAGAATTATTGTGGTATGTTCATGCATGACCAACATGTCAACAGGAAAACCTAAAGCTAGAGGCAGCTTTGCATTGCAGGGAAAACATTTGAGTAATTTCAGCTGTCATCGTCTTAGGGAAGAGTAATTGAAGATACAGGTGAATACGTGACTTCTTTTAAAAACGGAATTAAAAAGAAATTGTATCCACATGTCTGCTGCATTTGAAAGTCCCCTTAGGAGGATGTGGAAAGGGCAAGTATGTACTGAAGTAGTGAAATGCTGCAACAAAGGAACGGTGTACAATATTTTTCATGTGCCAATTACAGACAAGTTTTGAAGAGGAGATCAAGAAAATGTAATGCAACTTCAAATTGGCATTGTGCAAGCTTTCAAAACAGGACTTCTAAAGGAAAGAACAGGTATGGTTCTAAAAAAAAGTCAAACCTTCAAACAAAACCCAGTAGAGTTTAATACTTAGAGGGAAAAAAACAGTACTTACAACAAACTCGCTTTTCTGTATTTGAGATCGTTACTGAAGGAAAAGGTATATATGGAAAGAACTGGGTGTTGGGATTGTTTTGTGTCCAGTGAGCTGCCAAGTTTGAGATAAAATCGTTGGATGGGTTTTTGTTTAAATTGAATCTCAGTAATGTGGTTTGCTTTTGTGTCTCTGAAAGGTAAAGGGAGAAAGTGCGTTTTTGTGTAAATTGTGATTCTTTTGACAGAATAATGGCTGATTTACTACTCTTGAGAAATATTCAATAAGGTGGTGGTGGTGGTGTGTTAATAACCGTCTTGAGTCATGGCTCTTTTTTTAAAAAAGCATGAATAAGTGCAGCATTAGATTGTTCACAGAGGCTTTACCACCAAAGACAGGTGATAAAGCTAACCAGGCTTTAGTGCAGTATGCTCTGCCTTTCTCACTTCCTTATGGAAACAGCATGCAGGATCATTCTGCCATTCAGTTTAAAATATCTAATTAATTTCAACCAAATCTGGCAGATCTCGCATTCACTACATTTTTAGAATTTTTCTAAGTGTGGAGATGAGAGATCAGAAGAAAACCATGTTCTGTACTGATATCCAGTAATCCAGATAAGGGAGAGACCTAAGTTTCCAGGCATGAGACCAGCTTCAATTAGAGCTTGTACCTTAGACTCAGAGGTAATTAATCACAAACATAAATCCATAGGAAAGCAGTCTTCATTAGTTCCTGTGTTCCTGGAACCCTGTTTTTGAATAGGTGCCTAGTACGAGGGTAAGGAGAAGTAGCAGACCTCCAGTGATCCTTTCAGATGAGTTGTACAGAGACCTTGGTTGTTTTGGGGGTTGGGTTTTTTTCTGGTTCATGTGAAATCTGCTGCAAAAGCAAAAGTGCTGCTCATGAGAATGGTATTCTGCCCTGCTGCAGTGAGTATAGTCATACTGAAAGGCCACATTCAAATCATTAAAAAATCATATTAGTCCTCTGTTTGCCTCGAGTTTAGCTTAAGTCAAAATGGGAGAGCACCAGACTCCTAAAACATGACCTCATTTGAGAAAGTAAGGGCGTTTTAATGAAAGTTTTTTGTCAAGAAAGACCTTATACAGGAGCCCTCTGAATTCTTCACCCTATGAGACAAGCACGGCTCCTCTAGTGTAAGGTGCAATTTGCATGGAACATGTCACCAAGATGAACTAGTTTCCAGTTCCCTTACATGAATCCCACTGTTGCCCCAAGGAAAAAAAAAAAAAAAAAGACAAAACCCTTTGCAAATAATCAGTGTATTTTGTGTAATTTCCATTACGTTCTCCAAACGTTAAGCCATAAATCGAAAGTTCTGATGTGTGTGTTCAAACAACTCCAGGTTCAGTTTTTTCGTAGCTCTTGTCAGAGAATGTTTGAAACACAACTGCCCTTTCTAGAAGCACCTGCTGTAGAAGGCACGCGCACCCTTTTCTGTTGTACAGAACAAAAATTGGTGACAGAGCAGCTGACAGCATTAGGGCAATCACTTAAGAAAGAGTGGGGAGGGCAGGGTGTTGGTGTCTTTCTGGGAGGTCTGCTGGACAGGAGGAGAATGGCTGCACCACAGGCTCAGGCATTGCATTGTTCCCTGGAGCTGTAGAGAGGGAGGAACTGTCCAGGACTGTGCCAGTGCTGTGAAGCTGCCCCATCGGGGGTCAAGTCTACAAAACCTAATCTTTGCTCAAGTTATGAGGACACTTTGGTGGTGCTGCTGGTTCAGCTACCCATTTATATGCTGCATTAGACATAAGGATTCCAGATCTGTCCCTTCTGCATCGGCTACCTTTGTATGCCTATCGGTTGTCTAGTCCTTGGAGATAATCCCTAGCATATGGCAGGGGTCGGTCCTGGTGCAATACTCCTGCTTGTCCCTGGCTGACTTGAGCGGACAGGAGAATCCTGAACGTCTCCGAGTTACTCTTCCACTTAAGCCACAGAGCATTTAGGGAAGGGAAAGGATGGAGGGGGGGATTTTTGATCCATTCCTCCCCCTCAGTGCTGATACCGGTCTTGGTGCAGCAGATGGACCGTGGGGGTAGAGGTGTCACCCCTCAACCATTCGGGGAGGCATCCTCCCCTCCGACACAGCCCCGGCAGCGTGTCAAAAAGGATTCATTAATGCCTCTTGCAGCAGCACTCGCTCCCCTTCTGTGCTCCGTGACCCCCGGCAGCGAGGTCAGAGCACAGCTGTGGCCCGGGAATCGGTGGCACTGCACTGCAGGAGAGAGGTGGCCTGGATGGAGGGTCCCCTCACCCCCAGTGAGGGACTACGGGGTCAGCTCCAGCTTTCTGTGCCTCACTGCCTCTCACATTGGGCCCTGCACCCTCCTGTCGCAAGTGCCAGTCAGGAGATACAAGGGTTAAAATATGTTGGGCCTGAGGGTTTTAAAAAAAAAAAAAAATCGGTTCTCTTTAGCTGAATAATCACAAAAAGCAGCTTATCTTTCATCAAAGTTGTAGTCTATCTCCACCAAACAACTGCAAGTGTTTCTGCAGTATTTATTAGACCGACCTAGAACCTTTGTGTGCATTTGGTCTGTGCTCCCCTTCAGTGTAGGAAGGTGTTTGTATAAACATGTTTGAATTTAGTTTGTTTTTCCTGTCTTGCAGATTGCTCTAAACCCATCTCTCAGAGAGCTGAGCAGCTTTTTGGGATGCATCAGGCAACCAACCCATGGCAGGGTTTGACAAAAGGCTCAAAATCAATCTTTACAAATACTTCAACGTCAGATTTTGAAATCTGGTTCGTACAAACACTTGTGCCAGTGTAACTTGATTACGCAAATGCCCGGGGAAAGCAAACACAAGGTTTGAGCGTGGCCAGAACCACCCCATCTCTGAAGGAAAAAAAAAAAAATCGAGTGAATATTCATAGGAGAATTGCGCAATGTTTGACGTAGCACTAGGGTTGGTGCGCACCTCGTTTCCCAACAGCCCAGGCACCGGGAGTTGTAGGAACACTCCTCTACGGAGGCCCTGGGCGTGCCTTTTGCTGAAATTTTGGCAATTTTTGTCACAGACGAGCTGCGAGTTCACACCAAAAAAAAAATACAAAAAGAGAAGAAAAAAGAAAGACGGGGTGGTTCTGCGCTTGTGT
>VXAY01006251.1:537773-675723 GCA_013399855.1 Oxyruncus cristatus
GGGAGGGGGGGAGGACGGGCGGCCGCTGCGAGCACCGACGCTCCTTCCACAAAGGCCAAATGGTGGCAGGAGCCCGCGGGAGGGCGGCAGGAAAGGGCTTTCCCCTGGATCTCCAGCGTGTCCATCGCGGCACCCCCGATCGCTGCCGCTCGGTAGTTGCGACTTGTGTGTCTGCTGCAGTTACGTTTTTTAATAGCAGGTTTTTGTTTGGCTCAGTAAAACGTGTGTCGGTCCGGGCTGCGAGCAGGTGGATAGGACTGGGGGAGAGGGGGGGGGGGAATAAGCTTGGTCTCCTTTATGCATTTTGTAGATTAATCTCGCTAATAGATGCAGTTAATAATTTCTGCTCCAGTTAGGCCTGGAATTTTTCAAACTATGTTGGAACAGCTAGTTTCCAAAAACATAGGTAGGAGCCTTGTACAGTAGTTTTCTGCTTTATTTTTGATGTGGCTAAAATTGTGTAGTTCAGGCATCTAACGGCAATGTGAAGAATACCATTAACGTTGAAATGAATGGTATAATCTCAAAATTCTAAAGTGACCCCTAAACAGGTACTAGGAGGGGAAGACAGGGGAAAAAATTATCCACTAAAGATATAATTCATAGTGATTTACAGCTACTATGTGTCTTCTATAGTTGTTTGGTTTTTTGTTTTGTTTTTTTTGCCTAACAGATTGGAAAAACTAAACCTAATAACCTTACCTGTGTACTTCTTCCTGACACTCATCCCAGTGTGAAATCATACAGGAAGAAGTCATAACCTCAACAGTTACTATTGCCGGAGTCCTTTAAGTATATAGTAAAGGAATTAAATTTGATAACTTCTTGAATTCGGCTCCTTCTAGCAAAAGATTGGACTTCTAAAATCCAACAAACAGTACTGCTTCTGGCTCTTTTTTTTTTTTTTTTTAGCTAAGGTGCTAAAGTCTAAAACTTTTCAACATTTTAGTTTGCTTATTAGCTTTTTTAGGATTCTTTAATGCTAAATGACTTCACATTCTAAAACATGTTCTTTTATATTCAGTGTATAGAAAATGCAGTGACTGCACACCTCTCCCTGTGACCTAACAAGTGCACTTTAATGAACCTCAATAGTGACCTTCTGATGTCCTGCTGTTTCAGAGCAAATAGGTTATGAATCTTCACTTGTCTCTTTGTTTGGGGCTTTTTTAATTTACAAATAGCGTGGATTTCTTTATAATGGGAAAGAAGTCAGCTTCGAGGAGGAGGAGGAGGAGGAGGGAGATGTTAATGTGTTTGTTGCTGTGGGTTAGATTTGGCTTTCTTGGGTCACCGGCATTTTACTGCTGTTTTACTGCATCTTTACAGTTCCGAGGTTCTCTAAGCGGAGGAGCCCTTTGGTAGCATCAGGCTATGAGTTGCTATGTAAGATGAACTGTAGGCGTTTACTTGCCCATCTGTCTCAATGTAAGACTGCCTTTCACTATGTATTATTTTCAGATTTGTAAAATAATGTATGAACTCTTGATTTTTCGATCGTGAAGGACTGTGTTGACCTGGATAGTACTGATCCTTGCTCTTGTGGTACGTTTGTGGTTTGCTGTAGTTGGGGTCAGGTGTCTGTGTGTGTGTTGTGCACAAACAGGCATGTTAGGTCCAATCCTGGCTCTAGGCTGTTAGCCTGTGTAAGGGCTTTAATTCTTGGTATTAATAACTATTTAATTCTTCAGGTGGAGGTGAGACCCCAAGAGCATGGATCATGCGATTCCCTCCACATCTCCTACCCTAGTCCATAGTTTGCTGTCACTTCAGCCTTTTCACATTTCCCAGAATTTCCAACGCCTTGAGCTAATCCATGATTTAATCCATGTGGTCTCTAGCCAAACTGCAGATGTTGCTTTATCAGGGTTTTGATGGAAATGATGCCACACTGAATATTAGATGCAATCATAGGATACCTTGCCAGCTATCTTCTCATACTGGTTTTGTTTATGCTGAAAATGAGGGAAGCTAGGGAATTTAATAAAAATCTAACTGCTTTTGCAGCCTGTAAGTGTTAGGGGATAATTCTGAAATGTAGTTCTTCACAGTGCGTAGTATTGTCTCCTGATTATCTGAGTTTGGAGATCATTGCAAATGTAAATTGGTGTAACCTGAAGAAGTACCAGTGCAGGATTTTATCCTAAAGCCTAACACTTAGAGGATCAGCATTCTATAGTACTCATTTATGAAAGATAATTTCCACATTTCATGTGTTCATAGGTGAAACTGTTAGGTTCTTCTTGTTCCAGTGTATTCATGAACTTCAGTTTTTCTTGCTCATTTTTATCTGTTTTAATAGGACTTAGCACAAATAGGATTTAGCACAAATCATTTAAAAAGTTGTATTGAATTGTGTGCTCAATGCTTCTGGTTTAAAAAAAATAAAACCACCACACAGTAATGAAACACTGTTTTTGTTTTGTTTTTCCTCTTAAGTCACATCATCCTACCTCGGTGGATGGCTTAGCCTCTTGGGTAGTTCAAGACTCTTGGATGACCACGCTTTATGCAAAATCCAGAATCTTCCTGCCTGGACTCCTTTCTGTTTTCTGAGGGTAACTACTTGTATGTTTTTATGAAATTGTATCTTATGTGCACAGGGCATGTTCTGATAACCGGCTGCAGATGTTATTTGTGGGTTAGAATGGTAAAATGAAAAATATATTTTAAAAACAGGGTATAGAATATAAAGTGAAGTGCTTAGAGTTAGTGAATCATATAAGCTCTCTGGTTTGAGTGTTCTGAATTTGCATTACTGCTTTTTTTCTTTTTCCATTATAATGAGGAATTATTATAATTCAACAAAGCATATTGCCATAAGATCACATTTTTCTTGGAAATTTGTTAACTAAGGCCTCAATCTCCCAGTGAGATCCACTGTTCAGCTGCTAAAATTGAATGTTAGAATCGTGTCTTTAGAGAAGGCAACCCTTTGGATGGTGATGTAAAGTTGTGTGCTACCACAGAAAGTTCAGAGTGATGTCTGAAAATTATGTACTTAAATACCCAATACAGACAGCTAGAATAAATGCATGGTCCTCTATCAGGAAAAGAGCATTTTTTTCTTGATTGCTTTTACTGTTAGTAGTCTATTTCTTCTGGTATTGTATGGGCGTGCCAATTTTTATAGTTAATAAGATATAACTTCCTTTATTAGTGGATCATTTAGATCACTGTAACCCTAAAATATATGTCGGTGTTACGTAGGTGAATGCATCCAGTATCTCTGTATTGGAAGTAAAGAGATACTGTAAACCAAACAGATTGGGAACTGCTCAGTTGACTAGAACAGGCTGTGAAGAGGGATGTCATCATACTTGCTGTTCTGATGATCATTTGCCTCTCCAGTGGGATGCTTTGGTGGAATGTGGTGGTTCGGTTCTTGTTGTTTCCTCTGTGATTCCTTTATGTTCTCACCTAATTACAGTTTAGTTTTACTATGGGAGATTCTAGGTTTGGTAAGTCTTGATCATGTGTTAGCTTTTGCCAACTACTCTTGCTCCTTAGTTTAAATTATTCCAGGCTCTTCTTCCACTAAAAAAAAAAAAGAAATCCACCCAAAATCCCTGGGGAAAAAAAAAGTCTGCTAAACACACTCTCATTAAAATGTACACCTGTGAGCTTTGTTTGTAAATGCGGAACTAGATACACAAGTGACAGAGAAGAGTGACAGTGATGTAGTTTTTCTTTTAAGGATGGAAGTTTCTCTACCCCACACTGGTACTCCCTCGGCAGCTCTCTCTCAGCCTCCAGTGTTAGGTATCAGCTGCTGAGAATATGGTTCATCTACTGTTGCAAACAGCCTGCATCCACTTGTTTTAGCTGTGGAAGGTGCATATCCTAACAGAGGGGTTCCTTCTCCAGAGGAAACTTCTATACTCTGAAACTTAGTTGCCACAGTTCATAAAGCAAAGGTCTTACCAGTGCTTTATGTAATAAAATGGGAGAAAGGAACTTAGGAAGATGTCCTTAAGTGCAGGAATTTTCCACATCCCATTAGACATAACAAATAGATTGTGTGGTTTCAGACAGATTGAGGGTTTCAAACTAACTTTGAAATCAAGGTAAAACTTACTGCCAAGTGCTTCGTAAGCCTCATTTCAGCTCCTAGAATATTTGTGTATGATACAGGTTTATTCTCTACTTCCACAAATAGTGAATGGCACTGGGAAGGTTATGAATTCCAGATTAATTCTGTGCTAGACTCAGCCTTCCTCTCATTCCTTTCCTATACTTAATGGATGTTATTCAGCCTACTCTTATTTTCAAAATGGGGGGAAATCCTTAGGTGTGGGGTTTTTTTCTGTTTTGTTTTCAGGGTTGGTGTGTGTTTGTTTGGTTTTGGGTTTGTATGTTGTTTTTGTTGAGATTTCTTAAGTCTGAACAGTAGCATATCTTGTTTCTGTGTTTCAGTTGCTTTACTGGTAGCAGACATGGGTGTATTATAGGTCAGGATTTGTTGATCAAGAAGTTGATATTAATTCTCCTCTCTTTGAGCAGCTATTTTCTGGTAATTTCTAACTCCTGTGAAGAAGCTGTTGCACAGGAGTTTAGGTCTGGGAGTAAGCTGGTAGGACTGTGCTCCTCCCTGTATGCACACTTTTAGTCACTCGTGCCTTCTCCAGCAGTTACTCATCCTGGCTAAACTGGGGCAGGGCTGAGGGGGGTGGGGAGGCAGTGGACTTGAATACATTCTTATATATTTGAAAGTGTCTTCAAGTCCAAATTAGTTTTTACTTCGGGTGTTTTCTCGAGTGTTTAAGTGCTCCTTCCCTCACTTCCTCTGAATTTTTGCTAGCAGCCAAGATGTGATGTTGTGTGGACCTCCAGCACTTGCTGAGGACACCAGATCAGATGCACTGTTCTGTGTGGTCTGACAGCTTACTGTGTTACATAAGTCATGTTCAAGTGATCAGTGCTAAGTCCGGATGGGAGGAAGGGATTTGTGCTCTGTCTGTTCACTGTACCTTCAGCCTTCCCATTTTCTTGTGCAGCTGGATATTCGTGGATATACGTGGATAAATATGGCATAAGAGTCAATAGCCAGTCTGCCACTTAATTAAAATTATTCATGAAGTTGTGTTGCCTAAGCTAAAATGTGTGTCAGGTAGAGGAAGGGTTATCATTAAAAACAGTATGCAGCATACATCAAATAATTCTGGGAAGTAACCATAACTGTTGGGATGTTTGTCTTCCTTTGCACTTCCTGCAGATAGATGTGTGCTTGTGAGATGTGTCCGTGGAAGAGAGGGGGGAGCAGGACGTCAGGTTATCAGCCAGCCTTGGTCAGCCACTAACACAAGTCTACAATCCAGAGAGACTTCTGTCTGTCTTTACTGTTACATGGCTTCTACAGTTATGAGGCAAAGGAGACTTTGAAAGGGAATTGCCCAAATTACAATAGCAAGGAGTCTCTAATTTTGATTTTAATACCTAAGTTGCATTACTAAAAACTGGACAGGCAGCTTTCACTCACGAGGTGCTTACGTCTCTGCAGAGCTGGTATTTCTGTCCCACAAGAAAAAGTATTATTTCACTTTGAGACAGTCTTGGGCTGAAAAATGCAACAGTGTGGCTGCATGGAAAGGGTCAAGCAAGTCTGAATTTAATAATGTTCTAAAAAGAAAAGCCAAAAGGGACTACTATCAATTTAATTGTTTTTATTTGTATGGTGAAGGCCAGGTACTTTATTGAAGATCATGCTATTTAAGCATGTTATTTAATGGTAAATTAATAACTCCCATGTATTTGACTACAGTGCTTGTTTTGTGCATGAAAAGCTCATGTTCACACAATACTAACCATGGCAGTCATGTTTGATATACTCATTATTTTTGAAGCTTTTCTCTGCTGAAAATTTAAGCTCTGTGAGGTTCTGAGTTCTGAACATTGTTTAACTTGCTATTTAGTTCTTCCTCGTCTTCCAAAAAAGTTTTTAAGTAGTAGTTTGCTCAGATAGAAGTAATTGAAGGTTTTCACGTTTCATTATTCCTTGAGACTGTTTCCAGCTGTACTTCCCAAACATGTGCCAGTGGCAGCTGCGCCGCACTATCAGACCCTGTGACAGATGGAGCTGAAATGGTGGCACGAGCCCTGTATTGTCCACGGCAAGTTGCAATGAGAATTTTTCTTGGTAGCCTGGAATGTTTCTTCTGAGAAGCTGCACCCTGGCCAGGCCTGTTTGTTTGGTATTCTGGGTGGATTTGCCAACCAGGGATGTGCCTCTTCCCTCCCAAGTTTTTTCAAACCCCGGTGCGGTGTAGGGTTACAGTGCATGGATGCTTCTTCCCATCTTAGCAGGGAGGAGTTTCTGTGAAATGTCCTCCATGGAGGATTAGAAGAAACTGAGGAATATGCTGTCAGGATCACAATTTCTGTGTACAGACTCCATTGTAGTTCAGTGATGTGAATAGAGAGTTTGGTACTCCTAAATATTGAGTTCGCTCTGCTTCCTTTTCTCTGTATCTGCAAGATAAATTTAATTATAAAAGCATTCTGCCATAAATGGCCTGTGGCTCCATTTGCTTTACTATAATGAGAGAAGATGAGAAAATACCAGGAAAAAAAGTTACTGATGTTGTTCCTCATTGTTCCTTTTTTTTTTTTCCATGACAAAAGACTCTAAAATAGATCATCTGAACTCAAAAGAAAATTTGGTTGTGGAACTTTTTCAGGCTCCAAGAAAAGGGTGACTCGCAGCTTGCTGCTTTTATAATTGAACAGCAATGTACAGACCTCACATTTGAAGTTGGCATAAACTTTTCATTTTTGTTCAGTTTATTTACTTACAAATTACAGAGTTATCAGATTGGCACATTCCAAAATCCTGTTACTTGATCTTTTTTTTGAGGTCGGGGTGGGTTCCTGGAATTGGGCTGGAGTAAGGAAGAGTGCAGTTTCTAGAGACTCTTTGTACTTTGGTATGCCCAGATTGTGCTCCTCTGAACTGGCTGTGCTGGTGTGTCAGCTGATGGAAGGGCTGACACTGTGCAGCAGCCGCTCGTGCTCTGGGCATGGCAGTGTGGGGCTGGGTGTGTTTGCTCCCCTTACTACCCAAAACTGAAGTGGGGTGAGTATTACATAACTAAATAATGCGATCAACATCTTCTGTTGCAAAGCAGTGCTGTCAAAGAGAGCATTTGAGAGCGTGAATTTTGGGTTCGGGATGTGATGTCTACACAGCGCTACAAAGGGACAAGCTACTTAAAAAATACGGAGTGGTTTGTTAAGGATCTGACCCCGTCAGAAATTCTTGTGTTAGAAAGTAAAGCAAAAGGCCTGATAAAATGTAGATTAGCTGGTAACAAAGGGGCTTTGTGTCTTTTGTAGGTCAGCAGCTGAGTGTGTTTGACAAGAACTGAAATTTAATGTCTCCTGTAGCAACGATGGCACTAGTCATTTTTAAATCCACTGTACCAATGGTACTCTGGTATTTATTAGCCTTTTCCAAATTTTTGTGCAGCCTCTGAAGTCATCTAGCTCCTGGAGGGAGAGTTAGGGATCCTTGCAATTAGGAAAAAAACCACGTAAAACTGGTAGAAATTTTATACATGAGGTAGTGTTATGTTTGTGTATTTTAAAAATACATCTTTGACATCCAGAGGGTGGGGAGTACGTTAAGTAGAAACATTTTGAAGTTGGAGCAAATTATGTCTCTTGCACTTGCCAAGCTGAAGTATTGTTACATATTTCTAGAATGCTCTGGGACTAATTTTATGAAGGAAATTTGAGCAATGAAAAAAAGGGTGTCTGCCTATATAAGCATGAAGTATTTAGTTTAACTAGACTACTGTTTGAATGGAAAAGTTAAACATGTAATTTTAAGTTGTTTTTGTGAAATTATACATCCTTGCATATGATAGTTTGCTTGCTCTTTAAGCTTGCTTACAGAGTTTAAATACTAGGGCATTTTTGAGATGTAAGAAATTAACATTATTTATATAATTCAAATAGATAAGGGTAATATGTCCTGTGTGTCTAACAAAGCGTAAATACATATTTTTTAAAAATATTAAAAGCAGTAAATTAGCAAACCCAAGCAATCTGAATGTATGAAATGTCAGAATTACTGTTTCCTATATGGTTGTAATTTCATTCCCATATGAGTGTGAATTTTGGTTTGCTTTAATTGAGAGAAAAAAAAAAAGCCTAGTATGCAGTGTATGTGAACAATGGTACTTAGTGAATAGCCATCTTATAGTAATGTTATGAGGTCATGCTTTAAGTAGTGCACAACATTTAAATGCTACTTAAAATGGAGAGTTAACAATTTTATTGTGAGTTTTCTATGACTTGCAGGCACTGATTGTCTTCATGATGAGGGTTGGTGTATTTAGCAACAGTTTACTTGTCCTGCATAATTGTGATTTTCCATAGATTGTGTCAAAAATTATCAGTTACTGACAGTGTTGTCAGTAGTTTGAGGATGCCTGACACACACACACTGCTTCCCCAGAATACTTTGGTATTATATTTGGTGCCTGAACTTTGTATCCAGATTTCTTCTGATTTTGTTTGTCATCGAGTGCTTAGTACTGGCTGGTTCTGTCTGCTCTAAATGGGGTGCTGGAATGAGGGAGCGATACGTGATCAGTGTGGGAAGATGACCTGGGTGAACATTCACACCACATCCAGACACCTTCTGGTTTTTAAAGAGATTCAGCTGCTGCTGTGGCAGTTTAGCAGAAAACTTCAGAAAAATAAACAGACTTCCAACGTTAAAAATCACAGCACTGGTAAAATCAGCAGTAATTAAAGGAGAGGTTTTGTTGCTGTTGTTTTTGTTTCAAGAGTGTTGGTGTTAGTGAACTAATTGTTACTCCCCTGTTAAGTAGAAATGCATTCTCAGGAAAAGTTGAATTTCATCCAGGTATGTCCCTAAAAAAAAAAAAAAAGTGTACAATTGAGAAGTCTCCAACCTAAACTCCTGTGGCAGCTGTCTGTTTTCTCTTGTGTCTTTACTGAGGAGGAGGCACTGCTTGCTTGCTTTCTGTTCCTCCAGAGGAGCTGAGTTCTCCAACAGCCTTGTCGAGGCAGATGGAGGCAGCCACGGCGCCCTGCAGTGCTTCCTGCAAATCTGGAGAAATCCTGAAAGTAAAAGAGGCTTTATCCTGCTGCCTTCTCCTTGTCCCCAAAAGTCTAGCAACAGGCTAGCAGCTGGCAGCTGTGGCCATCAGCTGAGCTGTTGCTGGCAGTAGCCAGTGCTCACATGAAAAGGAAGTTGGGAGGCCCTCGGCAGCACGCAGGGTCTGGATCATTGTGTATGAAGGATCTGCCCTTAATCTGCCACTGGGTGTCTAATTTATGACTGCTTAATTTTTTTTGAATTGTTTGGCAGTGAGGTGTCTGTATTCACGGACACATCAAGATGTGTGTAACCAAGATTTTACCAGTGTTTCCTGTGCACAGTATACTCCTTTTTCTGTGTTCTATGTAAGTCATTGCATAGTGCTTGTTGTCCCTAATGACACATTTTAGATTTGGAATGGTAATTGCAGAGTACACAAGCAGATATTTATTTGGATTGCCTGTATTTTAGGGGGGGGTGAGTGTACAGTCTTTTGTACCACAGTGTTCTAGACACACCGTATTTCAGTGCAAGAGCACACAAAGCAGTCTGAAAGAAACTAAATTCTTTTAACTGTTTACCAAAATGGGTTACTTTTAAAATGCCATTTGATAGCCTCCTCCCTAATGTCCTTAGTGTGAAGTCAGTAGCAGGTTGTGAACCAGCAGCTGTGAGCACCGGCTGTCTCTCTGGGAGCTCAGTGGCCCAGCCAGATTCCTCACACCATTTAGCCAAATTACTAAGCTATGGAATGGACATAAGGATCCCATGGGAGGCCCTGCTATTGGTCTTGCTAGGTGATTCAACTATAGTCAAACAACTTTAAGTCACCAAAGAAAAAGAAGAAAAATTAGTCCTGTGGACAGTTCTCAGAGACACTGAGCAAGACATCACAGATAGTTTGATGACATAAAAATGGGGTTTGAAAACCAGCTTTGAAATGTTAACTACTATACCTAGGAACAAATGTTAAAAAGAAAATGGTGAAATATTCTGTATAGTTGTCATGATGCTTAATATAACATCTATTCTATTTCACATAGACATTCATATTTCTTATTTATGAATTTTTGTATACTCTAAATGGATGAGGCCAAAAAGCTCACCTGTTAAAGATTTTAAATAATTCTTATTCTCATAGAGGAGTTAAAAGTAAACGTTAAACCCAAAACTTAGAGGTATATAGCTTTTTTAAAAAAGAATTACTCTATTTCTTCAATATGTTCTGTTTAAAAAGAAAAAGTTGCTGTGAAACAATATAGCTGGAAAGTGCATCTTTTCAATGGAAGTAGTATTGAGTAGGATTTTGTCTGTCTCTTGATGTTCTGTAACATCAGACTCTCAAGTTAACCAATACAGGGTTTTCAGAATTGTCTGAAGAGGTGATAGTCTTGCCCAAGGTTAATTCACAGTTTCTCTCTTCCAGGTTCATGTTGGGGAGAGGTCTAAAGCGCAAGCTGAGTGACTATGAGGAGAACATGGCTGGTCTCTCGAGTGCCTTTGATTCCAGTCGAAGTCTGCCATATCCACTTAAGAGGCAGTTGGTGCTCAACATGTGCCTCACCAAGTTACAGACGTACAAAATGCTGGTGGAACCCAACTTGCACCGCTCTGTCCTCATCGCCAACACCGTGCGGCAAATTCAAGAGGAAATGAGACAAGAGAGTAACCAGCAGCCAGTTAACATCTGCCCTGGCCTTGCTCTTAGTTCTCACAGCTACACAGGGGTGGAGTCATCTGGGATTTCTCTTCAGTTGCCTTCAGGTATTAGTCAGCAAGAGTCCAACTGTTGCGACTTGCGGTCTGTAGAAGACCCGATTGAAAACAGCCTGCTGATAGTTTCGGATGATGACATGTCATCTGCCATCTCATCTATTCTGAAGGATTTAGACTTTGTAGAAGATATAAGCCCGCCTACTTGTCTGGTTCCTACTGGAGATGACCAGCCAAAGTTTCCAGAGAATACTGGTCTGAAACTAGAAGATGATAGGCAGGATTTGAAGGGAGCTGAATGTGTGTTTGGTTCCTTTGAGATTTCAAATTCAACTAGTTACTTGAAGGATTTGGCGATAGATGACATTTTTGAAGATATTGACACTTCAATGTATGATTCAGACTTCTGTTGCCCTCCACTGATGCCGCCCAGATCACCATCTCTTGCTACAGAAGAACCGTTGAAAAACTTTCCATCTTGTAATTCTTCTTCAGCGAGCAACATTCAGATATGTAGAACAGATCTCAGTGAGCTGGACCACATCATGGAAATTCTCGTTGGATCCTGATACTTGTTTTACCCAAAGATACTTTTTAACTGCCACTTTCATTTGGTTTCAGGATAAAAGCCACTGGAAAAGTTGTAAAGAATTCTTTAAGACACAAACTAAATAACAATTTGCCTGTAGTAGGATTTTCTAAATAGTTCCAAAACTTAAAAACCAAAAAAGTGGCAGATTTTTTTAAAAAAGAAATATTTATTTATCAGAACTGTGCAATCATCATTTTCCTTCCAGGGTGTATGTGGAACAATAGGCACATACCCTCATCACCCCTCATGCCTCTTTCAATAAACTTTTTTTATGTGCAATTTTTAATTTGACAGAAGAATTTACATGGAAAGCAGATTTCATATGAGATGATCTTTTACAAAGCCTCCACTTTATTTTTAATATCAGAGTCTATAGTCTATGCCAAGTTGGCATCCATCAAGTTGCAGAGTTAGATCGTGTGGATTGCAGACACGTTAATAGAGATGGATATATTTTAAAAATGAGACACGCTTTGCTTTCTTTTGGTCAGAAAAGCAGATCAAGACACTTACCAACAAAGTCTCTTGCATTTTCTAAAGCATTCAGAACTATTTATTTTTGTAAATTTTATAGTCTTTCTACATTTTACTACGTTATTTCATCATAGTTCAAATATAAAGGACTTCTAGTTGGATGTGTTTAGCACTACCTCTGAGCTGAAATGCTTTAACTCTTTCCAGTGCTTCATCTAAGACTGCAGATCCTTTTGTTTCTTTTTTTTTTTTTTCTTTTTTTTTTTCCTGGGGGAAAGTTCTTCTAACGCATTAAGCTGATCCTTTGACAGTGACCTAGCTGATTTGTGAAATCAAGGGTATTCAATGTTTAAAAACTTTTAAGTATTTACAAATGTAATTTATATGTAGATTGTGCAATTTAACATTTTTCTGTCAGTATTACGTGCTTAGATTTTGAATAATCTTGGCGTTCTTTAAATTAAAACTTACTATGTACAGGTAGCTTTTTATTCTGTTTTGGAAAACACTGTCCTCCAACCCTGCTTTCACTACAATGTTTTAAGATGATTTTTATGTGCAATATTATTTAAAAAGATACACGTTTGTATACCTGGCATTGCAGGAAGAAACGCTTCAAACTTAAAAACCTCTAGCACCTTTGGAGGATACTCAGAGAGTCAACCATTTCTGTGTCCCTTGAGAAACAAAGCTGAGAACACTTGTTGCGACACGAGTGCTCGCTGCTCTGAGTGCTCCTGGAACACCCGTGGGTGAGTCAGGGCCGATGACTCAGTCCTGCCGTGCAGCTGCTTCCGGGAGAGCTCCGGGCCCGACCGCAGGGATGCGGCGCCGGGGCCACCTGGGCCTTGGAACCGTCGTGCTGCTTCCCCAGCCCGTGCTGGGGAAAGAGGGGCACGTGTGGCAGGTGTGTGAATAAGGGTATATAAACACACTCACGAGCTGAAGACGAGATTTGCGGTGAGAACTGTTTTTCCATAAGACAGTTTGGATACTGTGTCTCAGCCTGAACTGAGGTCTATGTCCATCCCTGCTACTGTCTTCTGAATTACACACTTGCACATTACTTTTTGGTTTGGGTTGTTTGGGGTTTTTTTTCTCCTTGGTTTTTTTTTTTTTTTTAATGATAAAACTTTTACTTCGTTCTTGAAAGCTGCAACACCTGTCTTGAAAAATTGCAGTTGTAAAAGCTTTGCTTTGGTTTGTTTGTATTTTTGGGATTTTTGTTGTTCTGCTGAGACTTCTCATGAACGGAGCATCGGCAGAGGAAAAAAATGTTGCCTCTATGTTGCATCTCACAGAAGTTGAAATCCTGGCCCTGCTGAAGGGACCAGGGTGTCACCTGGTATTTCTAGTCTTAACTGATGCTGTGGCACACCTACCTTGTGCAAAGATCTCCATTTTTTACTGTGACTCTCTTGGTTAACAGTTAGCTGCCGATATCATTTGGTATCCCAAGCCAGTGGAGAACCATTTCAGGTCACATCCTTTGCAACCATCTGGGTTGTTTAGCAACCGAAGGGTATAAATGTATTTATATGCATATATTGTATTGATTCTAATATAAAACTTCTGATCTAAAGTATTTTGAATTGCTGGATAAAGGGATTTGTTTGAAGAGTGTATAAATAGTTCTTGAAGAGGTACAGCTTCAGAATGTACACAGATTGTGCATTGTGTATAGACTACTCTGGCTTTTCCTCAGCCTCTACTTTTGTATTAAAAATATGACTGAATAAATCCTTGAAATATTAAGGGCCTTCTGCACTGTGATGAAACAGAGTTGTGGTTAAAAAGTCTTTAAATTCATTCAGTGATAAGGGATAAAATAGACTGCATCTAATTTCTTTTTGCATTTGAAGATATGGAGTGTTACTATGCAGTAAAGATATTTTGGTATGAAAATCATATCATGTAGCAAATAGTGAACACTTAATAAATCCACTTACCTTGCAGCGCCTACTGAAACAGGAAAGAAGACAACTCGCTTTTCAACATTTACATACTAAAGATTTTTGTACACTGCAGAGAAAGATTAAATTGTTGGTAGATGTTTTATCAACAATTCAAAATGCAATTTTTGTTCAAGTCCTTGCTTCAAAGCTCTGTTTCTAATTGGTTGCTTGTGTCACAGTGCCAAGACCATGAGCTGGTGTGTAATGCAGTTCGGTTACGTATGGAATTATGTGCAAAGGGAAGTTTAATTTTTAAATATGCACAAACTAATTTTAAAATCCTTCCACGTAAAATGAAGTTAGAGGCTAGTTGTTGTGGACCTATTTATTGTATGTTTGGAAATAAAAGCCACAGTTTTGCAGTTTAACCGTTTATATTTTGAAGCCTTTGGTATTTGACTGTTTTAAAAACAAAACAAATGTTGCACCTTAGCACCCTTTCTTTGGGCTCCCACTCACAACGATGTAACATTTTCCCTGGGGTTTTGTATCTTTTTTTGCTTCTCTCCACCCTCTCACTGCCCTTTCTCCCCAGAAATTCTAAACTTGTATGGAAATCACACATGCCAGGCACCATAACAGGGTTCCATTTGAGGTTTCCACATAACCTGAAGGATAAGAATTCCCTTAGGGAAGCAGCACAGCTCAAGCTGGGTGCCTCCAAACAGGGAGACTGAACACTGAAATTCCTGGGCAGTTATACCTATACAATAATAATAATAATTCAGACCAGTGATAATATTAAGGTCTGGGGTCTTTGTGCTTTTTAGTGGTTTGGCGTTTTTTGGTGTTTCATTGCTAAGTGGCCCTTGTCTTGCACAGCATCGCTCCCTCCCAGCCTGGTTTGCCCGAGTCTGTCGTTTGGAATTGGGCATGTTCTAATAACATTGTTACTGTAGGCTTTGTCTACTTTAGCTATTAATATTTAAGTCCTGCTTTGTCTGCTCTGGCTGTTATTAGCTCTGAGTTTTGACTAACTCCTTCACCATCGCATCCTCTTTGTGTGTCCCCACCAAACAAGGGACAGCCCACAGAGCGTTTTTCCAACCTGTGGGGCGGGAGGGGGTATTCCTGTTGGGAGCAGATGACACGTTTTTAGCACTTAGCTCTCCCCTGGGCTTTGTCTCCACTGCCCTGTGTAGTCTTCCCAGCCCCTGCAGTTCTTAGTGTCCCCTCAGGGGTTGCCAAGCTTGAAAGCAAGTGTCAGATAGAGTGTCCTTGATGCACATACTGTTGACACTTAAGCCTTGTGTGCTTGTCAGGCTGGGACAAAACCCCTGCCACTCTGGGCTAGTGAAAGGCTGCGTGTACAAATTAAACCAGCAGCTTCAGGTTTAAAGGTTTCCATCCCCTTCCTGTTGTGGAGCTCTAAAATGAGATCCTGACTCTTCTACAATGAATGTCAAGGTTTAAGCTGAGGCAGAATCTCAAGTTTTCCCACATTTTGAAGGGGTTTAAATTGAGAGGAACCTATTTATGTGCCACTGTAAGAGTTACATGAAGGAAGACCCTCCATTTTAAGGGGGGAAAAAACGTTCATATATGCATTGAGGCATAACAGAGCACTATCCAGCTGGTCAAGTGGAAAGTGTCCCTGCCCATGGCTCAAAAGCCCCATCCAACCTGGTTATGAACGATCTCATCATTTGATTAATGAGACAGCACTGGCTGCTGCTTACAGACCGGGAGTTCTTCCTGCCTTTTGTCCTGGAGCCTGCTGACCAGAGGGTGAAAAGCAGGTCTAGAAGGAACCTCACAGAAACCTGGTTTTGTGACCACTGTGCCACTGTGACTGACTCGTTACTGAGGACGTCACTGCGGGTGCTGCAGCACAGAGCTGAGCTTGTGCCTATGGCAGTAGAAAACGCTGCATTGTAGGGGGTGCTGCTGTTTAGCCTTTTAGGAAAACAGTTCTGAAGTACTGCTTTTGGGTCAAGCTGAGACTCTTTTAAAGGTGGTGTAGGGTTTCATATACTTACATGGATTTTAGCCACGCTGAAAGATCTGAGCTTAAAACTGCAGAGCAGCTCAGCTCAGTGCAGGGCTGCTTCAAACACGACTGCCTGGGGAGGTGTTGGTGCTACCAGGAGTGCTCTGTCCAGTTCTATGTTCTGTGTGCTGGAAGGGACACTTAAAAAAGACTAATTTCCCAGATGAAGCAAGAGTAAAACACATAAAATAGCCTATCTGTTAGTTCTGCGAGGAAGATGAGCTGTAATTTTGAGCTATTGAAAACCAATATTAGAAGTGAAGAATTAAGTTATCTGAAGTCATGAAAGTGTGTCTGTAGAAGCGTGTGTTATTAAAGCAGATGTTCAGGGAAGCTGAAAGATTTTTGGCATTTCAGGGTTTGCCCAGCATTCACAGCTTGCCTGAACTGAAAAAGAAAAAAATGTTGCAACTTCATTCCATACATTTTTCCTCTCATTGGGACCCGCTTATCCCAGTAGCAGAGCACTAAGCTACAGCTACACTGGCTGTGCTCTGGCACCCAGGCTGTGCCATGGGATGGCAATTTCAGAGGTTCTCACCCGTTTTTCAGCAGAAGGAGCAGAAACTTCTGCTGGATGTGACTGCAGTGAGCCTGCTGCATCTGCTGGCTGCATTGCTGCTTCTCTTTAAATCTTCCAGAGCGGATCTGGAAAGTTAAACTCAGATCCACAAGGAAGTTTGGGGTCTAACAATTAATTTGAATGCAGCTCATTTTTAGCCAAATTCACTCTGCCACCTCAACTGGAGTAGGGGTACTCCAGGAAGTCCCATTTTTTAAACTATGAAAACTGATATCCATTATTAAAAATATCAGAGTGCTTTTAGATGCCTCTGCATTTTGAAAAAAACTCTTAAGCTTTTACACGATTTCTTTTGTTTGTTTTTCACTCCATCTTCTCAGTATGCAACCAATGGTGTACTTAGTGGTATACTTAGAAACCATCCTGGGGTCTGAATGTCTCTCCTCCATTTTATCTCTTTTATTAATATTAATTAAATACCACATTTTAGAATATGCATTGAAAAATTTTCAGTCTTTCACAATGAATTTGGGGTTTGGGTTTTCTTTGCAAAGCTGTTTACAGCATTCCTTCCACGAAGAAAGCATTTAAGTAATTACATCACTGATTGGAACTTTGTAAAACTTTGTTCCATGGGTATATTTCCCTCTAATCTCAGCAGAAGAAAAAGGCATTCCTGTCTACTCTGCTGTCCAAAACTCTTGCCTTGCTCTGGTTTTCACCTTTTCAAAATCCTAAGCAAATGTCAGAAGTCTGTGGTATTTGCTTTACGCAAACACACAGTACAGTAACATGTCTAGTTCATCAAAACTCAGGATTTCACAGCTGAGAGCTCACAACTAAGATGAGAAACGATGAAATTCTTAGCTTAAAACGTACTCAGACAGAAAGTTTTATTTCCTCGTGCAGCACGGGCCTCTGGTGCCCCGGGGTGCAGCCGTGCGGTCGGGCAGCGGGCGCTCGGCGGTGGCCGGCGCGTTCTGCCGGGCGCTGGGGATGGCAGGAACAAGGAAATGACTAAAGGAAATCAACAGCCACTATTTGTGCGAAACACGCCGGAGGGGTTTCCGGCAGCCCTTCCTTCCCAGGATAACCACAGAAGGCAAGGCCACTGTTTGCCACGCCACATGGCTGATAATGGTTGGCCACACTTTGGTTTGTGAAGGTGACCTCGTGTCACTTTTGAGAGTCCAGTTTTCTCTTTGTGGGTGCCACTAAATGTACGAATTGTGTCCAAATTCTGATGAGGGCTGGGGGTGCTGCCAGCACTCCGCAGCCTTGAAGCTGAATTTAATGACTTTATTGTTTCAATTTTGCTACTCTTTTCCCTTGAAGAGGTGAACTCAATCATCTCAGGCTAGAAAAAGGAGTTTAAAGGTCTCTCAGTTGTCTCATGCAGCAACTAGGGCTCAGGTGGCCCAAAGCATCTGCCCAGAAGAGAAAGACCTGAAAGGTGGAGCCTCTCACCTTTGGAGCCCCAGTAGTTTTTTTATGCAGTGAATCATAAGGGCTGAACCTTTTCTAATTTCCATTCTGTACCTTGTACAGGGCTGTAAAACCTGCTACTGTGAGGGAGAGATGACGTATTCATCCTTCTCCCAGAGTAACAGTGCGAAACATTCTTCAGTGCTTTCATCCAATGTTAGCAAAAGCAAAGGCAAACTTGAAAGCCCAGAGGGAAGGAGGGTCTGGGCTCTGGTGCATCGGTGAGTGCTACACACAGTACAAGTCGCCCCTTCAAGCCCCTCTGCAGAGCCCTGCTTGTCTGAAAGTAAAAACATGGGATTTTAGTCTTATAATTGATTTGAATACCCTTTATTACCAACATCAACTGTTCACTCACCCTTTTTTGGCAAGTTATTATTTTTGTGAGCTTATGACTACAACCTATTTAATACATATTTAGGTGCTCTGAAAGAATACAACCGAAATTGAAAATTAATTCAAATCTAGTGTTAACTTAAGTTAACCCTGCTCTTTTATCCACATGGAGTTTCCAGGCTGGCATTGCAGAATTCCTTCCAGGGCCAGGGAAGCTGCAGGGCCACTTTCAAACAGCACTTTTCCAAATGCTCTGCTCTACTTACTGAGTAACCAATGCACAGTTCATCCCATGCTAATAGCACTAAAGTATCATAAGCATTACTAAAGTTATTACAGCAATTATAATGTCACTGCTGAACAGTTTACTAGGATAAGGGTTGAAGTCTGTCAGTGCTTTGTAATATTTTTAATTCTAAGAAGAGAACAGGCACATTATTAAATAATTAACTGACTTAGTTTTGGAACACCAAGTTTGTTCCCTGCTTTTTACACGTAAAACATCACTTGCAGTGCTTAGCAACTCTTTAAAACAAAAAGCCATATAAAATTTTCATATTCCGAATGGCCAAGGCAGCAAATAGATTAGTAACTTGTGTAAAAATTACTACCAATGAATAAATAAAGCTGTTGCAGTTGGCAGGGGAGCACCATGGATTCTCTGAATGACAGGGAAGCGCATCCCCTGTGGCACTCAAGCTGCAGGAAGATGGGCAACAGTCGATCATCACTATAAAAATTTAAAAGGGCAGCAATTTACAGCATTTTTGTGCAGTGCAAGTCCCGAACTACGACACTGCTCAGCTTTAACAAGCAGCTTGTGCGTGGTGTCAAGTGTGGCTGAATGAATCCAACGAGTCCTGTTACAATCAGCTTCAACGATTTATTTCAGTCAGAAACCAACGCCAGAACAACACATTTCACTGCCCCCACCCCTATCCCCACAGCAGGCTTTACCAGACAGAAGATAGAGTTTTGTTTTCCCAAACCCCAGTGGCAGCCCCCAGATGTAGAAGGCTCCTCTCTTCATATCCAGCAGTGGCAAAGCAGCGATCTCAGCTGATCCAAACTGGACCAAGTATGAGCAGAGATGGTGACAAGGCACACATCACGTCACACCTGAGGTGTGTGTAGATTCTGGCAGGGAAAGGAAGTTTTTGGTTGAAGGGGCATTAAGGCTTAAAAGGTCAGTAGTTCAGGAGACTCCAACAGAGTATCTTTAAAGTGTGATTGCAGCTGCAGCATTTACTGTAAGAGACACAACTCTAGAGACACAACTCTGCAGAAAAACTTAGCAGGACAAAATTACACCTTTAACTTCACAGCTAAAGAATTATTCTAATAATGTGACTTCAGGTACCTCATATGCAGCAATATGTCACCTTCCTAAAGAGCATCTGTAGTCTATAGTACCGAGTCAGTCACAAAATCAAGGTAAACTGCATTCAGTTCAAAACCAAAACAAAAAAAAAAGGCTAAAAAGTGCATTTAGGTTAACAAACATCGCTACTGAAGAATTTCATTTTTAGGTTGTGTGTAGTGAAAAGGTGCTTCTTCTTTGGGATTGTTATATACTGTGTGTTTTCATTTGATGGTGTGGCTTTCAAAAAGAGGTTACAGGTGAAAAGGTGACCGTGTCTGGAGTCTGGTGATACAGAAAGCTGAGTGAAAAAGAAAAACGAAGTTAATTTTTTCCATCCTACAGAATGTTAATCACTGCATATTTCAACCTAACTTTTATAAACTTACTGTAAACTTTTTATAAACTATAAATTTTTATAAATTCATAAAAATAAAATTAGGATGGGAGAAAAAGGGACACGACTAGGAAGATAAGTGGAAAACATGCCATTATATGATTTTACTTACTTAAAATTAGATGGCAACATATGTTTTGAAATAAATTTCACTTTGAGTGAAAATTTTGCCCATTTACCTTAACTTCGTATCACGATTCTTTTCACTTTTACTCCTTCTTCATCTGCTTTAAACCACTTCTCCTTTGCCTAAACCCTGTCTGTACATTTTGCACTTTCCAAGTGTGATTCAGCCACTGTGATCCCTCCCTCGCGTACTCAGTGAAGAAAGCAGAACTGACTCATGAAGGAATAGGCTGGACAGTCTCTCTTAGTTTTATTTCTGAAATCTCCAGCCTATCATCTCTTATGTACAAGGTTTCCAGAGCAGTTACACACCTTCACTGTCCATTGCTGTAAACAGAATGAAACAGAGCAATGGAAATGTGCCTCAGGCTGTGTCCACAGCAGCAACAGCTGCACAAGTTTATTCTCCGCTGAGGAAGGGACCTTGGATGAAGAATATTCCTCAGAAATTTCTTGTTAAAAAAACCAGAATGAGACTGAGGTGTTTTGCAACAATGCAGAACAACACAATTTTCCTTCCAGCTTGCATTGCTTTAGCAAGAAAAAAAACGAGTGCCCAGGTACCTTTTCTAAAGCTCTCAGAGAGGTTTCAAAGAGCAAAAAAACAACTCCATATCCAAATAATTACACCAGGACCAAACAATTACATGAGGACATATGCTAGAATGGCTGGCTACAGCAGAGAGGAACATGTGAAATACACTGTTGTTTGAAATTCTCACTTTCAGAGCAATTCTTACCTTGGTCTGGATCAATGCTTTGCAGTCATTGATGCCGAATCCATCAAATCTGAAGTCCTCGTTATCTTTGACATCTGATTCCTCAAAAACATCATCCCGGTTCTCTGAAATATCCTAACAAAACCATAACTTACATTTTATTTACAAATTTATTTATGCATTTCTGTCTGATCTCAAAGTATATAAACTAAAGAGAAATTTCCCTCAAATAACAACGACCACTAAATTTTACTTTCTGAAGCTGTGTTTTATCCCGTGTTCCCCTTTGCATTAAAACAATTTTATGCCTAAACCAGTTCTACCTGCTCACATGAATCTAATTGTGACTTCAATTAATAGAAAAGCAATTTCCAGTTAAAATTAGCCTTAATTAACATCAAAACATTGCTGAGAAATATATCTTTATCAGTATTTTTTAAAGCAATGCAATTTGCCTGTAATAGAAAAGAAGCAATGATGTAAGTTTAAGCTGCCTGGGCATTGATTTAATGCTGGTGTATCTGTGGTCTAGAAAGGAACAGAACGGGAGTTTAACTGTGTTGGAGAAATGTCTCCCATTCTCCCTCTGTTAAATCACAATTCCATAAAAGTGAGGTAGAAGTGCAGAATACGTCTTCTACCTTCAGCACGGTTGTTCTGTTTGTATATAACTTGCATGAAAAGTCAAATATGCCCAAAAAATCAGTAGCTTACCAACCCCATTGCTTCAGCAATCCCATTATCAACTGAAACGATTATTTCTGAAAATTACTTGTGACTAACTGATCCCAATTAAATAACTGAATACTTAATCATCTCGGACACTTTTACCTTCTCGAAACAAGAGATTAAACAGAGACATTCTTATCTGATATCTTTCAATGCTGTTGGTTTGGTCTCAATTCAATTTAAAACGTACTCTCCCTCAAGCCTTGCAAAAGCAGACAGAGGAATAATCTGAGGAAGAGGGAAGCTGAACACACTTTCAGTTCCTATAGAGTAAAAACATCCAGTAATTACTTTAACAGCCTCCCTGATTGAAATCTTGTTTCAGAAGAAAGATATTAGAGGCTAACAATTTTCTCATACTCTGAGCAAAAAGAGTAAACAATCCTACTGCACACACACCTGAAAGCTAATTCTCCATCTTTAATAAAATGCCCCCTAACAACAGGGCACTATGTAGGGGAAGAGTTCAATGTAAAGACAATCAAAGTCTTTACAAATCCTGCACAATTTCATGGTTACTTACACATAAATATGAGGAAACACGAAACTATCACTTTAAAAAGCTCTCCGTAAAAGAAACTTTTTGACTCACCCAGATCTAGTTCCTCATGCTTCTGCATGTATAGCTGAGAGAAGATCAGATTCCCAACCAAGTGTTTATGATGCCATGCTGGCAAACCATTGTTCAATTACCTTTTGATTTGCATCTATTCCGAGAACACTCAGGAGGTTTTCATGGCAATGAGATTTACTCCAGGGATGTCTTAAGCTGGGGGTATTATCAGAGTCTCTGAGAGTTCTCCATAGGTTTCCAAAATCGATGCTAGGAAACAAAACACAGTTCGAGGTTATAAGCTGTTTGATGTTTCCAGTGAATGTAAATAACTTAGTTATTTTCACTACATACATTTGTCTACTACCCTACCTTGATCTAACAAGCAACTTATCTTAAAACTTCTTCTACATTCGGTTCAAACTATCAACCCAATGTGCTAATTAGCTTGCATGACAATTAGAGGAAACAGTAAGTCAACATGACTTTTCAGATAAGAAGGGCATTAGAAGCACATTTCAGGGAGTGTTATATGCCAACAGCTCACATCATTCACTTGCTTCTGTGCAGTGTGGGCAGAGTTCAGCCCTATTAGTTCTGCACTTTGCATTTGTTGTCTCTCAGACCTTTCTCCGTTCATTAGGTCACGCTTCTCCCCTGCAGCACCTGCTGCTCAGGTGGGTGACCTGCGCCTGCTTTGGAGGTTTCTGTGCTACAAAACAGGCCAAAGGCACTCACTGTTGAAATGGTGAGAATTACAGAGTTCCCTCCACGTGGTATTTTCGATTCTCACATTGCATTCATCACATATAAAAATCCAATTGGACTCTATTTAGTACAGGATGTAGTTATCATTGACCTGAGTTATTCACCACAGGAGATCAGGGTTCTTTTGTCTGTAGTTGATACTCTGCTATAGTACTGTGGCCTCTTTTACATACATATCTCTTCACAATTTTGATGCTGATGAAAATATAACACATATGCAGGGAACTTGCCGAAAGGATGCCCACATTAAATGTTTTAACTACATTTCTTCTGAGTCCTAGGACATTTCCCAAGTATGGTCTGACCCAACTTTCTAGATACAGAGCCTCAGTTATGCAAAAATAACTACAATACTGCTCAGTAACTGCAATACTGTTCAACAGCTGCTGATTCTTCAAAAACACGTAACAAATCTAGAAGGGGTCCAGCTGTCGCAAGAGAAATCTTAGTTAATGATGATAATTGCTATTAACATAACCCAAGAAAGAAGCCAGATGCACCACAGATTCTAAAGCACATCTGGTTTAACATGAGAGGAAGTTGCTAACTGGGAAAACTGTGCGGGGGAAAAAAAGTTTTGTGGGTTGCTGGTAGAAGCAGCAGCCTCCGATGATGAAGAAATAAGTGGGATGTGCCGTAAAGAAAGGACAAGCAAACAGGAAGAGCAGGCTGCCTGTTGGGTTCTGGCATTCCAGAGGCTTAGTCATAAGAAGGCACACCAACAGCAGGAAAAACCCTAAGCGGGAATTTGTAATTTTGATATATTCCCTTCATTGTTTCCCGATGGCTAAAACACCATCCATTTCCTCTAACAATACAGTAAAAAACTGCTAAGATGAAGAGCATAGTGTTAAGAAAGATTTTTGAGTGTACCACTGATTTTTAAATTAGGAAATAAACAGTGTAATTGCTGAGATTGCTGAGGAACTTTTTTTTATATATATACTGTTGATCTCAACTCATTACCAAAGCTGATTCTTCAAAAGTTCAGTTATCTCAATATCTTCATTATTTGTATCAAGTACTTGCTCTAAACTTCTTATGCTTTCTGTGGACTGTGATACAAAGACTTCTGGAAAGCCCAGCTTAAATATATCCTCATAGCTGTGGTCTGCCTAGAAAAAAAAAGAGAGTTTTATTACAGAGGTTATACAGGTCACTCCCACAGTTCACGAAGGACCTAGTCTAAAGACTACAATTTTTCTGGAGATTGTCTTATTGTTTTAAATATTTATATTAATAGCACAGAGAGACCGACCCCATAGTTCAGCGTTTTGAGTGTTTACGTAGAATTGGAGGAGGAGAAGCAAGAATCCAAGATTTCTGATGAACCTTAGTCTCCAACTTCCCAGCTTCTAAATCATAGACTGGTTTGCCTGTTTAGCACTCAGGACTCCTTCTGCTCAGATAATTCAAGACGAATCTGACGCACACATCAACTCTAAAGCCTGCTTTGCTAACTCAGTATTCAAATAGTCCTAATTCAGCCAAATGTAACACAACTACTAAATGCTACAGTTACCAGTAAATATTTGCACTGTGTAAGGTCTGTGGAGAAGCTGGGGTGAGGATATCTCTACATCTTTGCATTTGCACCAAACTTTTTCCAGCCTATATTAAAAATCGAAGCCAGATTTGCATGCTTGTTCCTCCTCCAGCAGTGATGAGGAGGAAGTTTTAGAGACGGAACACAGCCACAGGAGTGATCCAAACAGGCCTACTGGAAGTAACAGGGTTATCTGATGACTAAGAAATACATATACAAGGGAAAATGTGCATAATTTACATCCTATCGTAAAAGGATGTTATCACGCCATCTGGCTCAGACACTGTGTCCTTTTATTCCTTCAAAGGAGGAGTTACTGCAATTTTCTAAATAAAAGGAATTAATTGACTTCACCACCCCTCCAAGGGACTGCAATCCAGGAGCAGCAACATTGTGTGAAAACAAGAGAACGGAACCAGTCAGTTTGTTTTCTTTACCCAGCAAGCAACAATTTAGTCTGAAAAATATAAGTATGGATATTTTGACAGTTTCATTTAATTGTAATTGAAACTACTGAAATAAACTGAGGTACTTCCATGGTTTTATTATACTGAACTCAGACAAGTGCAGTGAATACTGGGAGAGTACAGATTTAATCTAATGTTGCGTGGGCAGAATCAACAGGGCTAGTAGAAGGATTCTGTACTTCTGCTTCTAGGAGCAGAATTTGTGCCCCACGCTGCTCCCTCCTGAAGTAGGGCCTTGCTAAAATGCCTTTTCTGATGAGCAGCTGCTGTGACACTCAGAGGCTCCCAAGTAAAATCCTTTGGCTCTTGCCCAAAGTGTCACGATACTTTCAACCACTTTGTAAATTATTTCAGCTTACAACAGAGATACTTCATAGAGGAACCTGAAAGATGCCTAAGAAGCAGAATTCTGTGAAAGCAAACTTGCTAAAGCATTGACGGTCAAGGATAAAACACTTCCTATTAGGTACCAAAACTGAAATGGGATGAGAGTTAAGGGAAAGCCAGGCAGCTGCTCTTGGCTTTGGGATGGGGGGGCAAATTACATCCACTGAGAGTGTGCATCAAAGGCAGCACAGCTCTGCCTCAATTGTAGTATCTCCTTAGAGGCTGTGATGCTTCTCCAACACACATACAAGTCACTGACTTACAGTTTAGTCAAGACAGATTAAAAATGCAAGGTTTTTTAATTACCTTTACTACTGTCTACTTCAGTGTGTCCTTCTAAAACAAAATTTGGGTATATTTCCACTTATCTTGTAGCTTTGTACTAATTATAAAAATGTGAATGCACACATTTCACAACCCTGCTTTCTGGCTAAATCCTCTCTATCCCATTATATCAGAACACCACAGGGCTTAAACACGTGCACCCGTCCCAGGGTGCCACAAAGGCCAGTATTTAAAGAGCACATGAAAAATCCTTTAAGTGTTCAGTTACGCAGGCAAAACATCCAGCTACTACAAGGAAATTAGTGATCGTTTCCATCTCAAAATACATGATTTTGCTCCAGATCAACATAGTTTCATTAACTGAAGCAATAAGTATTGAAGGTCAGACCTCTAACCTCAGAGGTCCCTCCAACCTAACTGGCATTTTTGGTATTGACCACATGGAAGACAGAGCCCTAGCCCAAAGAGTTTATGATCTCAAGCAAACAATACAAAAAGCACAGGGAGAAAGGACAAGCTACACAGATATTCTACACTCAGATCTCCAGCGGCACTGCAGTTGTTTCTCTACCCTAGACAAGAAAAGCCAGTGTGAAACTCTAAGCAGGGTTAACTTATTTAGCTCATACTGAACATTTCCTTTTGCCCTTAATAAATGCAAAATAGAGCAAACGCTTCAGTAAGATTAAGATCTATTGCTTTTGGAAAGAAACCAAGCAACCTACTATATTCTATTTCAGTTTCAATCACTACAATATTCTCTTTTTTCAACAGAAGACTTCTTGTCCCCCATTTTCAGCATTACAAAAAATCTGAAATCTTTGTTTACGCACACCAGTAACCAGGTATCTTGTGTATCTCCACTCAATCAGCGTGGGCAGCTTATCCCACCTGCATCTTTGTGCTTTCTGGAATAATACCTCTGCAACAGGCAAAATTCCAAGGCAAGGGCAAGAAAATCTGTCTCCGGAAAACCCCCGGTTCCCTACGCCTACTAAAACTCATCTAACAGACTACAAGCAGTAAGTTATTACTGCTACAGATTAGCCCCATGGAAGTCTCAGTTGATTGTTCTCTTTTTTTCAAACGTTGTAATTTAGGATAAAAGTAGCAAGAACGGGGAGGGGCTGTTCTGTGTTTTCATTTTCTTTCTTCCCTTTTGTTACTTTCCTTCCCTTTGGTGATGCATGTTTGGTCCTTATGGAAAAACATTCATGGCAACAAGGCGTAACCCTTTACCTGAACCTTTTTTTGTGCTGATAAGGATACACTACATTATATACTCAGGATATTACCTGTAACATCATATAAGAGAATCTAACATCCTATGCTATAAAAATAAATTACATTAAAAGATTTCTATTCTTTTGTGTGCGTGTGTGAATGTCATTAACTCCTACCACCATCAGTCTAAAATTCCAAGACAGACTGTTGATATTATCCAGGTAGTATATTAAATAACAAAAGTAAATGTTTTTACCAATTTCTGACTCAACGTTAGGTTGGTTTTCCTCAGTGAGGCAACTCTTAGAATTTCTGTCCACCCTGCTTTCGTCAGCCACCTTCCCAATTTTTTGTTTCCTGTGCTCTTTCTTGTCTAGGTTTTAAACTGCGTGTGCTTCAGGGCAGGGTTCATTGTTTCTACGTGCTTACTTTTTCCTAGTGTCTAGAAGCAAAGTAGTGCATTACATTCTTTAGGCTCTCCAGCAGGACAACTTAAGTATTTGTCAAACACTGTAAAGAAGTTGCTTTTGTTCCACTTGAGTTAGCTGCAAAGTAGCTTGACAGTTTCTCACCCTGTACAGCATTACCCTCTATAGAGAAGACAGATACAAAACTTGAGATGTAGGAAGCCGTAACACAAACATTTCTGGTCCTTGGTTTACTATTAACACATACCTCCTTCAGAGAGCTCAAAGCCTCCTGTATCCCACTGCGCAGAGATGGCTCAGCACAGAACTGGGCAGGAGAAGGGCTACAGCGTCCGCTGCTTAAGTCCATATCAGCTCCAGAAGGTTTTGTTGACTTCACCAAAACTTCAGGATTATGACTGAAGCTCTCTGATTTGTCTGAGGACTCACTGAAGCCTTCAAAATCACCCCAGGAACCACTGGGTTCTGAGGTACTAAAACTGCTGTCAGAAAACCCCTCACAACTTCTCCCTTTGCTGTTCATTACAGGGAGGCTTTGCTGCATTACTTCGAGATTAATAATTTCTTCATTATTTGTCTTGTCATTCCAGTTACAGTCACTTCCATTGACAGACTCACCACCTGCTTCAGCTGCCAGGTCTTTTGGAGACCCCTGGTGTGACATGTCTGTATTAGTAAGACTTTCTGCTCCTGACAGGTTCTGCATCTTTGTTTGAGAAAAATTAATTTGCTGAAATCTGTACTGCAAAAAGGTTACTGAAGTTCAGTTACATTAGAAATCTGAGTGTTTAAAAAAAAAAATCAAATTCTTCATTTCACCCCGAAGAATAACATCACTGCTAAATCAAAACAGGATGTCCTTCAGCCTCTCCTCCAGTAATCGGCATGTGCACGCAATTGAGCCTCAGTTTCTGTGTAGGATATTTGCCTGCAAAAAGAAAAAAAAAAGGATTAGAAATAATACTTCTGTGATAAGGGCTGTGTAGGAATAAAGATCACTGATAAGGTAGGAGAAAGAATGCTCCGGTTAAAATAAACACATTCCAGTATTATCCACTGAAAATTGCTGTAGGTAAAATGATTTAAAATTTACATTCAACTCTCTGGCCACACCACAAGAAAGTCGTTAAATTAGAGAACAATACTCAGCAAACACGTAGCAGAAGTTGCTGGATATTAACTCAGTACTGAGCATACAGCAGACAAACCAAAATAGCTATAGACAACATCCAACACTTCAAAAACATTTTCTGTAACTATTTCATCCACCTCTTGCACACCCAAGCAGCGCTCTTTCTGTCTGCGTGGGCTGCCCGATCTCGATTATAATCCTATAAAAATACAGTATTTCCAACTATTTGAGTAATTGAGGCATGTTGAATAAGTTCAGTTTGGCATCTGTAAATGACACAGGCGGTGATCATTTCAGCATTTATCACTTTGGATTAACCCAGTTTCCTCAAGCACTTTTCCGAGCTTCTTTTGGGTGGGCAGGTTAGAACACGAAACAAACCCACCTCTGGCCGCTCTTAGGTATTTTCTGTGCTTAACAGAAAAAAATTGGGGTGTTTTTTCCCCAAGTTCCGCCCGAAGGCAGCCCAGGGACAGTCCAGGGGAGCAGCAGGTCTCTCCCGCCCCCAGGGACACGGGGCACGGTGGGACCCCCCGGGACAGGACAGGGCAGGGCAGGGGATGCGCGTCCCGGAGCCGCCGGCGCTTCACCTCGGGGAAGCGGCTCCTCCACCCGCGCCCCCCCGGCGGCTCCTCCAGCCGCGTTTTCCCGCTGTTGGGTGCGGGAACAGCCTTACCGCCGCTCCAGGGCCCGCCGCCGCCGCCCGGCAGGTCGCCAGGGGCGGGCCGAGGTGTGCGGGGCGGTGCGGGGCGGGACGGGGCCGGCCGGGGACAGCGGAGCGCTCCCTCCCACCCTCAGCCCGGGAGCAGCGAGAGCAGAGGAGCCCCAGCCCTTCCTCAGCCCCCGTTCTCTCCCCTTTGCTTTGACGAGCGCCTCCGCGGCTCTCCAGCCTCGCCCCCGGTTGTCCCCACCCGCATCCCTTGGGTTACAGCCGCCCTTCCAATCAGAACCAGCTCCTGCCACCGGGAAGAGGCTGGTTTTATAAATTGTGATGTGAAACAGAAAAGTATTAATTTCCACTCCCCCCACAAACAGTTTCTTGCTGAGACCCAGCAGGCTAAGGACATGCGGTTTGATGGTGGTGGATACTGTTTGCTTTTAATCTGAGAGTAAAATTTAGCTAGAATTATCACATAGGTACAAAGTTCCGGGATACAGATTTTAAAAAAAAAAAAAAAAAGTGACAATTAATCCACCCAGAAATACAACCTCGTGGTAAAATGGTAGGAACAGGCCAGCAACAGCCTCTCAGGATCTCCTCTCGCTCCCTCTGTTCTTTTACCTCCCAAGGTACTAGGGTGTCCCCCCTCTGCTGAGCCTGGGGCTTGATCCGCTCGTAATAGGTAAAGCCAGAAGTTGTGGATACAGTGCTGCAGACAGGTCACCCCATGGCCAGCGTGACCGTCCCATCCCACCCACCTCTCGAGGACCAGACGTGTGGGCTGCAGGCGCCGGGCCCAAGGCTGGCTGCTCCCAGGGCTGGGGGGCAGAGGGAAGGGTGCAGAGAGAACTCCTTAACTCCCTGTCCTTGGGCTGGGTTAAACATCTGGGTAGTCCCAAGGAACAGGGGGCAGTTGTAAAAGAAAGGAAAAAGGTTTTCTGGAGCAAGGCCCAAAGTAGAAAGCTTTTTCTAGGCACTATAGTACATGTGTTTTCCAGCCCAGACACAGACACATGTACTCCTCCCACGCATCTGCCTCTCATTCCAGGCTGCAGTGCTTTATCCAAGGGCGAGAGGCTGGATTTGGGAGCAATGCCCAGACTCAGAGCCAAAAAGATTTTACTGGCAACTGTCTGGAAGTTTTTTTTAATTTGTTTTCTTTCTGCTTCGGAGCCGTTTCTTACCCTCCGTGGCCATCCCGCGGCAGCCTGCAGCTCGGAGGATATCCGACCAGCTCGGCGAGACTGTGATTCAGCCCCAAAGCGTCTGACACTTGCTGGGATGGCGTCATCGTCCCACGCTGCAGTTTGTGCTGTGGGGACCTTGGGGGTTCCAGTTCTCGCTTCAGTTTTGAAGGGAGCTCAGCATTCTGGCAGCGACTGAGGTTGTTTTGCTCAGTTTTACATTTTCGCCCTTGTCTTCTCTAAGGGAAACGCTACAAACAGACCGTGCAGAGGCTGAGATGCTCCTCTACTTTAACAGGCTTTGCACGCTGCTGAGAGGAAAAGGTGTGTGGGTTTTGCAAACCTGTCTCTGCCCTGCCAACTTCGAGGTGTCTCTACAGCAGCATGAGCAGGGTGGTTGTGGGAGAGCTGGGGAGCATCAGAAGCTGGCACAGATCTTAGAAACCACGGTGTAGGAACAGAAGGAAACTGTAGTGCCTTCTTCCCAGAGTAACATCAGTAACTCTGTTAAGGACTGGCCACATAACATTGTTGTTTATTTCTCTCCAGCACACCCTATAACCCACCTTGGGAAAACCAGTTGCTAGCTCTGGGTCCCTGCAGAGGAACAATCGGCTGCACCATCTGCTGGGTGTTCCCACTGCTGCCTCTGCTCTCAGGCAAACACTGCTGAAACCCCATAGAACTACAAGAAAAACCTGCACTGCTGTGTTTTGTACAGGTTTTCGCTTCAAATGGGGTCAGTGTGAAGCACAGCCACCCTGCAAAGTGGATTTCATCTGCCCTACTCTGAATTCACTCCTCCTGACTCAGGCCCAGCTGAACGTGAGTGTGACAGCCGCTGCTGAGATCCCCAACTCCCGTTGAATGACACCTTCTGATAGACTGGTTTAAGTCAAAAGCAACATCACAGTTGGATTAAGAATTTTCCCCTCTGAAGTATAGTGGAATAAAATTCCTCTTATCTGTTTGGGGAAAAAAAAAATCTTACAATTTTGTCTGACTGTGCCTTGTGGTTTACAGCATAATTACTGTGTTAAATCAATAATTTCTTTTTGAATTATCAGTGCTTTTTGAGTTGGTTGGTTGGTTTGTTTTTTTATTTATTTGTTTGATTTGTTTTGGTTTGTTCAACTAACCTAGTCTTTATTTGAGAGGTAAATAAGCCAAAAGCTTCAGGCATGGACTATAAGTGTATATTTAGACACTCACATGGATGTATCTACTAGGAGAGAACATCACTACTCAAAAATTCATCAATGCAAACAACTGAATTGACTTACCGCTTGTCTGCAACTGTTACTACTGCTCCTACCACCATTCCCACTGGAATGCTATTTCACACTCCAGAATTATTCTCTTTTTCATTCCATCCTTTGGAAAAACACCAATCTGCAGGGAAAAAAATCAACAGAATAACTGAAAACTTTCAGGTCAAACCAGCACCATGCTGCTATAATACAAATTTCTATCTGTTTGTGAAAGATCTAGTCCTGAAATATTGAATTGTGGGGTTCCCCTGTAAATGACATGGGTGATTTTGTCTTCATTCATTTTTTTTCCTGGGGTGAAAAAAAAGCAAGCAAGCAAGCAAGCAAGCAAGCAAGCAAGGTCTTTGTATGAAGAATTTTCAGGGTTTTTGTTTTGGTTTGGTTTTAGGGGTTTTTTAATGAAGCATTAAACAAGATTAGCTTGCCATTTAAATGACTGAAATATTTTCTTTAATTTGTATTAAATACTTGGATGTCTTTTCTTGTAAAAAATAAGAAGCTACTTGTAGCTTAATTGACTTTAAATGTCATTTAGAAAATACAAGTAAACATGTTTTCAGAAGTCAATAAATAATTTTGAATGACTCAGAGTGACATTTAAAAAAATGAGCTGTCTTTTCAGTCAATGATTAATAATTTTTTTTCACCCTAAGTATCCAGATTTTAGAAGTGTAGGAGACTTCAGCAATTCTTTCATTTCCTCAGTATTACAGAATGCTCAGCTTATTAAAAACCCACTGAAGATATCAGGTCTAAATACGGATCTAATTGATTAGCTAGGGCTTACATTTGAAAATGTGGTTGATTATTCCATTAAACTTCTCCCTGGAGGCACAGTGGGCTTGCCATACCTTCCCACTTTGCTTTTCTGCTGGTATGGATGGTTCAAAAGGTCAGCAGATCCATCATCTTTTTCCTGAGTTAGACATGGGAACAGCAGCTCTTCAGGACAAACTTTACTTCTCCCCAGTGCACGAAGGGCGGGAATCCCCGGCTCCCACTGTGAAATATTTCTCTGGGTGCTAAACCAGTATGATGGGAGTCACTGGCATCAATGAGCCCCTGCAGCAGTCAGCAGTGCCTGGGCTAAAGGATGAACCAGGATTTTTCCAACAGCAGATGGCAGCTCTCCCTTGTCTCTCTTTTGTGCACACAACACATCTGTTAGTTCTCCTGAGCAGGGGAAGTAACTCATCCCGGCTACACTCCGCATTAAAAAGGTATTGGACCACCTACTTTATGTGCTGACCACAGAAAACCCATTCCACAGGACCCCTTTCATCGATGGGTTGTCAGTGTAGAAAGATCTACCTATAAAAAAAGTGACATCCTGTGCCAGGAGGCATAAGGTATACTTTGGGTCCCTCTCTTCCTCTGTCAGGTGTGCAAGATAAGGGAGCTGTAATCCACCTTTTAAAAAAGCTTAGACGTGAAGGAAATGTCTGTGCCCCGGGTTCAGTGGCTGCCTTGAGCACTTTTGTCTGGTCCAGCAGTGTGGTTTCCAAGCAATGCTTACATTTGCTTCAATGGCTAGTCTGGTTCTCAGAGTGATTTTGGGGAGCACAAACTAGATGTCTTCTGGGGAAGGGCAGAGAAATGCCATTCCTCTCTGGCATTTCATGGAAACTTTGTCTTCCAAATCCGCATGTGGGCTGCACTACTTTAGGATCCTCCAGCAATTTACACAGTACATGGGCTAAAAGAAGACTTAAACCATTCAGAGCTCCCACAGGATCCTGAAGTGCTTCTTGTGCCTATATATAAAGGGCCAAGTGCCACAGGCACCTTCCTATTTGCCAGCTTTTGTCTGCCTTCAAGTCTGCCACCACTGCATCATCCACTGACACTTCTAGTTTGAGATCCTTTCCTCTCTTCAGCTGCTTTCCCTTCTGTTGCCAGTCCCACTTGCTGAACCTCTCATTTCTTTTATCAGACCTTTTTCTTACTATGCATTTGCCAACTGTTCTCTCTTCTGCCTTCAGCCTCCTAAAAACTCAGAGAGATGTGACTTGGGCCCCTGATGGAAGTCGTATTGACATGAGAGGGACAAAGGTTTCCTGGGTAGCAGAATAATTTGCTGGTAGAAGCAGGTTACTAATGTTATGACAGCTCTTGGTATGAGAGCACTGGCCAGCAACAGATTTCATGAGAGTAAAGGCGATCCTCTTGAAGTCCCATTACGCTGCCTTGAGAGCACGGCAGACACGCACCTACTCTGTGAGCACAACACAGCAGCAGCTGCTCACATGGACTCTGTCACCGCGGTGGAGGAGCTGGAGGAATGACAGTGCTTTGCTGAGGCTCCAAGCTTCCTGTTCCTGTATCCCACAGAAGATCCCCTCAAGATCATAGTGTAAGATACGTTTTTTATCTCCTCCCCACCACCATAGCTGGCATCTGCACCCCTGTATCCACACCCCTGTATCCACACCCTTGTTTCCAACACTGAGTGCTGCTTTTCTATACAGGTTGCTTGGCGGGGGAGACAAAGCTTCTGATGGAATTACAGCTCTGGGCTCGGGTCTGCAGGGAAGTGATAAATATCCCCAGACTGCCCAGGAGCGGTGTCAGACCTCTAAAAGCAATTCCATGGGGGCTACAAGCTGCAGCAGAAACCGTTCACACAGCAGCTATGTGAAAATACCAACAACATCAGAACAGTCTGCCAAGTCCTGGCCCAGTATGGATGGCTTTGCCTCAAAGCCATGAAACAAACCTTTCCATCTTTGTGTAAAACAAATGGTAGAACAGCTCCTTCCTTCACTCAGCAGGGCTGACAGCTATTCCAGCTGCCAGACTGGCTACTGGAGCCTCTGGAGAGGTGTCCAGCCCCATAACAGTGTCTCCTTCCAGAGTCACCACGTTGCTGCACACACATCCTGCAGGAAGGCTTCTTGCAGGAGCTGAAGGAGGGAATTCAGCACCTTCTGGAGATTGAGGTGTGAGCCCCGTCCTCAGAGAGACCGTCTTACTGCACCAAATTATTTGTTATTGTGGGCATAGCCAGTGGACATCCAAAGATCTTGCTTCTTATGCTCAATTCAGTCAATTAAAAATCTTCAAGGTAGACAATTACACATCCCTTGAGCTCTGAAACCTCCAACTCCTGCTTCTGTTAGTGTTGTGTTCTTGTCCTTCAGTCCCTCCTTGCCATGGGTGTAGTTGAAGCAGAAAAACAAAGAGCATATCTTCTCCTTATGGTACCTCTTCTGAACACAGGTGAAAGTGGGGCCCACACTCCCTAAACCCTGTAGAGCTTGTAGAAGGATGCTACATGTCCCACATCTTCAGAAAGGTGGTTGTTTAAACGTATGGCAGTGGGATGTGGTATCAGAGTAGAATTGTATTCGGTGCTTCACAGTCACCTACCTACACCTGCTCCTTGCCCTATTATATTTTCCCATTAAGTTCTTGTTCTGTGTTGCTTTTTGTGCTGATATTTCAAAATTGTTGTATACATATGTTAAATCAAACAGTCTCTGCTGCCTGCACAGGTTTTTCAGGTATGCAGACATCAGTTTACTGAGAGCATGCTTGGTAATTTTTGCCAGTGCCCTACATGCCCTGCAAACGGAGTCATGATCACTGCAGTTTGCAGCTTACTAATCCTCTGTTTTAATGCCTGATTAGGTCCCAAATCCATCGTTGTTGGTGAGATGTGGGTGTGGGGAGGGCAGGAGGATTTCATCCTCTCAGCTGAGAGTTAAGCTGCTAGAGGTACACCCGGCTGGTGCTGTACCAGTCTTTTAATTAGCTTGCCTGGAAATTTCGTTGGTGCTGTTCAGTGAGGTTGTGGAAAGGTCAGACACTCCATTAGAAGTGCTGTGCTTCAACTTGAAGTCATTGCATCTAACACTCAACAAATTTCTAGGGGGAAAAAAAAATTAAATAAAGCATTAGCATAAAAATATTTTAAAAACTCAAGTCCCCACTTCAAGCAGCATTTGAAAGAACACCAAATCATGATAATTAGCATCTTCATAGCTCCTTAATTACAAGGAGCTTCTTCATTCTCCAAGTGAGCTTCACAGCGGTTTTCTGAGGTAAGTACATCACTGGTCACCACTGCACTTGGCACAGGGGGATCACCACTCCACCTTGCACAGTGGGAAATGGAATTAAAGATGGTTTAAGTTACCTTCCCCTAAAAGAAGACATCGAGTCCCTGATGAATGTCTCCATGTCCCAAACCTCATGAAATGATATTGATTATCAGTTAAGGTGTCATTTTATTGCTTAAAATGCAACACTGCAGGATGAATGCAAAATGCATCCCATCCTCTCGTGTTGGGAGGAGTGGCTGGTACCCTGAGGGCTGTGCAGCCCTTCAGAAGGACCTCAACAGGTTGGAAAGATGCACTATGAAAGAGAAGAACTATGTGAAATGCAACAAAGGCAAATGCAGGGCTTTGGGGCAGAATAACCAAATTGCTGCACCTGGGGCGGAATAACCCAGGCACCAGTAATAATAACCCAGACAGAAACTGAGGCACAGGAAGTTCCACCTGAACATGCTAAAGAACTTTACTGTGCAGGTGACCAAGCACTGGAAGAGACTGCCCAGAGAGGTTGTGGAGTCTCCTTTACTGGAGATATTCAAGAACTGTCTAGATGCAATTCTCTGCAATGTGCTCTGGGATGACCCTGCTTGAGCAGGAAGGTGGGACCAGATGACCCACTGCGGTCCCTTCCAACCTGACCCATTCTCTGATTCTGTGATCCTTGCAAGAAAACCCAAACTTGCCCAAAAATGGCAAAAAGGCAGAATTTGCTTGAGTTTTGCATATATATGTAAGACAGCCCTCTGCCTTTCCTGCCAGATGGTTCCACCTCTCCAGTAAAGTAGTATGGCTGTGGTACAGACAACAGGCAATGGCTTAGCTCTCAAATAAAACAGGTGACAGTTTCTGAAGCTGAGGTAAATTGTCCCCTGAACTTCCAAACTCTTGCTGTGCCTGCTTATGCCCCTGGGAGGTGGGAATGTGCTGTCTCAAAGCTCTCACTTGGCTTTCAGATAGGACATGTGTGAGCTGAGAATGTGTTCCAGGGCTAGAGCAGCACAGGGGACAGATGGCAGCTGGTGCAGCTGCAGTAACTCCACTGCACTGAGGTGCAGGTGAGCCTGAAGCAGCCAGGTACGCTGTCATAGAATTGTAGAATCATACAATATCCTGAGTTGAAAGGGAACCACAAGGTTTATTGCGTCTGACTCCTGGTCCTGAACAGGGCAACCCCAAGAATCTCACCATGAGCCAGAGAGTATTGAAGGGGCCTGTGGGAACAAGCCCTTCTCTTCCACCTCTGCTATGAACATCCTCTGTGTGCTTTCACCTTGTCTATCCCTTCCCATCAGAGCTAAAAACATGGTGTGTACCACACTCCAAATGTTTTA
Organism: Oxyruncus cristatus; assembly: GCA_013399855.1. Classification (NCBI taxonomy): domain Eukaryota; kingdom Metazoa; phylum Chordata; class Aves; order Passeriformes; family Cotingidae; genus Oxyruncus; species Oxyruncus cristatus. The sequence goes on from VXAY01006251.1 coordinate 574,541, forward strand.
GAACTGTGCAAGTGGCATATGGACTGCATGAAAGCCTTACTCACCCACCTCCTTGAGCCGTGTTTCCAGATGCTCTCTTTGCAGCAGAAGGCAGGCGTTAACCTCATTTTGTCTGTACTGCAAGTGGTAAAACTAAATACAGCTAAATGGATCACAGTGCAGTTGTTTTTGAAAAGAGAAAACTGTTTAAACCTGCAAGGCTGGAGGTAACAGCCAGGAGCTGGCTGGGGAAAGGTGGCTGCTCCCAGCTCCGTGTCGGGTAACACCACAAACATAAGGCTGGACAATTTGCAGCAAAATCAAAAGAGGGCAGACGAGGGAACACAACCAACCCCTCCTGCACTAACGACGCTATCACAGTTCCAGCTGGAAGAGGGCAGCATGTGTTTTATTTAATGGTTTATATTGCTCCATTGCTGAGGTCACATTTCTGACAGCAAAACAAATCAGCCATAAAACCAGGAAACCTCTGCTGCACCAGCTGGGTCTGGCCTGGAAATTCAAAGTTTGGATTTAGATCCAAACTCTCCCCAAATGCACAAAGACTTGCATTTTAAGATTTCGATTGTATTCATTTCTATTTATGCCAAAAACCCCCACCAAACAGAAAAAGCTTAGCACACATCTATTTGCAGCTGGCCTAGGCTTCTCATGATATTTTAAATGGGGTCAGCAGGACTCTGCAGAGTATTGTCATAAGGTTGCAATTAGCAATGAGAATTATGCCACACACATTTTACATTAATGCAGTTGCAGTAAAAGGCTGTTGAATTCAGACATGAAAGCATACAGTTTGTGTAAACTAATAATACAGCAAAATATAAACTTCAGATGCACAGACACACCAACAGTTCATTTTTTGAAAAAAACCAACAAACTCTTGTTGAGAAGTTCAGTCACACTTTATATTAATTTTTAATTTTTGAATATAGACGGCGTTAATTTATTATTCACTTGAATACAGACATTATTTGTATGGGTATAATGTGTCAGGGAAAAACATGTCATATGGATAGAATCATGTCCAGGAAAGGCATTTAGTTAACTAAAAGCCTCTTAAAAAGTAAATCTAGTGAGCTATTAAATTTTATAAAATACTTAACTATACACTATCCTGTCAGTCGATTCACCAGTTGCTCTCTACTTACAAGCTATTGATGCTTTATATGCTGTTTAGGAGTAGACCCTTGAAGAATAAGGTGACTTGAAAACTTCAGATTTTTGAGTTTATTGCTAAGGCCTGGGTATTCTTCTCCCTACAGTCAGTGAGATCAGTTAATCAGTTATAATTGGAAAGAAGACTGGGTCCTCTCTTTCGAAATAATGACACCAAGGTTTCTATATTCAAATAAATGTATATGGAATGGATGGTTGGCAAAGATATTCTGAAATACAGAGAGGACTGAACTGAATATATTGCAGTAGTGTTAGTATTTTAGATCTTTGCCTTGTTTAATTTTTAATGCATTAATTTTGCATTTCTATACAGCATCTTTCAACACAGAAGTACTGGGCTAAATTTAGTTCCAGGTAATGGAAAATCCACTAAGTAAGCAAGGGCCATGAATGCATTTGACAACATCTGTATGAGAGGCTGTGACAGCACAAAGCTCCTCACAGAGAGTTCCAAACAGAGGCTCAGAAGCCAATGATATCCGATGGCAAATGCCTGCAGTCAGCACACCTGGATCAGCACATCCTGACACCATTTGTTGCAGGGTCAGCCACAATCAGGTTCAAGCTGCTGTTTTCCAGGCTGAATCCTTGTGGAGGATAGCAATGAAATTTTCCTAAGCCCTCAGCTGAGGCTGCTGGTGTATTATGTGTGTGTGTGTTCCGGTATCCTGTTTCCCATACTCCCCCACTGGGGTAAATTATAACTAGAAAATTTCATTGCAGGACTGCCGAGTATTGGAAGGGCCATTAGTGACGTGGGAAGAGAAAAGCAGCAAAGTAGAGCCTGTAGAGGAAAAAGCATCTGAGGTGGTTCCACAGACTGAAAACAATCTTCAGGCATAGCACTGCAAGGGAGATGTCAGTGCTGCAAGGGAAGTGTCAGCTTAGCCAGGGGAGCCACTATGGTGGGAGATCTCTGTGGCTGTGGTTGAGCCATTGTTGTGCTCTGGCAGCTGCACTGCAGCTTCGCTGGGAATGTTTTGTGCCATGGCCATGGAAGCGGGTGGCAAGGCTGACTGCTGCTTCTATTGCTGCAGGGATGAGGAACAGGTCCCCCTGACACCACAATCTACACCCAAATAGTTGGTTGGGTGCCTGCTGCCCACCCTGTAGGTGTGGGGATGTTTGCTGGAAGAGATAATATTCGTGTTGTCCACTCTTCGTTGGATGTGATGAGAAGAACAGGCTCAGATCTGCTTCCAGCTAGCAGTGCAGCTGAGAGAGGCTGATCCTCTTGTCCTGTGAGCCTCATGCCGGAATTTGCTGGTCGTATGTCACAGGCATCCAAAGAGCTGGAGGAACTCCATCCCTCCATCCTACTGACACACTGAGCAAGGCTCAGGGTTGGTACTGGGCAGACTGGTTAGCCCAATGGGACATGTGAATTAGCTCTGCCCCCCAAACTGGGCATTTTGCTAAGCCAGCAGAACATGAGCTCTAGGTCTGGGGAGGATCTGCACTCCATCTGCTTGGATGCAGCATGTGGCTGCTGGTTGATCACGCCCTGTGCAGAGCACTGTGATCTGCTGCTCAGGTTTCACCCAGCCCTGTGTGAGGGCACCTCCTGCCTCAGCCACGCCCTGTGTCCCTCACAGGTTGTGCACCCTGAGGGTGAGGTGTGAGAGGTTCTTCCCTTTCTCACCCTGGGCATGAGGATAAAAACATGATTATCCCTGACTTGCTCCCCTTCTCAAAATTAATTGTCCATCAGATGGTGTTTCACCCAAATGGATGCTTTGCACCTCATTCTCCAGACAGCCACACCAGCAGTCTGCAATTCAGAGCACTCTGAGTAAGACAGTTGTCTGTTCTGTCCTGCTTTTGCTGTTATTTTTACCCTTTTCTTTTACTACATCTCCAAAAAATCTGCAAGTCTTAGGTAATTTGGCTTAATTTACTGCAAGGATTTCAACATTCTGTGAACCAGACCAAATTAGTGATTTCAAATGTCTGGTCTATAGCATGGAGAGAGTCTTGAATCAATTACAAACAGCAGAAATTATGTGTGTGCAGAAGCGCAGGCTGGTTCTAGCAACCGACCCCTTTTCTGTCTTTATGCTTTTCCCATGAGCTGAAGAATTTTTTTCAACAAGACACAGAATTTATGATTTTACAATAGTGCTTTCTAGAACCACTTTGCTGGCTTTGCCCTGAAGTCCCTGATGCTAAGAAAAAAGGCTGAGCAAGTGACTTGAGATCACTGTGCCTGACTGGAGCACAGATCTTGTATGAGGAGACACCTGGGGATACAATTTTCCTAAATTTTCTTTGTGAAAAGCTGTAGTATACCCAAGAACCCCTACGAATAAAACCACACAAAGTGTAACTGGCCACTGCTATTGAATTTAAAGCAGTTTCAGCCATCGATGGCTCATGCTGCAAAACACTGGCTTTCTTAGAGCTCTTCCAGAAGGAGAGCGCATGAGAGACTGTTACCAGGGTTGTGGCACCTCAATAGCTTTTGGTGCTTGTCCATATCTTTCCAATAATGGTGAGTCATCAAGATTGACCAGCTCACCCCAGTCACAAGTGCTGTGTTTATAACAAATATATTCTGTGGCTACAGAGCTCTTCCCTGTGTGTTTCAATAACAACTCTTCCTTCATTTGCTCGGATTTTCTAGCATCTTTATCACAATTTCATAATAATTAAGATCAGGAAAAAAGATTTGCAAAGTCCGTACTAAGATATTTTTCCCTCTTTTTAGGCAGCAATTTAACATAATATATGAAATAACTGTATGATAGGGTACATTCACATCATACTTTGTTGATCCAATTGACCCAACAGTCTCCTCCAACTAATTTTTCTGCAATATAAAAATGAATCAGGCCATTTTATAGACTTGCAAGATGAGCTTTTGAATTCATTAGTCCAGAATTTTACATTTCTGAGGTGGATTCATAGTGCTAAAAGTGTAGGTGTATATGCAGCAGTTTAAATAATCAGACTAAATGATTCACAGTGTATATATAAAGTTGCAAAATAGTCATCTTAAGGAAAACATGTGTTTGAAGAGCATTTAATGTTTATTTTCCTATTATTTGAGTAATTTTGAAAGTAATTTTTCATGGATACAGCGTAAGAAATATTACGGTATTTTGCCTTAGGGGGATTGTGTTCCTATCTTCTGACTTGCAAGAGGCATGGGGTGAAATGTCCAAGCTGTTCTAGCTGTCATAGCCACATAATATCCCTCTGAAGTATGTTAATATTCTCTCTGAGCTGTTCCACTGAAATCCTCCCATTACAAGTTGTCTTCAAACATGAGAAACAGCTTGAAGAACCCTGAAGCTGCAAGACCATGCAAGGCTGCTTTGGGCATGTTGCAAAAGGGGACAAGAAAAGGCAAGAAATTAAAAATAACTGATGTGGTTAAACTGTGGAAATCCCTGTGTCTCAAATTCCATGGATTGACTTTAATTGGTCCAGCAATCTGTTTAGTTAAGCTGTCCTAAATCCTAGTGTAAGCAATAGGAGGGGTATTGACAAGGCTAAGACCAGGAAGACTTGCTTCCCTGGGCTCTTTCCACAGTCATGGGAGAGACAAAAAGGCTTTTCCGGGAGAACAGCTTGTGCTGTAGATCCCCCGAACTGATCGCATGAAAGGACGATGGAAGAGCAGTGTCTCTTCCTCCAGCCTGTCCGCTCCCTCCAGCCTGCTCTTGTCCTCCCTAGCACCACCTTTCTAACACCAAAGACAACAATGCCCCGTTTTCCTACAGGGTTAGTCAGCTGCCAGGCTGGTGGCCAAAGCGGCAATGGGGTGACCTGGACTTCTCCAGGTTGGGCTCCCCCTCATCACAGGGTGATGAGCAGTGCTTTGAGTCACTGAGCATCTTCACAGAACTCTGACGTACAGGGCATGACCACTACTCTGCATTACACGTATGTACCTATACATAGATGTGTATATACATGTACAGATATGTATCGATATGTACATGTCTGTTTAAATACTAACTATGGAGACACACATCCCTATGTTTGCCCAAGAAGGGGTTACATAAATGTATAAAAACTACATTGAGGAGCAGTTTGTTTAAAAAAGTGTTGCTATGGCTGCAGTGGCTTTTGTGTACAGTTATTCAAAATACGGGCTCATGCAGAATGAAGTGACAGACAGATTTGTATCTTTGTGTGGTCAAACTGCCACTGGTTCAGCTCTGCTTGTTAGTTACGACAAAGGACAGCATCTCCTGTGTCCTGAGTGAGCAAGACTGGAGCTCACTACTCAGCAGTCTTAAGGCAGCTGTGACTCGACTATTCTGAAGCTGTTTGTTTGCTTGAGAAAGGAGGTGGATGTGTGTCATTTCCTTGCGTAGACACATAAGCATAATTTTCCTTTCCCATTTTTTCCCCCCTGTTTTCTTGTTTTCTTTGTGCTTTTGTTGGTGGGTTTTTTTTTTCTTTTTTATGAGATGGCAAATCACTTGGGACCAGCAACGCAAACTGCATCAGAAGGCCAAGGCTTCTGAGCACGAAAAGCTGAAGGATCTAAACTTTTTAATTGGTCTTCATTTGAACTCCTAAAAAAAATGCAAGAGGCGCCTGAAATGTCAAGGCACTTAAAACTGTCCTTGGATTATACAAGGGTAAAGCAGTCAGTGAGCCTATCAAACAAGTCATGAAGAATTTGAGAAATGTTAAGGAAATGTGCCGTGGATTTTGAGGTTGAAGGGACTGCAGAGAAAATGATTTCAATGAAGAGAAAGTGAGTGCTTGGCAGACATGAAAGGAATATTTGTTCATCCCTATGGATAGTTAAGCCTTACCCATTCTGTGATTCTGTGGTGCTCTGTGCACCCTTAGCTTCCCCAGGAATCTGGTATTTCAGATCAGTTCTGCCAAAAATGTCTTCCAAAAGTCAGTTTGCAATTGTTTCCATAGCTGTGTCTTTATAATGGGGTCATTAATTATCCTCCATGTTATTTATGAAACAACTCCAGTGACTTTCATATTTGGCCTTTCCATGCTGACATCTGCACTCCAGAGATGTATTGACCAGTGCTCTGATGCCTGTGAGCTCCACCTGGGCAGAGCCTTGTCCAGGTGACCTCTCTAGAGATGCAGACCCTCCCACCCTGCAATCACAGTGGACCAGGGCCCAAAGGTTTTGCTCCAGGAATTTCAGAAGCGGAACACGCTAGAGCTGGGCAGAGGAATGCCAGAACAGCTGCTCTCTGCTTGCAAAATTAGGAGAAAATGAGTGATCTTGATTTTATGGAGGAAATTCTTGGATGTAACTTGTACGGTGCATCCCTAGTGCACATATGAAAGTTCATATGCCACCATATGAATGGAATATATCATGATCTGTTAAGTGCTGACATTCAAATACCTTACTAGCTGAAGGTGTCATATCATTTTTTAGAGTTGCTCACCTTCATAATTACAACCAGTACTTGTATTTCTCATTCAAAACTGTGAAAGAATGTTGATTCTTCTCACTTCCAGCCATGACAGTATCTGTTGGACTCATCCAGCTTTTCCTCTCTGATGGGCAGCTCAGCAGGATTTCAAGTAGAAAGGATTTGTTTAAGCTGACCACTTTTTGGCAACAGAGGCAGAAGCACAAATATGAAGAAATTCCCTAGTAACTCCTAACTTAAGAGACAGGGATAGAGAGATCAGAAAGATAATACTTAGTTGGTGAGGGTTCAGACTTGTTTGCCTAAAAAGGGACCCTTCTATCCACAAAAAAGATACTGTCTGTCATCAAAGACTTCATAACCTGAAATTCTGATTTCATTTGTGTGGGTGGTAGTCTCTGTGCCCACAGCTGTGCCAGCACTGCTATGGCTGCTATTCACCATCAGATGTAAATACTAAACATAAATAAATAAAATTTATGGCAATGTTTATCTGGGAGGAAGTGTAGCAGAAACAGAACATCTCCCAAGGGACCTTGGCACACTGTGAGGTAAACCCAGCACCGCCCTAGATAGACGTACAAGCCTCTGTAGTCTGAGCTAAATGTTCATCCTCAGTGAGTAAACAGGGCAGGAGCTGGGTCTGAGCAGCAGGAGACTGGCAGAAAGGGGCTCCCACCAAGTGCAGACACCTGTGGCTGCCTGAGAATAGCAAAGCCAGAGTTGTCTCATAGAAAGTAAGACCCCGTCAGCAAAGCACTCACTGGGATTGTAGGAAAGGCAGGTTCATTACCCACCATCCCTGTAGGATGCACTTTCTCACTTCCTAGGACACCACTCTCACCACTGAGTGTCTGAGAGAAGGTGTCTCCCAGCTTCCACGTGACAGGTACATTTTGTCAGGAAGAGAGCAAGTACAGTTGTTAATGTAAAGGAAATACCTTGAGGGCCAGGAATCCTGTAGTATAAAGTTCGTTGTTGTTCATCTGCTCATGCAGATGATTTTCAGATATAAAGCTTGAAAATCAGGTTGAAAGTGATTGTCCCATCCCCTTGTGAGGGACTGATGCTGGTAGCCCCATGTCTTCAATGCTCTGAATATTCCTCATGAAAGAGTGTGCATACACTTCCTCAGTATGATGATGCCTCACATATTTTGAAAGAAGAGAGTGGATTTTGTTCCTAAGAAGAAATGTGCTGAGGTCTCTCTCTTGGCAGGGTACAAAACACGGATCCCAAATGGATGGAGGCCCAAGCTAACAGCTCTAGCAAGGTGTTTCATCACCACATGTGGGTGAAGTTTATTTAACTCTTTCTGCTCTTCCCCCAGCAACCTGATAACCCTGGAATACACATCGAGGGCCTGCTCCTTGCCAAAGGAGCCCAGGTACCCGGCAATGATGATGGATATCAGTGTGAGCTGTGGGCACATATTGCTGTGCTAATGACACACTTCCACAGCTCCTGAGCTCACAGTGCTGCAGGGGTGCTGAAATGTGCTGGGTGGATGCAGCCAGCACAAACCACAGGTCTACATCCCAAACCAAAGTATGTTTTGCAACCTTAATAGGGAATGACATAATTTATTCATAAAGCACTGTATGAGCACTCGGAGGAGTTGTTAGTCACTGGATTGAGCAAACACACTGCTGTTGACTTGTCTCTTTGGCCCATCAGTTCCTCTATCGGTTATTAAAATGGTAAAAGCCCACTGGAACCAGTTGAAGCTCCTGAATATTGCCTTTGTTCCCCCGAAGCCAGGGTAGGAAGGACACATGGCTGGATCACAAACAGCCCTTCTCTGTATATGTTCGTGTCTCTATGTGTGCACATATGCCTGGACTGACAAACACAGACCATGTTCTGCTTTATGTTGCAATATTGCACCACTTACAGAGTGACATTATCTTATTCCAAGTAGGCAGTATTTTGCAAGAATCAATAATCCTCTTAATTTATAATGGCTAAAACCTTTACGGATTTTTTTCCAAAGAAATCAAAGTACTTGGCAAGCAAAGAACCAAATCATGCTCCTCTATCATCATATTGACTTTATTGGAAGTGCTTACGTAGAAGAAGGTATAGGAACATTTGCCTATTTCCTACCAATGGCAACAGAAAAGGTGAGGGAACCTTGTGTAGTTTGTTTTCAGAAAGGACCTAGCATTCCTGGCTTGACTGGATGCAATATTGGCTGTCCATTTTATTCTCTTCTTTGCTCTTATTTCTGTGAGCCAGGGCTTCTCCTGGATATTACCTTTCAGTGCTGTTGGTATTCTGCTAGATTAGAACACAGGTTTTACTAAGCTGAGAGAGGTGACTCAAGATCCTTATCTTCCCATTTGGTAGTGTGCTGAAGTAATAAAAAGGAAGAATTATACTATAGAGATCTACACTGTTGAGAGAAGACCCTGTATGAAGGCAGAATTAATGAAACTGTTCCAGACATCTTCTAGTAGTGTGTGGCACTGTCTCCTTTTCTCTTACCAACCTGTGTAACAACCATCCTATGATTCTTTTTTTTTTTTTTACTGCTGTAGTATCACAACAGAAGTTCTTAGGGGTTGAAAGGTCAATTAAACAAGCAGACCATGATTTATAAGTGAGACATTTGTGAAGGTGAAAGATCGATCACTTTTGCTGGATGCCAAAATCATCATTCAGTAGACCCTTAACCTGGGCCAGACAAAATCGTTTCTCCTGCAGTTTTCAGAGCAAATGACCAGGCACAGCACACAAAACCACAAGCACAGAAGGAAATTAAAAGGACAATACATGAGAAATTACAGTAACAGAGAAAAATTCAAGTTGGAAGAGGCCTCTAGCTACCAGCTCTTCACTTAATCGGGGCCAACTATATGGGTTGCTTTGGACCACATCTAGGTTTTTGCTGTCTTCCAAGATGGAGATTTCCCATCCTCTGGGCAGCCTGCTTGCCCTGTGCTTGTCTGTCCTCATAGTAATTTTCTTTTCCTTAGTAGGTGAGCTTCTCACTCTCCTAATTATGTCCATTGCTTTTTGTCCTATTCCTCTGCAAATCCAAGAAAAATCTGGCTGCATCTTCCAATACCCTCCCATAAGGTAGCTGAAGACAGCAGGAAAATCACCCTCAGTTTTTGCTTTTTAAGGCTGAACAAGCCCAGTTCCCTCAGTCCCTCCCTGCATAACACGTGCTCCAGACCCCCACCTATCCTATCTGTTGAGCCTCTCTTCTCTCAGGCGTTTTTGAATCAAGGACAGATCAGTGCAGCTGGACAGTGACCCACTGTCCAAATCGTGCCCTGCCAGAGAGAGGAACAACTGCACTGAGGTTACTGGGGCATTGTCAGAGCTGTCTGGCCTCCAAAACACTCCTTAACCAGAGATTTTTAAAGTGCATCAGTCTCTGGATCCAAAGTGCTCAAGAGTGCGGCTGCCAAGGTAGTTCTAAATTTCTGCTCCTTGCAGTTATTGCTACGGGAACATTGCTGGCGTAACATTTTCTCCTGGAGCCTTCCTAGAGCACCTGCTTCTTTCACCGTGTGTGCAAACATCAGCCAGGACAGATGCTCAGGAAAGAGCTGAAACCCCAAAGCTCACAGGGCTGACACCCTTTATCAGAAAAGAGGCCACCCAAGTTCTTGATTTAAGGAGGGAGGCAGGAAGGAGTCTTTGAAGAAGAAGAAGCTTCCTTAAAGTGTTTAAGGAAACCCTTTCCAGAGAGAATATTAAAAATGCATGGGTGGGGTGGGAGAGAAAGAATTCTTATTTATGTATAAAGTTACACATGGAGACAATGTCCAAAATCACTGAAAAAAAGAGTCTGTGTGTCTCTGTTTTCCTGAGTTATGACAGCATGTGTTTAGTATTATGGCTAATACATTTTAGGAGCCAAAGTTAACATCTTCCAAAGCATAAAGGGTTTTTTGGTCTGTGTTTTTTGGTTTTTGTTTTTTTGGTTTGTTTTTTTTTTTTAAAGCTCAGTTAAATTCTAGCATTTCAAACCTACTTAAACATAACAACATAAAAATCTCTGGAAACTCTTCATTTAGTTTTTTGTAGTCAAAACAATTATGTAATTGGATAAGCAATCAGGTCAGTTCAAATTGGTGGAACTCGGCATTACGGGGCAGAAAAAAATATATTTGAACCTGCAGAAAAAATTAATGTAAGAAATACAGTGGGTTTTTGTTTTTTGTTGTTTTTTTCATTAAGAAAGGACAACCACACAGATCTTGTCTAAGGGCACCTCGCTGTAGCTTAGGGAAACAAACTGAAAGACTTCATGGGATGATGCATCGTGCACATCCCACAGCACAGAGCTGCCACAGAACAGCTGGATGGAAGGAAAGGTGGGTGGAGAGGGTGTCTTTGGAGGCTTTGCAGGCAAATGTCAAATTCTTGCACCCCAGTGTACGACATTTCAGCTGTTGTCTGTGGGTTTTGTGTGCTCAGAGTGTTGGAATGAGCACGGTCCGGAGGCAGCGAGGGCCGATGGGAGCAGTTTGTGCCTCCCCATCCAAGCAATGCATCCATGAGATCAACAAGATGGCAAGGTATATATATGTGTTTCCCAAATGGCTTAAGTAATTTGTCTTTAACTCAGACTTCTTTTTGTTTGTGGAATAAGGGATTTCACTTTTAACCAGATCACTTCAAAACAAGATGCTGGGAGCTGTGACTGTGTATGTTTTGGCAGGGGATTTTTGTGGAGCTGCGGGTAGGAAGATTGTAGGACTGGTGTGTTAGGAGGATTTCTAATGCAGGAGAGGGCACAAAACTAAAAGGATGCTGTTTTCCCCAAAATCAGTTCTCCCACATCCTCTCCCCTCTGATGGCCTTCTGCTCCGAGCTGGCTGGTAGTGGCAGATCCTTGCTATGATGTCATACTGCCAGGAGATGTATGTGGGACACTGTGGGAGCAGTGGGCAGGACAGGCTCAGTCCCCCTGGCTGATTTTGCCAGGACCAGGTTTTCGGCAAGGGTCTTTGTTCAGGACTAACAGATTCGGCTTCTTTTTTTTTCTTCAGTTATTAATTGCCTAAGAAAATATAGAACTTCTATTTATTATTGACACAGGGACTTTCTTTAATGATTTTCTTGTCTTAGGGACCTAAAGACCAAGGTCAGGACTCACTGCAGCACTTCATAATGCCTAGAGAAGGGGACCACTGACAGCAGAAGCCATGATCCCTTCCAGGAGTCAGTTCTGGCAAGAGAAGGAAAGCACAAAGCTGATGGAGTTTCTCACCTCATTCCTCCCTCATCCAAGGACAGTTAATTCCATATGGTTTAAAGCAGGGAAACTGAACAAGAAGCAAAAAGGCCCCTTAATTAAAACCTGAGGGATTCGGCACAAACTCAGTGCCACCCAGTGTCAGCCAGAGTTCCCATCCATCCAAGCCCGATTTCCTGTAATTTGTTTCATCTCACCAAAACAGTGCCTAACAAATCACCTTCTCAGATAGCATGGGGAGATAAGCTGTAATTCCACAACACAGCAACTGGAAACAAAAAGGACTCCTTGGGCAAAGAGCAACCCAAGCAGGGAGACGAAGAGTTCTGGTGGTTTTCTTCACGAGCTGAGCAGTTCTGGTTTTTAATCCATCAGAAACACTGAATGGTTAACTTGATTGATACTGGCATTGCCCAGGCTGCCAAATATCTAGCAGCTGATAGCTAATTTGTACAGCTTCTTTCATCTGACTGAGCCAATAACTTTTCCAGAGCTTTAGGGGGAAACACGGCCAGATCCAATTTCTATAATATTTTCAGAGAATTGACAGAAGAAACAAGTCCAACAAAACATGGGCATATCCTTTTTCTTCACAAAAGACCGGGAGAAAGCAAAACAAAGGAAAAACTGCGATTTTTCAATGCTTTCTGCACTGGATGGATCAGCTAATCTCTGCCCTATGAGCCAAGGCAAAGAGATTGGGGAACATGTTTTACTACAGATCATCACTGCAGTGGCAAAGACTCCTGTGGAAGAAGATACACCTCACTTGAGTATTTGCTTGGTTCTCAGCCTTGGCCCCTGAGTTTTACCTGTTCACACCTTCCTTGCCATTCCAGTCTCTCCACCTCACTCTCTATCTGAAACTCAGAAAGGAAATATTTTTGACAGCTGAAGGCCCTTCTGCTCTGTAGGGATGCTTGGGTTTGTAAAATATTAGAGATTTGCTCTCTTCTGTGGTTATATTATTAACCCTGCACTTACCTGGCCACCATTTCCCAGTGTAACATACTCATAATTTGCAGTGGGAACTTGGATACACTTTGATGAATTTCCTCTAGGAGAATAAAAGCAGCAGTTTCGTAATCCTCACTGTTTCTCAAGCCCAGCTGCAAATGTCCCCATTTCCCATGCAGTCAGAAGCAACTTCAGATATAGAAGCTTTATAAGAGCTTATAGATTGGATTAAGTAGCTTACATAGACACAAGGATGAAATTTGCAGTGATCTTCCTGGAAGGCTGAGCAGTGGATGTGAACAAAAACCTTCTTACAAATTTGAAGTCTAATCACTTTAACCCCTCTGTGTTTTAGAGGCCCAGCCAGCAGGCAGAGATGCTGGAGGTAAACCAAGCTCTCCAAAACTGTTGTGAGGGTCCAGTGAGTGCTCTACAACACTGAGCATCAACCTGCATTTATGTAGCCTATTATAAATTACTTATTTAAGAGCCAACACAGCCCTTCCTCCTTTCACTCCCCTCTTAGAAGAACATGAAGCAGCAAAACTAGCTGGACCCCGGCCCTTGGCTGAATGCTCTGCCTTTCCCCACCACAGTAAAACCCCAAGTATGTGACAAAAGCAGCACTTCTCAGTTGTGATTTTGCTCACAAAAACCTGTCACACAGCCTGGAAGCAATGCAGATGAGTAATGGCACTCCCACACTTGGATGCATAACTGACCATTGGTTTATTCCTTATAATAGGTGTGCACACAAATCCCACACTCACAGCAGGCCCCCTCACAGCAATCTTCCCCTTAACTGAGTCATCAATACAACCACCATTAGTTTCACAAATAGGCTCGTGTTGCAAAATACAAATGCCTTCTAACTGAGAAAGTCCACCTAGCCTGGTCTTCTCTCTGATGGGAAGCAGATTCCTGAGGGAAGAAGTAGGAAACACAGCAAGTACTAAGTTACCTATTCCCTGCTTATGCCGTCCCAGCCTAGATCCCTGCAACCAGTGCTTTAGGGACTGTGAACTATAAGTAGCATCTGAACCATCTTATTCAATAGTCTCAATGGACTTCTTCTCCCTGAGTTTGTCTAAACCTGTGTAGGCTTTTGGCCTCCACAACATCCTGCAGCGATGAGTCATGACTCAGTTATGCATTGTGTGAACAAGTACTTCCCCTTGTTTATTTTAAAGTAAATCTTGCTCTTTTCACTGGACACTCTTCAGTCCTCATGTATGACAAATAATGCCCTGTTGTTCCTCATCCACTTTCTCTTGGTGAATGCAAAACCCTCTTTATCCCCCCCTCCTTAATCATTCCTCATGTCCTTCCCATTTATTGCTATTTAGTCCGCCTCGTACCAGGAATCCAACAAGATCAGTGTCCTCAAATATCATCCCATACTTTCTGCCTGAACTAATAGTTATCCTTATGAAGTGGAATGATCACTTTATGACCCAAAGGTAAAAGTACACATGAAAAGATGAAAAAGATTCCCTGATGTATCACTTTTGGATGGCAAAATGTGGAGGAAGATATCCCTCACCTACTTCTAAATGGTCCCTTCCAGGGACCCACTCCATTTTGCTACAGTAGTTTAACCACAGCAAAACTGAACTCAGCAGGGTGAATCATCTGAACAATTTGGGACGGAACTCTCCTGTCTCCTGGCTAAAACAAACCCACCTTGACTTTGTTTTGTTCAGTAACGAATCCTTCGACAGATTAGTCCAAAGTACAACTCAACAGAATTCAAAGGAGTTATCACCAACTCTGACTCTACTTGTCTTTGAGTCACATAAATGTAAGATGTTGGAAGTTTAAGGTGTGGAACTGCTATCAAAGCAACACATCCCTCTGCATTGTAACTGGAGCATCCTTTGGCTCGAGGGTTTGCTGAAAGAATGGAACAAATCTCAAGAAAAACAGAAATTGTTTGGGGCTGTATAAAATTAGCCAGTTATCCAACTTGGGGTGACGATTTTTTACTAGAACAAGCAAATGCTTGCCTTATTGGCATCCCATGACCTGTTAGCAAGCTATAACACTCTTCTTTCAAAACAGTTTAACAATGCCATTTGAAATGAGTATGAGACAAGAAACAGTTTGACAATGCCATTTGAAATGACTATGAGACATGGGACTGACCTCATAAGACCGATGGAAAATAAGGTTATAAGAAAGGAATTTGATAGATGTGCAGAAAAATTTGCCTGCCCTCTATGCCCGCTGTGCATGTGGGCAGTTATTTTAACAAAACTATTTTTTTTGCACATTTGTTGTTATTACAGCAGGGCTGAAGAAAGCAAAACTATAAAAACATGAAAATATTAAAAACTTATGAATAGTGGCAGTTGTAGATGAGCCCCTAAAATACTGTCAGAGGTCAGGTAGCATAAAGGAATCTCTTAACTGTGATGGCCAGGGGCTGACAGAATCCAGGCCTGAAGTTTGGTAAAGGAATTTATTCTCCAGAAGTGATGGATTGAGGTTACTTTTCAGCAGCAAGGTCACAGCATTGAGATAAGGAAATACAAGGGAATCTTTTACTCATCCTGGGTTTATCTCACTGTACCACAGTGTTGCTACTCCTAATTTACACCAGCGCAAAGGTGAGCTGAAGGAGTTCACCACTGTGTGAGTGGTGTTGTAAATAAAGTCCTGTGTGTTTCACCAGCTACGCCACCACTGATCTCTTCTTATGTCAATGTGGGGATTCTCCTCAGGGGAACGTTGGGTACAGAAGGGAACTGTGGTGCCCAAGCAGGTCTCCTGCTCCAAACAGCGGGGACTGTAACAGCGAAGTGTCACAGACTGACCTACGGCACAGTCTGGGCACAGCCCTGGTCCCAGAGCTCTGTCCTGGTCCTGGAGGAGTTGTCACCATACCACAACTACAACCTGCTGGTTTTTACCTGAGCTTGCAAACCAGTGATGAAACCCTCACTGGAGAGCTGTACCTGGCAGCTGCAGCCAGTGGCATCTAAAGACCCCATTCATGGTAAACTGGGTACTTGGCAAAGGGTGGGATTTCCCCTTGTGGCTTCCTGGAAGGGACCAAGTGAGTTTAGATGCTGTAGGGATGGGGCAGCTAGAGATTCTCTGAAAAAAAAAAAAACCCACATGAAAAAATCTATTCTTACTTCACTCAGAGGGAGACGGGGTGACTGGAGACAGAAAGAGGACCTAGAAGCAGAGTTCAGATGGTTTCTTCTGTTCCCAAAAATGCATCTTTTGCTGTCCAGGTTTTTTGAGCCAAATGAAATGCTGTTAGCCTGTGGACCCAGGCAGAAGGAGCAGAACTTCTTTCATTTTCCAAAAAGGAAGCGCAGACTGCGCCCAGTGCTGGGAACTCAGCATATTGACCCCAATCCTGTTCCTCGTGAAGCTGGAGCAGAATTAAGGCCCATAACATAAGGCATATCCAGCAAAGGAGGACTGAAATAGTCTCTACTCTGGACAGAACTAGAAATGGTAGAAATAAGAATTGCAGCTCCACAGCTTGAGTCAGGAAGCTGAAATCTGTCATGGACTTACAACTCTTAGCACTCAGCAATGGAGAAGGATGCAACGTTGATGTTCTATTTGCCATAGAGATCCCTTAATTCTCTGCCCTGGCAAATTGCTGCCAGCAAGGGGTTTGGTTGGTTTTATGTGTTAGGGGTTTTTTCTCCCTCTGCTTTCTTTGGTGGAGAAAGTAATTTTTCTCTTTTCTGAGTTTGGAATTTTCTGGCCTTTGACCCCCATCTGCACATGGAGCAGTTCAGGGTCACCCCCTGAGTGGGGAAGGGGTCAGAGCAAGGGATATCAGAAGGATGGCCCTGGAGAGCGTAACTGGAAACATTTTTGAAGGACACTGAAAAATGGTTCCTGCTTTGTCTGGTGTGGAGCCACATCAGCCAATGCAGACAAGCTCTCCTGTTAGAGCCAAGGGTATGGCAGGGAGCTGTCAGACACCTCTGCTCTACACCTCTTCTGTAGAGGGACTGTCCCTTAACTCCTTCTTTCCATTCTCTCTGTCTGTCTCTCCTAATTCACCAAGATTACATGCTGGAGGGTATACTTAGTTTTGTGAAGGTAGAGTTAATTTTCTCTGTAGTATCTTGTATGGTTACTGCCTGCCAGGGTCAAACCATGAGAGAGGGAAAAGCTGCACTTCCTCTTGCTTCATTCTGCATCCTCACACCCCTTCCAGATCCTTTGGGAGGTCCCAAAATCTCTGTCTCACTGCTGGAGCTCCTGCAGCAGCACTGTGGGGTGGGATAAAGCATCCCATGCCTAAACTCGCTGGAGCTGAGAGCAGCTGTGCACAGAGGAGGCTTGGAGAGGCTCTCTTTTAAGTCTCCTCTGGGACCTCCACTGCTCTCCCCTAAATAAAGCAAATGCTGTCTGAGAGCTCTGCTCCACCAGGGAGCTGAGACCCCATGCTGGATGGGATGGGAAAGCTTCCATCAGGCTACACAAAGAGTATTTTCTTCGCTTGTGAAAAGTCCCTGACCTGCGCAGGTCTGTTGGTGCTGCCATGGGCAGAACAGCTCACCAGGAGGAGAAAGCTTTGACAAACTGGCCCCAAAGAGTCAGCTCAGGCTGATGTTCAGCTGAAGAGCAGTCCTAAAGGGTTTTTGACCCCCACAGTTGCACAGACCCATCTGTAGTGTGGACAGTTTCAGGGTGATGACCAAAGAAAGGCACTCCAGGAGGGATGTTCTGCTTTGTTGTCATACTCAGGCAGCATCTCCCAGGGGTTCTTGGGCTCCCCTTGTGCTCCCTCATGGAGGCAACTATACCCAAACCACCGCAGGATTCACTGGCCAGGACTTAAGTGCATCCTGGGTACTCTGGATATCAGCAATAGTGCTTCCTGAATGTTTGCTGTAGTTGCCAGCTATGCCGACCCTTCACAGGGGGGTTCCTCAGAGGAACTCTCTGTGGATGCAGCAGCAGCACCAGCAGTGGGATTAAGCATCAGGATTTTGCACACATCTTTATGTAGCTGGCTGTGAGGTGGGAGGGAGGGTTGCAGAGCTCACTGGGGCTGAGGTTTGTGGGGGATGCACCAGAGGGTTTTGGTACACCTCCATGGAGAGCATCTGCATCCAGGCCAGGCCAGGGAGAAGTAGGATGCTGCTGCACCTCCAGCCAGGTCCGTGCAGACAAGCTGGCCCCAGTAAGCAGCCTCAGCACCACCCACACAAATTGTGGTGCCTTCCCACAAGATCAGAATCAATCCCTTCAGCATTAGACTGTCCTCTTGTTTGCTTTCTTACCCTTTCCCTATATATCCCATAGACAGTGCAGGGAAAAACATGTTTCTTCTGATATGGCCATGCCCATGTGAATCTGAGTAAGCTGACACGGCTCGAGCCTGAGCCATTCTAATGGCTTCAGGTTTAATCATAAAGCACTGTTATAAATAATGGATTATGAGAGACGACATCTTCCAGTAAATCCCGCTGTGTCTGCTTATGTGGGGATCACTGCATTATGCTAAAGTCAGCTGCTCAGGAGCTATTGATGTGGGGAGGCACGGAGTGGATGAGGGAGGGAGGGAGACAGGCGTTAATCTGCTTTGTTGGGTGATGATTTAGGGGCAGTGCTGGGGTGACTAGTTTGATACTCAGAGTGGCCTGACTCTGCTCTGTGATAAACTGTGGGCAAAGTCAAGTCTAAGCCCAGTAGGAGCTGGATCAGGTAGCTGTGTGCTTGATTTGTGGCGTGAGGGGGATTTAAATTGTTGATGTTTGCTGGGATCTCTGGCAAAGGTGTCATTTGACTGCTAGGTGAGGGACTGAGCAGCAACCAGAGAAGTAGGAAAATAGTAAGGAACTTCAGTCAGGGATTAAAGGATACCCCCTTCCACTTTTACAATGGATTCATAGGGATTTCAGGTGGGATCTGTTAAACCCACAGTGAAAATGTTGACATTGCTCATAGAGCTGGAACACAACACTCCTCAGGACCAGGGTACACAGGATCAGCAGCTGGAGTTGTCCTTGCTAGGAAATGTCTTACATTACACTGACTTCTCTCTGAAAACAACACCATGATTAGACAAGGCCTGAATTCAATTAAACACAATTCATGAAGGGATTTACATTTCCTTTGAGCAGTACCCCGAGTTTTGATGGATTTAACATCAAAACTCCCGTGCAAAGTGTGTATCCTACAGCTCCCAATATATTACTGAAGAGCTGAAACACGAGGAGCTCAGGCACTGCCCAGCTCAGCTTTGCAAGACCTGCACGATGCTGGTGAGCAGGGGCAGACCCATCTGGGTGACAGATGCTGTGCAGGGACCCAGAATGAGCACAGGCTGGGCAGGTTATAGGATTGGAAGCCGTGTAGCTGGGATGTAGCACTGCTGTTCCCGAGGGAGCATCTCCCGGTGAAGGTGGTTGTGCAGCCCCAGCCGAAGGAAGTGCATGTCCTGGGGCTCCCTGCTCCTCTCTCAGTGCTGAATGTGCTGTGCTGTATCACCCTGACAGCCTGCCTGGCTCGCTCACCTCCCACTGCACACAAATGCCCTGAATCTCCTGTTCAAAGGCAGCTCGGTGCAGGTCTCCACCTCCAAAGGTTTGCCTTTACAGCACCCCCTCACAGCGAGCCATGGATAATTAATGCCGATGGAAACAAAGGACTTCACAAGCCTACCCAGAAGTGGACGGATTGGAACCTCCTGCTGCTCACCAACCTGTTTTAAGGGCAGTAAATGACTCTAATGAAATACTGTGCTGTGAACGATCACATGCTGGCTCTGGACTGATTCAGCACAATTCCTGGGGCTCTCTGTGCCCTGCACGGCTGAAGGAGGCATCGCCCCCACCAGGCAGGCATCCTTGCCTCTGGCTGGAGGTGCAGTTCACAGACCCTTTGTTTCAGGCCATCCTGCTGCTCAGCCACTGCCACTGAGGGGTCACTGTCCAGACCAGGGCCGGAGCCACACGTAACGTTCCAACAGTGCAAGGCAAGGAATGCCTTGTGTTTCCAAATATCCCATATCCCACCTCCCTGAGTTTGACTCAGCCCACCCTAGGGACCTTGTGTGTTACATGATGGCAAATTATTGTAAGAACCTAAAATATCCTCAGTGAGCAGTGTTTTTAAAACAAGAGATTACTTTTCTAACACTATGAGAGCTCTGGCTATTTATTTACTTGCTCAGCACTCTCAATTTGCAAGCAAAAACTTTATTCGGTTTTGATGTAGAATGAAACATTTCCTGGTGTTTCAAGGCCACTCACATTTTTCACTTATCTAGGTTTTTTGTGGCTGTTCCTCCTTCTCCACTTTTCCATCCTGAATCCTCCTGTCTGCCAGTAATGGAACTTGGAGAAAAGGCGTTAAAAATAAAGAAAACCATTCCATTTTTGTGTTGAAACACAGCTTTACTGGAGATCGAAAACATTCCAGGGGCAGTGCTAGATGGGTGGGAAGAGAAACGTAAGTTGTTATAATCACCTTCTGACTAGGACTGCTCCCATTTCCCCCAGCTTCCAGTTCCCAAAGCCTTGCTGAGGAGGCAGTCCCTGTGCCTGCTGAGGGCTGCTGCAGTGTCCCACACCCCTGCCTGCAGCATTTCAGCCTCCAGCCAAATGGGAAGAGCTGCAGACCCGAGTATTTAACCTTTCCAAGGGGTCCTCTTGTCTTGGAGGCACACCGTACAAATCTTCACTACTTAATGCAAGTTCTTGGCCTGGTCTTGAAATATTGAGTGGCTATGGCAGAGAAGGAGTCTGTGATGGGTGATCAATTAAAGATGGTAAACAGGCTGTCAAGGACTGTTCCAGGAAACACAATTTTTTTTGAGTCATTTTTATGTGAGAACATGAGGAGGGTAAGTAGGGAAAGCTAACAAGTGCATTTGCTTGGAATGAACAACATCTGAGTGAGATAGGCTTCCCATTAGCAAGCAGTAGCACAGGGACATCCTGGAACCTAGATTTCAGGAACAGATTAAGAATATCAAAAGCAAGTGACGTAACTACTGCAGAAAATCAGATTTTTTTAAGACAGCATTCACCTCTGAGGCTGGGCATAGGCTTTCAGTTCACCAAAGCACACTTCTCTTTGGGATGGCATTCGTTTCTCAGGTCAAACCACACCGGGCTTGGAGAAGCTAAAGCCTCAGCTGGTTCAAATCAGCAGTATCTCCACCCAAAGCCAAGGGAGTTAAGGTATTCACACCTGTGAAGCCTTCCTCTGGAGATCTGCTGAATGGTCTTAGGGAGGGCAGAGAGCTGAGAAAGGGCTGGACAACAGCAAACAGTTTCTGACCTCCTGTTCTGACCCTGAAAGTTGCACCTAGTTAAGCAAAAGCATAGGTATTAATATTGTTTCTCTCTTTTATTTTTTCCTCCCTTTTTCTCAGCAGCAACCAACCAGGGGCCCACAATGGACCTCTGAGCCTCCCTCTACATCCCAGGGAAGGATGTACCTTCCCTCATCCAGTATCATGGGACTCAGACCTTTCCTTAGGGCACAGCCCATCCCCGAGATGCACTTCCTGGCCAGCTCTCCAGCCACTGGAAAACAGGATCTCTTCATTGCTTTTAACAGTTAGCCTGGGAGGGAAGCAGCATTGAACAGCAATGATGGGAGTGGGACAGCACAGCTATGAGAGGTGCTGGACCAAAGGCTCCCCAGAGCCTGTCAACCCAGGGCTGCCTGCAAGTGGGAGTTGCCTCAGGGCTCCAAGCTGACACATCTCTGTAGGCTGATTGTGTATTTCTGTGTGGTAAATAATTAGAGGAGTTTGTCAGTCACTGCTGCAGCAGTGAAAGCAAGGCAGCAATGATGCGATGCAATGTTCAGACTTATTTAACTATCTAATATTATCACAGGCAGATTTTCTCTTCTGTTTACCCCTGAACCCTCTTCTCTTATCCTGTCGTGATTCTTCACCCTCTCTGGATCCTTCTTTTGCCTTTAGGTCATAATTTCCCTTTAATCCCACACTCCCTCATATGTGCCCAAGTGTATTGCCTGTCTCCTTCACTCTGACCTTGCTTTGTGCCATCTTCCATCCCATTTCCTCCACCATGAGCATCATTTCCAAGATGTGCTGGTAACTCTTCCATAAAACATCATCAATATGGACCCTTGTGCCATTCATCACTCTTGCTGGTTTGTACTGTGCTTCTCCTCTACCTTTCCCCCCATCCTTCCCTTCTAGAGGTCTTTCCCAACGTAAACAATTTTATGATTCCTGTGCCCTCGATGAGGTGAGTGCACAAGCCAACCTCTTTGAACTTTTCACCACAATTAGGGAACGAGAGACCTCCAGGGAGAAGGAAGCTCTGGATCTCTTTGGTGACAACCAAGGTGCCCTTGGGCAGGAGCACAGGAAAAGCTGAGGGAGCTGTAGAGTCAGAGGGAGGCTGTGAGGGATGTAACAGGAGGGCCCTACTGCACAGGGTCTTGACTGCCTAGTGTGTTTTACTCATCCTCCCACTTCCAGGCACTTTGGTATGAAGTATTTGTGATAACATTCTATTCCATTCATGATGTCACTGTTGCAACTTAAATAACTCCTCTTGGATCAGAGCGTGCTGTCTTCTGGAAACGACCCACCCACTCAGGAATGCTAAAGGAAACTAATGACAATATATATGTCTTTTTCATCAGAGAATCTTATGGTGCTCCATGAAAGATGCTCAGACAGTCTCTTTTTCATAAGGTGGAAGCTGAGGCTGTTAAGGGTCTTGTCCAGAAAGCCAGGATTCAAATCTAGGAAACCTACACTTCAGTGCAATGCTCTGTGTCTTTAAAAAAAAAAAAAATGAAATGAAATGCCTTTTCCTCAATTCTCACCTTCCTGGAATAAAAAAAAAAAAAACAAACTTTGAAGTCCCGGGTCACATTTCACGTATTGCCTGCTGTCTGTTGTGAGTGTCTGCAGCCACCCTCCCCTCTGGACTGGGACCAGGAGGATCATTCAAAGCAGCAGAAGAGACAATTTCATGGACAAAAGCCCCTGGCATGGACACATTAGGGTTATTGCAGGTTCAAAAGCCCATATGTTCTGCTGGCACAATCCGGGCAGGAAATTTTACAAACATGCCAACTTTCCTGTGTAACTTCATCTCTCTTGACAGTGTATATATGCATGACTCATTCAGACATATCTTTACTCCATAGTTTTCCCATTCCTTTTTAATTTATTTGAACTGTGTTTCTCTGTTCTTTCTTCCAGAGAATACACTGTCATTTCACTAGTACACAGAAAAAAAAAAAAGTGATTTTTTTTTTTAAGAATAAGGGGGGAAAAAAGATCATATTTCAGTCTTTTTTTGTGAGCATTATGATGATAGAAATCATCATCAACAATGCACAAGTCAGGAGTCACAGAATCACAGAATCAATTCAGTTGGAAAAGACTGCCACACAGTCAAGCTCTTTTCCTCTTTTTTTCTTTCTTTTTTCTTTTTTCTTTTTTTTTTTTTTATATCCTCATTTATTCATTACAACCCCTTCTTTTACAGCTTCCTTTTCCCTATAAGCACACCTTTTTGTACCTTTTGGATCACATTGTGGTTTAGGTATGTATTTCTGTTTTCTGAAGGTCTGACACTGAGTACCGTCTAATGCTTGTCCTGGAGAATGTTACAGCTAGGGAGTTCTTAGCAGCCAATTAAGGGAGGATTAATTCCTCACCCACACACTTCTTGCAGCAATCCAGATCTGCTTATCTGTTTGGTATGATGACCTGGCAAAACATGCTGCGAGCTCTTGCTGTGTCTGTCTGCAGGGATAAGCAGCAGCTGTAGAAAAAACGACCAGGAAGGATCACTGGAGCCCAGCAGAAGGAGGCTTGCAAGCGGGACATTGGTTTGTACAAGTGAAACAAGAGATCTAAACAGGGTTAGTCACTTCAGAGGTATTTTTTTAACAGCTAGAGAGGTGACTAAAGGTGTATAAGCCCTCCATGACAACGTCTTGTTTGGCTGATTGCCAAAGACAGAGAGCTTTTCCACAGTAATAATTAGCGTGTGTTGCCTAACGTCTTTTTTGGGAGGCAGATATTGTCTAGGATTTTGCAGGGGAGAAGCACGGAGAAGAGTGTTTGGAAAGAGAAGTTACACATCCCAAATGCCCAGCTTAGTTTATTCTGTCGGAAGGATACCAGAGCATCCAACTGACCCTGGGGCCTGAGCATGGATCTGGGCCCAGATGACTGAGGTGCAGTCCTGCTGATAACCTTTTGCCTTCTTCTGGCCAAGCCAGCTCCTGAATCAGTTTCCCCATTTGTAAAACAGTGTTAATCATATGTTTACTCCCTTTGTGAAATGCTTCGAAGCCTACTCATAGTGTATGTTACCTACAGGGCTGGTAATGGCTATTATAATGAAATTATAATCAAATTATATATACATATAATTTGTATATACATAATAATTAAATTCTAATTAAAACTGCTATTTAAATGTATTTTTTGCATGACTTGAGACAACTTACACAACAGTTCACTGTAGGCCAGAAGCTCGCAAGTTCTTTCAGTATAGAGCAAAACTGCCATTTCAACCTGGAGCTTTAGTGTAAGCAAACCAACAAAGGAAAGCCTAAATTAAAGAAAAAGTGTCAAGGGATTCCAGGGTTGTTAGTATTCCACTGAGCATTTGAATTATTTAAGCAGAGGTTCTTTTCAACATTGTTTTGACAAAAACATAAAAGTAGGGGTAACTGAGTTCAGTCCTCTGCATCTAAACTAGAGACCCAGATCTGGTTTTGTCCACTTTTTGTCTGTTTTTTTATTACTTAAGCTCAGTATCCCTAATTCATGATTCAGACAGATGTGTTGACATTTTGTGAAACTGGCAAAAGGTCTGATTCTTCCTTAATTTAAGTGGCTGTTGGCTGCCAGTCAGCAGGAACTTTTCTCCTTCCCACTGGTTTGCAGTGTAAGACTAATTCAAGTTTTGCATTAATTTCCTAAAACTCTAACTTCCAGTAGTTGTTCACTTTAAGGAGAAAAAAAAACAACCTGACATGTAAGACAGGTTGATTTATATGTGACTCAAATTCTCTGGGAACACAATCTCCAAAAAAGAAAAAGAAAAACATTAGTATAATGAAGCAATGTCAGATGCAGGACACAGTTCTGTAGCTTAAGATGGAGCAAATTGCATTTCCAATTTACCAACCCCTCAGTCATCTTTATTTCAGAGGGTCTGTGACATTTAATGAGTTTTACTTCTTAATGGGGCACTGGATGCATTACAAAATTTGGGTTAGAGCCAGAAATTCATTTAGCTGCCTAATGCTTAATTCCCATTAATTTCAGTAAGGGTGAGGTGCAAAAATACTGTTGTGGGGTCTGTTTGCCTTTGGCTGTGATGGCTTTATGTGTTAGAGGAACATGATGCAACTTTTGCTTAAGATGTTCAACTCCCCACCCCTTTTTTTTTTTCCGCACTGCTCTGGCAAATTCACCAAATCCCACCCCCAGCAGTGCCCTCGAGTGGGTGGATTCCCTTCAGACCCCTGGGCTCCACAGCTCCATGGCAAGAATGTGAAGGACAGGATGAGGGCCAAGGTCATTGCTAACATCGTGGGACTCCCTTTCCACAGTCGCCACCTAAACATCCCCCAGCAGTGGGTCGCCTTCACCCTTCCTAACCAGACCATACCATGATGCTCCTCTTGCTTGCAAGCCTTGGATTTGTGCAGGACTTGGGCACAGTGAACAGGAAAACGATGACCATGCTGTGGTATCACTTTATTGTGAAAAGTCTGTACTTTGTGCCATGGACCACCCAGACCCCAGGGCTGAGCCCTTCCCACCCCGCTGGATGTCACCTAAAGGATCTGGGCAGCAGCCACAGCGCACATAAAGCCTTTTCCAACAGCAGGCAGAGGGATCTCAGCTGGACTTGGCTGCAGCTCTCAGGAGTTATTTGTAAAACACTTGGCGTGTTTAGAAAGATGCCCTCAGCTCACCTGCCTTCAACTGCCTCTCATTTTGCACACAGGGGGTGCTGTGAAATCACACCAGTTCTCCTGAGTGCTCAGTGAAGACAACGGGGTTCCCACAGTCACAACCCGAATGTTGCTATTACTTTAGGAGAAACTCTTGATATGTTTATCTCTTTGTGCTGAGACAGCTGTCAACGTGGCTCTGCTCCACAGCTACGTGATTAGATAAATCACTGTTTTGTGGAAACTACGCCTGGCTCACACTTCTAGCTCAATATCTGGGGGGAAACTAAACTTATTTAGTTTATCTGCTGCAAGGAGATCAAGCGCTCCGTGCACTTCTTGCATAGGCATGAAAGCTCCGCCACCATCTGTAGTTTAGGACTGCTGTGTTGTGATTGAAGGTGTTTCAGAGCCCCAAATCGAGCCTAGAACTCACCCTTGGTGGACGCTGCAGTGAAGACAGTGTCTGCCACCCAGTCCAAATGTATCTAAATAAGCAAGGAAGTCATCAGGAGAAAGGGAGGACTGAACAGACTGGGCCTTGAGGCAGAGTTGGACTACTGCAGGGTCAGCACGTACTGACCTAACTCAGTGGGAATTAGGAACCTGGGAATTTGAGAGGAAGTTTGGTCTAAGGGACTTGCTGAAGACCACACAGGGAACCAGGGATACAGTTAGGAACTGAAAGAAAATGCCAAATTGTTGGTCAGGCCCTGGACCACAAGGAAATTATCTGATAATGCTATTTATTGTGCTTTTACAACAATTTAACAGTTGCACAATAAAGAGGCAGAGGGTTTGGTCTGGCATAACTCCTGCCAGCTTTGCTCTGTGAGAATTTGCCCTTTGGGACCTCTAGGTTTCTTCTTCCTCTTATCTCTGGGGGTACCTTGGCAACCATTAATCCTGAGTAAGTGCTTTCAAGCTGTAATTTCTAGAAATTTAGGCAATTATTTTTGCCTTGAGTTGCTTTTTTCAGCAACAGGTGCTGTTGGAGAGTTTTGCAGTGGCTCAGGTGGGAGAGACTTCAGTGGGGGAAAAGGTAAAGAGGGTCCTGGAAGGAGTGTGAGCAGGCAGGAGCCACACACTGCAGCAAGAGACAATGGGTAACAAGAGTTGATAAAGGTACTTCATTCTGTTGAAATCTACTCTGTTTCACTGAAACCCAGTTAGTAAGAAACGTCACTTCGGACGAGTTTCTTTTTCTCAGCTCCAAGTGAACCCTTCACAGTGCCACTAGGCTACTCAAGAGGAGTCCTTTCAAGGCTGAGGAATATATCAGGTGTGCCTTTAAAATGGAGAGAAGTTTTGCAGGAAAGAGGAGAAACCAAGATTTAGCATGTGAGATAAAGGTGGAAGCTGCTTTAATTATAGATTCAGAGCACATTGCATTAAGGATTACTCAATGATGAGATGACCACTCAGTCCCCATCTAACCTCATTAAAGACTGATAGGCTTGTCTTTTAAATATGTGCTTTTTCCTGTGCCAGATCTTAAATGCCTCTCTCCCGGTAATGCAGTTGCACCTGCTCAGCAGACCTTTAGCTTTTTTTAGGTTATTGAAGACGCATAAAAAAATTGATCTGCAATGCTTCAAATCCGGGATCTTAAACGCTGACTGCTCAGGCTCTCAGAGGGCCTGGGGAGCAGCTGCTGGACTTCTAAAGGTTAAATTCTGCAACCAAATTCCGTTATGTTTTTAGCAACTGAGCCGGGCTGGCTCAGTTACCAGCCCGACGAGTGCTGCAGGGGCAGCCTGCATGGTCAGAGCTTCGGATCATGCCTCATGTCTGCATTTCCATTTGCAGTTGCTTTCTGTGGACCTCTCAAGATCTACAGTCTTCCTTGGTGGTTGTGAAAGGACCACGGGGGATGTGAACTTGCCAGGACCTAGTGAAAACTCCAGGAGAGTGGAGGAGAAGCGTTGAATGCTCACCACCAAACAATACCTGGGTGTTTCAATCATCCTGAATGAGCTTAGCACATTTCTTACAGGAGGAAAAAAAGTCTTATGCACCTAGGACACTGTATCTAAAGTCAATGCCACATTTTCCACATATTAATTCTGTGATTTCAGACAAATAAGTTACTACCTTTTCGATGTCCCTTTCTCAGATAAAATAACAAAATTCACCTGTGATTTGTCTCCATCCCAAACTGAGGTAAGCCAAGAGCATCTCAACTGGAGTCAATGGATTTGCAAGGATGTAAAAACAGGAGAAATAAACACTGATCAGCTACAAGTCTGCTCAGAGTTGAGGTGTCCCTGGCTGTGTTTACACCTTGCTGCACAATGTGTATATAATACTGGGCACACTATGTCACAATCTCAGCTGGAGTCATTGGATAATTCTGTCCTATAATTAATAAACACTGTTGTCTAAATATGACATGCAAAACTTCTAACAGCAGAGTATTTTTCATCTGAGTGTCTCAAAACACTCTCAGAACAATAACCTAATTTCTACTTTAAAAATCTGTGCTTTTCACTGGTCTCATGGAAAGAAAACAGCCCTCCCCCTTGTCTCTCAATCTAGAGAACATAGGGGGAAAAAGCATTTATATGTCTTTGCATTCCAGCCAAAGTGATTATCAGTGTCTTTAACATTTACAGTATTTTGAAGTGAATCACCAGCCTACATCTCATCTAAGCATCTATTTTTTCCCTATAATCTGCTTTTAGAGGGGCTTTTAACTGCATCAGACTTTTCTTTCCCATTAAAATGCTGTCTGGATGACTGAAAAATAGAATAGCCTGTCCTCATTGCTTTGTTTCCATAGTGAATGTCTGGAGCAAAGGTCTGTGGGATTATTCAATTACTGCAATAATGGCCTTTGACCTGGTAAAAACAATCCAAAAGACAGAATTCATCTATTGGATTATTTTTAACATTAATCATATTCTATTTAGAAGTCACGGGAGAGCAGCTAGGGTTGAAGAGAGACTGCACAACTATTTGTGTGTACTTTACTGAAGTGGCTTAAATTTTCATGTATGTAGTTATAGAAATGATGTCTTTAGGGATTTTGTCCCGTCCCCCCCCCCAACATTTATACACTTTGCTAACTGTGCTTCAGACTGCAGAGCCTCCTCTCTCAGCAGCACGTTACTAAATGCAATGACCGGTGTGACCCGAGCACTTTGTGTAGATATTAAATTGCAGATAAAGAAATGTTCTCGATCCTGAAACTGCAGAAGTGAGGGAAAGCAACAACACCTCACACTTGAGGCCAAACTGTTTGTTTCCATAGACCAAATGAAGAGCGAACAGACTCAAACAACTGTGTCCCCCATAACTTTGCCCCATGTCCACACGTCATAACCTTCCCCACGACTCCACCTTTTGCAAGACGTGACTTCGGAAAAGAGTGAATCCCTGCTCGGAAAGGACTTGTCCCTGGACAAACTCCAGGGAAAGATTCCCGGGATCACCAACACGTGCGTCATCTAGACGTGCTCCCCCGACGTGATCCCCTGACGTGCCCCGAGCCACCGACTGCCACCGCAGCAGAGCTGTGTCACCACTCCCAGCACACAGAGCTTACTGACTGAAAGCCCGGGCTCTCCCAAGGCAGGAGGAAAGGCACAGGAGGTCTACAGGGTTGTAAATCAGGATTAGGTTTTAATTTCAAGCACCAGTTAAAAAGCACTCGCTATTCTTGCAACCTCATATGGGATCAGACGGCGCTGCTGAAATTTCGGGAGGTTTCTGTTGGCACTAAGGCTACACCCATAGCAAGGACACATTAAGGACACTGGCAAAATAAACAAACAACTGAAAAAGGAATTCACACAGCAGTATCAGCTGCTGCCAACACGCAGCTTCCCACCCAGCTGCTTGAGAAGCTGCGAAATAAATGGAAACCTGGTGAGTGCAAAGAAGACGCACACACCTGATCAGGAGCGCAGTGCCTGTTTTAAACACCTTCATCCTGCTGTGGGAAGAAGTAGATTTATGTTTTGGCATGGGAGGCGGTAATACCATGGGCACCAATCTCTCCACACAGGCCCTCGTGACAGGAACCGCCACCCGGCTGCTCACAGCACGTTTGCTGGATTGCCCGGCAGACTTGCTGAGTACATCTCACCGGTGGTATCTCCACGTGGCAGTACGTCTGTTACTGTAAAGACAGTGGTCCTGCGGGGATGATTGAGAAGAAGGGATGGGAGCACCCTTCCCTTCAGTGAGATCTCCCTGCTGCCACATCTGCTCATATCCAACAACCTCTGCTGGCCAAACACCGCTGCTGCTGCTGCTGCTGCTGCACCCTCGTGACCGCCAGGACTCTGCACATGAAGACGTGGATGCTGCTTTTGTGTTGTCTCACGACAACAAACATTCCCAGTGAAAATCTCCCCATCAGGAGTATATTTGAGGGAGGCATGTTTACTTAGAGACAGACAGTAAAACCAAACCTTCACTGGTACAGAGGTTTGCCCTAGAGTTCCACCCTGGAACTACTGAAATAAAAGGTGAGAAAAACCCTGAAAATTGCCTACTACAGAGCTATCTTTACACTGCAACGGTTGTGACTGCGTGGCTGTGCCTTACGCTGGGGCCAAGTCGGGTCCAAAGGGGTTTAGATGCTCAATCTGTCCTGGCTCTGCCCCAGGGCTGGCTGACTTTCAGAAATCCCTTTCAACCCTTATTTTTGACGATGCTGTGATAAAATTTGAAAGGGTGAAGAAAAAGTATAACTTTGTAAATGAGTAATTTCTTAAGGGAGTCATTCCCAATAAATCAGGAGTGCTCTTTTTGACGATTGAATATGTGGCACCCTGTGACAGGTCAGTTATAAACAGCCCAGCAGAAGTTTACGCTGGGTGAAATCAGAAATAATTCAGTCAGAACAGGTGACATGAATTCGCTGAGGGGGGAATCAGATATTATAGAAATATGCTGTTAACTGGAGGAGGAAGAGCGGAATTCAAAGGGGTTCCTGCAATGTGTGTGCGTGCACGTGTGTTTCTGTGTGTGTTGCCAGGATGCACGTAACACTGCCCCCACTGGCACAGCCCTGGTTCATCAGTCAGCCTCGCTGCTGATAAGGCTCTGTGCTGAGAGCAAGGAGGTGGAGGGGGAAGATTCACATGATCTGAGGGGATGGATGCACAGAGTATTGCAAAAACGTGGTTTTGCTTTACCCCCTCAAACGTGGTGGGACGGAAAAGCAAAGCGAATAAATCTGAAGGCCATCTCAGAGTGCTGCAGGAACGAAGAAAGTGTGAAAGTAAACCTGCAACGTCGTGTCCCTGCCTGAGGAGTTGCCCCACAAGTTTCAGTGGTGCAAAGTGAGAAAAACAGCTGATGCACTGTGCCAGGCTAGTACAAATGGAGTGCTGCCAGATCCCAGGCTGGCCATCCTGGGATGAGCCTCTTGCTCAGCTGGGGATGGTATTAAAAACCGGCCCCTGCACAAGTATTTGTGATGGTTGGTGCAAACCAGGGCTGTGTCCCAGCCCATGGGTTGCAGACAACCCTCACAAACGGGAATCTTGCAGCCCTTCCCAAAACTTTGGGCCCCATGGCAGCAGTTAACATGCCCTCCCTCCACCCGTACGCTGCTTTCCAAACCCAGCGCTGAAAACGAGACTTCTGTCCCCAGATTGCCACAAGCAGGGGCTGAGCTGCTGAGCACTATCAGTTTCTGTCGGGTTCAGGGCTAACCCAAGGATGTTTCCGTTCAAAGTGATGGCAACCCACTATGAGCTGTCATCACCTGATGGCAAAAAAACTCCCTATCTTGGGACTGGGAAGTTCCAGTGCCCTGCCTTGGAGCAACGACTTTGCAGCACCTCTGCCCAGTTACCCAGCACCACACCCAGTGCTCTTGGCCATCCAACTGTTGGAAGCAGTACTTGGAAAGAAATCAATGGCTTCAGGATGGGAGATGTACAGACAGATTACAAAAGAGCCAAGCAAGCAAACACTAGCACAGGCTTCTGTAGAAGCAGGGAGAGCCAACGCATCTCACCATGGAAGTGCTGCTTTTGATAGGGCTCTAATTGGGAATTTTTATTCAGCGTTGACTCTCTTTTATCAACTCCTTGTCTGCATGAGGTTCTTTTAGGCATGGCAAAATGAGATTCGTATTACCACATTTCTGCTCCTCCAGGCATTTTCACATCACTTTTCCCCTCTGCAGATGAAAAGCAATGCAGTAATAAGTGGCATTTCTGTAGAATATACTGCCTTCAGACACAAACTGTATGCACAGTTACTTCTCCCACGGGGAAAATAAGGTGACTGAAGATGTAATGATAACAGCACCTTACCTTCTCTAGGCTGCTTTGATCCCAGAGGATCTCACATATTTCCAGAAAATCTCACCCTGAAGCAATAAATCATGTGAACTGGGCAAAGCATTTCCAGGATTATTTTTTTCAATACAAACAGTGGTCATACATGGACAAAGCCCAAGGGTTTCTGACTGTCACATGTCTCCCATAACAGCTTTGCACAAAAAGAGTGAGAGAGAACAAAAAATACCCATGGATTACCACATACCCAAACATTCTGGGTTTTTCTTGAAAACTGAATCCCTTACTTGAGTTTCCTGCATAATGGCAATCTGCTGTTGACTAGCAAGAGATGTGCAGGTAGGGAGAATGGCCAGCACAAGGATGCAGCAGTAATGGACTGGCCGTAGGCCAGAGATTTGAAATAAGACCCTTTTGTTTCCTCTGTGGCTGCAAGGGACTGGAGTTACACCGATCTAACTGTGCGGAGACCTGAGTGCCCATCTCTGCTCCCAGAAAACCCTTATCCCAGGTATCCTGTAGCCTGGAGGTTGGAGAACTACCCTGCTAGAGAGCTGTTGGCATTGTACCTTGTGGAGAAGGGCTTTGGGCATGTGTCTTCTGAATCCGTAAGTACAAACTCTGAGAGCAGCTGGAACCTCATCCCTCTGCGTTCTTGTTTTCAGGGCACAGGCAGACCTGCACAAGCCCAGGAAGAGAAATGTACATGACAGAGGGGATCAGATTAAGCAAGAGCTGAATGCCAGTGGAATTACACTTCTGAAAGTCTGTTCCCTTATTAACCTAGATGTCAAACTGATGCTTTGCAGTCAAATAACACGAACTTAGTGTCTGGGGTATCCTATTGCAGTAGTTCTAGCTGTAGTAATTCATAAAACATCTTAGCCTGAACTACCTACCCAAGTCACTGACCCTATCTAGCATTTTAGGAGTAAGCTATAAAGCAGACTAGGGTGATTTAATAAAAACTTCTGGTGATCTGGCTCTCTTTGAATAATAAAATAAATACAGAGAGCCTGTGTGTGAACAATATAATTCACAACCAACTGGAATTTCTGATCACTGAGTCTTGAAAGTACATGCTGCAAAGATGTGGAGATGCTGCATGCAAATTCTGCCATCAGCAGAGCTGCAGTTCCTAGAGTTTCCTTTGGTCTCACACTGTGTTGGTGGAAAATTTTACTTCCATCCCCTTGCTCTCAGCCAGATTTCTTTTCAACTTGGTTTTAAACAGCCTCATTAGACCATTCCTTAGGTGGCTTTGGTTGGTACAGGTCAGCTTCCTGAGCCAAACTGAAGCGAGAAGGGAAAACCTAAAAGGTAAGGCAGGACGATTTTGCTTATCAGCTGCAGGTAGGTGGTTTTGCAGGCCCGACCAGGAAAGTCTTCCCAAAGTCTGATTTCATAAGCTCTCCTGCTCTCCGCTGGCTGGCTCGTGGATACTTTGCTGGCTCGGTAATGAGCTGTTATAAGTGAGACTCCTGTAAATCAGATGACTCTGTAGTCATTTGATGCTTATATTTGGTGTGCTGAGTCATAAGGACAGGGGTTACATCATGTCAAGCTAATCATGCAAAACGAATTACAGATAAAACAGCAGCGCCGGGGTGCGCGCAGGGAAGGTGCGCCTGTGCCGCACGGGTGGCCTCAGGTGTGGGAGCTGGGCAGCCACGGTCCTGCCCTTCCTTACCCCCTCCACACCTCTCTGTCAATGGGGCCGTGTCCCCCACTTCTGCTCCTGGCACAGCTCTTCTTCCTCTGGTAGGAATGTCTCCTGCAAACAGTATTTACGACAGAGCTCTACAAGGCCCCCACCAGATAATGTCTGGTCACACCCCCAGGTTCAGAGCAGGGTCAGACAAGGGTGTACACGGACTTACACAGAGGACACTGTATTTTTCTTTAAAACAGAAGGGCCGTATTATGTTGTTTTCCAGCGCAGTGTTCCCTCTAACAGCCCGTCCCTGACCCCGCCTGTTGGCTGTACACCTCCCTTCTCGAGCTACAGCTTCATCCCCGTGGTTCCTCCTCTTCTGCACTTTCTTGCTCACAGAGTGGTCCCCAGCCCTGTGCCCTCTGTCTCCTTGTCTTCATACCCATGTGCTGACTCTTACCCTCCGATAAATACTGGGCAACCTTTAGACTTCCTAAAGATAACAACCTTCATTTAAGGGCTTAATACAGTAGGGAAGCCTCTCTCAGCAACCCCTCTGGATAATTAGAGTCGCTGTTAAATACTGCCCTGTGCTGCAGCTGGAGGTACCCACCTTTCCCATCGAGCTGTGGGATCTCTTTGTACCTTTGGCTGCTCAGAGTTCACACCAAAACCACGCAGACAAGCTGAGTGGAAAACAGCAATATTAACACCTCTATTTTTCATCAGGGTGGGGCAGTTTAGAAGAAAGAGCATTTCACTCCATTTGTTTTAGTGTAGTCTTCCATCATGAAATAACTCAAAAACCTGCAAGAATCCCATAAGCTCACCAAAAAGCAGTGTTTGGATAATGTTATTCTGGTATTCCCCAGTGAAATATTTCACGAGTTACCTCTGCCAGGACACTCTTTTTTTCTTCAGATTGCAGAAAGCAAGGAAATCTCGGTGCAGGCAGCAGAGGAGAAATGATGACTTTGATGGTTTAGCAGTCAAACCACTCACCTATGAGAAGGGGCACTCTGCTCCAGAAAACCATTTCCTTTTTTTATGTGCTAAATATTTAATTCAAAATGCTCAGCGAGGTTTGGCAGCCACCAAACCCTGACCAATAAATCACAGTCATATTTGCAGTGGTGCCCTGTCTATCTGATCACAGTCTGAGCTCCTTGCTGCACAGCACACCCATTTTCAGAAATAGTGATGGGAATCCCCAGCAGCCCCCACTGGACTAAGTGGTGAGCAAGCATTTGAATCCCTTCACTCAGCAAACCTGGTTCCCCCAGTTCTCGCACCAAAGCTCCAGACTCTGTAACCACTGAAAAGGAGGAATAGATTAATTTGGAAAGGAAAGCAGCAGCTCTGGTGAGGTCTGGGAAAGGAGGTGTGTCTACACCTGCCTCCATTGGCCCTCGGTGGTGGATCCCAGCTGGGTGTAGGTGTCTCCTCACAACCCTGAAAAGGACACTAGTCCCACTGAGGGGCAAGTGTTCAGGTGTTGCCTGTGCTGGGTGCTGGAACCCCTGTGGAAACGTCAGTGACTGACAGTCGATGTGAAGAAACCCATGTGCTTAACGGGCCACCAAAAGAAAGTGGAAATGGGGAGAAGGGCAGAGGGCAGGTGGCCAGCAGACCCTTGCTGGCTCTTGGACAGGGCTCTGTTCCAGCAGTCACAGAGCCTCTGCCCGAACGCTCAGAACCTCTGCAAGGCACAGTGTGGTGCTGACATGCCCTCACATTCCATGGAGCAGCAGGGGGCTATTTCTTAGGGAGCCCCATTATCTCTGTTGGTACTGGAGTTACCTTCCCTCTCCCCAGATGTTATCTGTACTCCAGCCACACACATACTTCAGTTATGTGACCACTTTAGTGTTTTGGATCACCTTTTGGTTCTCAAGCAGAGTGTTTTCCTAGGCAGATCAGTTCAAGATCACATGGTTGGAGTTTTGTCCCTAATCTCCGGAAAAGAGTGCAGCCTGCCTGGCAGTGTCAGGCCAACCAAGGAGGAGCAGAGCGCTCCCTGTGAACCCTCCCAGTTGGCTTGGGGCCTGAGACGATGCTGTGCACAACCACGGCCCCTGTTAACATCAGAGAGGGAACAGGTCCCAAACTTTTATGGCAGCAGATGAGCAGTGACTGCAGCTGATGGTGTCTCCATGTGTGCTGGTGGCATGACTGTCCCTCCCCTGTGCCTGGCTGCAGCCGCAAATCCCCGTGGCAGCAGCTGAGTCACTCTCATGCTTTCCCTTCACAGAGGTACAGCATATACGGAATAAAAGGGAGCAGCCTTGCTGAAAGGCTTCTGCCTTACCGAGGACCAGGTTGAAACCCCAGCAGGCAGCAGGATCACCCCTTCTCTCCCTCCTCAGAGCTTGCTCTCCCTGCTCTCCTCTGTGAGCAAAGAGGGGGGCAAAAATCCCACTGCCACGGCCAGTCCCCATCCTGGTGAGAGAGGGGATGCCTGGGCTTGGAGGGGCACAGTTCTCACTGCCAGGAAAGTAGAGTAAGGTCTGAATGAAACCTCCTTCAGGGTTTCAGGCTTCTTTTCAGCAGGAAGAAAAACTCTCTCCCCCCAACCCTCTGAGAGCCCCCGGGGTGGGAAGGGTTTTGCAAACACACAAGATGTGGCAGCTCCACCCAGAGACATCAGCGGACATTGGCCCCAGAGCCGACCTGAGCATAAGCAAGCAAAAAAGAGAAGATCCTTGCACACAGGGAGCAGCCACAGCACTTGCTGCAGACCAGTCCCTGATCTCCAGGAAGCTGAGTGTATCCCGTGCTCTGGATATCCGATTCCATGTGAGTCACAGCTCTCCCTGCTGCGATAGTGCCTGGCGAGCCCACAGCAAACAGCTCAGTCGGATGCTACGGAGGTTTCAACACTGAAAAGACCCTGCAGCCCTGCTCTGTGTCCAGGTCTAGTAGCAGCCCTGGACACTGTCCCTCCTCTCTTCCCAAGCAGAGCTACTGTGCAATAGGGAAGGGCTCTGATCTTTGGAGAAGAACACCATGTGCAACTCGATCTCCGGAGGATAAGTAATTATAACGTTGTCTCCTGGTGCCTGTGGGGACCAGCAATGCATGTCTTGGCAGCGCTCACCTGTTGTTCAAGGCAGATTTCCTGCATAAATCTGGGCTCTGGCTGACAGCCACAAATAGGAGACCAATGCACTGGCTCAGGAAATGATAAAGAAACCAAACGAACACTTTTGTTTATGAAACATCACCATGTGGAGACCCATGAGACCCCCTTCCAGAGGCACAGGCAAGGCATGGAATCACCAGCAGCTCCTAACCCCGTGTCATGTGTTGGGTCTGTGAGCAGCGTGCAGGAGCCAGTGGCTACCACAGTGATAGCAGCATCCTGGAGCCGGCCATGGGGCAGAGAATTCCCCTGCCCCTCTGCTACCCTCACCCCTGCCAGGGGCCCCATCCCAGCATGGCCACCAGTGGGGACTAGTGTCAGCACCATGAGCCAGTCCCATGGAGTCACAGAGCAACACCACTGCTGTGCTGTTTTGTGTTCCCTGATCAGCAGTGGGAAGAGACTGACTCCAGATCTGTACTGGTTGAGGTCCCAGTGCTAAGAGCTCTTGTCAACTCAGCAGAGAAGTCCTGAGCAGGAAGGAATTTCCTTGCCAAAATACCTTAACCATTAGATAGCTTCATCTTACATTAGCACTTGCCCTGGAAGACACTGGCTTGAGCCACAAAAAAGATTTACTTGAGGTATTGCAGGTATTTCTATAATCCTCAGTCACTGAGGGTGGCTCCTGATTAGCTCAGATGTTGCCTTTTGCTGTCTTTTTATTCATTTGTGCAGTTTCCTTCTGGCTTATTGGGTGCTTCCTGACACCTGATAGGCACAGACCGAATGTAAAGTGCACGCACAGCAAACCAAACCCATCGACCTTCCCTGCCTGGTCACTGAGGAATTCCGGTGGCTCCGGGAGCTGTGCGGGCAGGGAGCCAGCACAAGAGCGTGGCAGTCAGCTAACACTCAAATACATTGTCACTCCTGAGTGGTGGTCCCTTTAGGAATCCCACTGATGAGGAAGGGAGATGTCCAAAAGGATCCGCTTGTTATGAACTCATCTCGGTAAAAGTAAAATATTTGGGAAATCAGGCATGGATGAAGTTGGAAGAAAGAGAGAGCAGATGCAACACAGGCTAATGGAGTGGTACATTAGTCTACAGCAGATAGAGAAGATCTACTGGCAAAGATGGACTGGTCAGATTTCAGCACATGAAACCCTGCGCTTAAGAGGCCTTTCTCATGTGGGAGATCACTTTGCAGGGATGAGTCATGAAAGACTCTAAGCAGGCATCCTCCAAGCCAACAAGCTCTGGAAGACAGTCTCTGCAACACCAAAAGAAGAAGAGATGCCCACCAGCCAAAGTATTGTCCCAGATGTTTCAGAGCCCAGTTCAAATGCTTTCCCTGCTGGGTTGAGGGATGTTTTTACGCAGGGCACGGTGCCTCCTTCCTACTGCAGCACTTCTCCAACACTCACAAGGCTCTTGCACAGTGAGAGGTCACCTTCAGGTGCCCTACTCCAGGAAATGGAGGGAATTGCTCTTCAGCTTCTCGCCTTCCAGAAGAGTCCTGCAAACACTGAGCTACTGGACAGCTCCATAGGTGTGTTTTGTGACAAAAGGGTGGCTTGGATAAGATCTCCAGGAAAGAGTTTATGGTAACAAATCCCAGGTGTGAGCAGGTACTTCTACATCGCAGAGCTAAGTGTCCGTATCTTTTTGCAGGTCCCTGCTACTCTCCTCGCCATTTCCTGGAGGGCAACTTAGGTGATTGCTCCTTGTTGTCTTTGGTGAATCCCACTTTTACATGTCCAGCTCTCCCAGAATCTGCACAGGACTCAAATAAGAACTGGATAGGGAAACATAAGAGGTAAAGCCCTGAAATACTCAGCCCTGCAGCCTCTGAATCCTCTCTATCTGGGCAATGCATGTCACCCAGGTGGGTAATTACCATTACCTTTTGACTGGTTAATAGAACACTGTGGAAGAAGAAGTCTTTCTGCACTGATATTTCCTCTTCACTGGGAAGAAGAGATAGGGAAACAGAAAAGTAGCAGATTTTAGGTAAAAAATGGACAGTACCTCTTCATAGCCCAGGGAAAAAAAGAACAATGAAAAATGTGTCCTCAGGAAAGGAAAGAAATTTCTGAAATGGCTTTTCTGGGACTTAAATGGCTGAGACAGAAGGAGAAAAATGAACTATCCTCCTAAGTAGACAAGTCAGATATGCAGATAGTTTCTTGTAAAAATGAAAGGTTTGATACAGTTGATGGTTGATATATTTCACTCAGAAATGTTCAGATACATAATGAAACTTTCAAGGTACTTCTAATAGAACATTAAGAGTCTTTCTGGGTAAAACATTGAGATGTTACACCTCATTGTCTCAAAAAGGAAGCCTGAAAGTGAATGCATTTTGCTAGGAATACCTGTAATGCACTTTTGCATTATTATAATGTAACCACAGTGCAGGAGACTAAACCTGGTCTAAGTTGATGCCTTAAGCCCCAAAAGTTTTTTTAGTTTTCGAATTTTTTATAAGCTTTTTAAGTTTTATAAGTAGTAGAAGTAGATTAAAGCTTAAAGGAGTGAAATCTTTTCTGTCCAAGCCTTGATCTCTGCCTAAGGGCTTAACAGGAGGAGGTTAAATCAGAGAAGGCACGAAGAGCAATAGTAGGCCCAGTTATATCAGCAGCAAAATCCAATGTCTTTACAAATAATAACCATGGAGGGATCAGTCTCTACAAGTCTTGCCCAGTCCTCAGTCAGCCTAAGACAAATGCTGAACTGTATTGCGATGTCCAGTGTCTAAATGGCTTTGAACAGCTTGGCCGAAAGAACGACTGAGCCAAAAAATGTCATCAAAAAATGTCCCTAGAGAAAGTCACCAGACACTGCATATTTTCTTTCTCCCCTGCACCACAGATGTACCAATACATGCTCACATGCATGCACCAAATATA
This sequence comes from Oxyruncus cristatus, assembly GCA_013399855.1. Classification (NCBI taxonomy): domain Eukaryota; kingdom Metazoa; phylum Chordata; class Aves; order Passeriformes; family Cotingidae; genus Oxyruncus; species Oxyruncus cristatus. The sequence goes on from VXAY01006251.1 coordinate 614,086, forward strand.
TAGACAGAAAAGAAAAAGGACAAACGCACATAACAAGATCCTTTACAATCAGGAACCATATTCTGGAGTCTTCATTCGGTCCAGAGAAGTGGTGTGGCCCCAAGTGACTAAAGCCTGAAAAAGATCTCAGGCCAGAAAGAAAACAGCGGTGCAAAGAGCTGTCCCAAATTTTCTTAGAAAAGGACCATTTTTATCATGCATTTGGACTGTGCATGGTAAAGGCCAGTGCACCTGGGCTCCTTTTGCATTGGGGGTCTGCAGCAGAAACCATGGGCGTCTTGCATGTTTGCTTCGGATACTCCACACGCACAGCTCCAACAGCTGAGCAAATCACAGGCATATTTGAAATGGAGGGATGGGGCTGAAAGGGGGAAGCTGAGAAGTTATTTTTTTTTATTTCAGGCAAAATATTTTAATGTTTTTTGTCTATTTTTTCCATGCAGAAATATTAGCTTTGCTTGCCTGCAGGAACAGTTTCAGACAACTTCTAAACTTGCTCCTAAGTTCTCCATTCTGATCTTGCTGTATTGCTGAAAGCAACAAGACATGGCAGGAATGAATGACACCCATTTGGCTCCAGGAAACTTTGTTGTCTGACTTTCCCACTGCATTTGTGCCAGGAGAGGTTTGTGCATCTGAGATGAGAGCAGCTCCCTAAGCAGATTTTTACCTTGGGGGAGTGATGAGCTGGATGTTACCAGCAGAGGAGATTGTGCAACTCAGCAGATACCAAATCACAGAAGTGAGGTGGGAAAAGTCACTGGAACTTGTCCATGTCACGTAGACTAAAACATCTGATCATCTAAGAAGTTAAGTCAAACATCCTAGGAAAAAAACGCAGAGGCAGGTACAGCTAACAAGACAACTGGTAATTCAGGAGACATTGCAGGATCTCAAACAGCTGAAGTGGCCAGGGTATTAGTCCAAGCAGAAGACATCCAGCAAATAAGAATGGGCACACTTCAGTAGGCCAATGGAATGGAGAGACTGAGGAGGGGTTAGCTGGACCTTCTGTTGGACATGGCACTGTGAACATGTTTTCCAGAACAATGCAGCTCCCCTCTGACCCCAGCAGAGCTCAGATGAAAAATCTCCTGACACCCATTTTCCATAACTGTCCATGGAGTGGCAGCACCGTCTGACCAGTAATCAGCAACTGAGGGGTCAACGGTAAGGAACAGACAGACCCCTGCTCTGAGAGAGGAAGAAGGGAAGGAAGAGAGAGGGATCAGGACCTTCAAAAGAGCACAGGTATTAATTTGGAGGCCAGAGTGCAAATGCTGAGATGAGCATAGGAATTGAGGCTGGGAGATAGCTGTGCAACCTGGAAGGTTACAGTGCAGAGTGACAGTGACATCCGGTCCCATTGAAATGAAGAAGCTGCTCCCACCTTAGAAATGTACCATTGCAGAGCAGCTGAGGGCTGGAGAAGACACTGCAAGTCTCACGCAGCCGGCCCTGCTGAGAACAGATGCCGGTGGCTGACGAGCCTTCCTCCAGCTCTAAGTTTCAAAAGCACTAGCTGTGTTGCCCGTGTTTTGCCCATGTATTTGAGGATCAGGGAGGCATTTGGCCCCATTAACCTTTCAGTGGTATGAAAACTGCAAAGCAAAAGGATAGCTGGAATTCTTCCTCCCATGCACACTGACCTACGGCAAAGTCATCTGAACACACGGGTGTGTGGAGACATGGTGAGGGCTGACGTGGAGGAATTGCTCAGGATACAACACAGACCTGCTGGAGCGGGTCCAGAGGAGGGCACAAAGATGATGAGAGGGCTGGAGCATCTCTCCTATGAAGACAGGCTGAGAGAGCTGGGGTTGCTCTCCAGGGAGACCTTACAGCACCTTCCAGCACCTAAAGGGGCTCCAAGAGAGATGGGAACTGACTTCTAAGGAGGGCATGTAGTGATGGGACAAGGGGGAAAGGTTTTAGACTAAAAGACTAGATATAAAGAAGTTTTTTGCAATGGAATTGGTGAAATACTGGAACAGGTTGCCCACAGAGGTGGCAGATGCCCCATTCCTGGAAGTGTTCAAGGTCAGGTTGGATGAGGCTTTGAGCAACCTGTTCTAGTTGAAGATGTCCCTGCTCATTGCAAGGGGTTGGACTATATGGCCTTTAAAGGTCCCTTCCAACCTAGTCACTTCACTATTCTCTGATTCTTTGATACCTGTAGGAAGGATATTTCTAGCCCTTACTTTCTGGTAGCATTTATATTTTTGGGAAGGCTGTGGTGTTATTGTGCAAATCGACGAGCTGTGCCCTGCTCTCACCCTGCCATTGTGCTCCTGCTCAGGCTGCCCTGCTCCAGCCATGCAGAGGGAACATGGTGTGCCTGGACAGAACCATAAATCCTACTGGAGGGGTCTCAGCTGTGAAATGAACTAGATCACATGTCCAGAGAAGGAAGTTTCTAACAATAAGCCAAAGTTGCTCTTGAGAAAGCACATACAGAGATAACAGAAATACAAGCTCCTTTGAAGATCCATCTTCACTTGTGCTGCAGTGTTTGGAAGAGTTGAACTGCAAGAGAAAGAGGAAATCAAACAAAAGAAGTAGGACATGATGTAGAAAAATAAATATGCATCTCAGAACAATTTCAATCTACCCATTATTCGAGTCGTCAAGATCCAGAACAGATGCGTTGACTCAGCTTTAACAATGTAAAAGTGCAGCCTCCTCAGCTAGGTTCAGCTGTCCAAACAAAGGCAAGTGGTGCTCTCTGAGGTGACCATGATATCCAGCCTTGCCTTGGCTGACCTCTCTGGAAGGGGACAAGTTTATCCTGGGTCCTGTGTCAGGTCTGCCAGACCCATACAGATGTCTAGGAGCCCTAAGGCAGCTGGATGGGCACTACGTACCCATGTGCACACAAGGAAATGGAGAAACTGGACCAAACCCATCTTCCAGGCTCTCTGTGCAGTAACTGAGAGGTGCGTGCATCTTCAACACTGGTTGCAGAGAAATCTCCCCTCAGAGGTGCATTTCTCTTTACAGAGACTGATAAAAAATACTTGAAGAGTGACTTGCACTGTACGTGTCCCTCTTTGAAAATTAAAGACACTTCAGTTATTCCCTTCCTTAGTCATGCAAACATGCTCCCCCCACCACCTCCCTTTTGGGTCTTGATAGACTCAGTGGGAAACAAAGAGCCCAGAAATACCACACCACCAAAATTCTTCTGATAAGGGATGACTTTGCCTTGCTCTGGGACACTGCTCAGCTGGTGGCCTGGTCAGGCCTTGCAGCTCTGCCACACCATGGCCAACTCAGCCTGGTCTAGGGGACATGACAAGCAGTGAGGGGACACAGACCAGCATGGCTGCACAGCAGATGGAAAAAGGTTCCCGGACAGGCAGTTTTCCCAAACCACATCCCACCAGGGTACTTGCACCAGGGGCTGCTCCTCCCCTGCCCCAACCCTTCTGGGGTATGAAATGTCACGAGAAAGGTCTGGTATTGTCTTTTTATCTTATTTTTGTTCACAGCCCCTGAGGGAGTGTTAGCACATTGCAACTGCTTTACCCTACTCCTCTGTCATCTGTGCATATTTCCATGACACACTTTCCCTGAGGCCATCAGACCCAGCTGCCAGCCCTGAGGGCTTCTCCACCTGGCTAAACGTAATGAGCAATGGAGAGAGGACATTTTCAGAGGATGAGACACTTGAATTTTACAGAGAAAGGGTGTGCACAGAGAACTGCAGTGTTAGTCCTATTCACAGGTTGAAAATGCTTGCAGAGAGTAGCAGGAAGGCTGGGAAGAGCCTAGGGAAGACAGGCTGAGCTTTGCCCTGGCAGAGGTTGGCCAGCAGGTCTGTGTGCATTTCCAAATCTTGGTCCTTTCCATTAGCACCTCAGATAACCCCATGTTTCAGCAGCAACTGCCACTGTGGTGACATCTGGTCCAAGAGCAAGGAGCTGCTGATTTATGGCCATTTCATTCATGAAGGGGCTGTCACCTTCCCTCCATCTGCATTTGTGAACACTCTGACGGAATGCATTCAGGAAGAGATATAGACCTTTCCTAATGGTGTCAAATATCTTCCTATGCAGCTCCATCTTTATGTCTCTGGTTCTTCTGAGATAAAGAAAATGTGGATCCAAACCCTCACCCTCACAAAGCAAGAAGAGAACTGAACCCAGACCACCTGCATGCCAGAAGAGTGTTCCGTGGAGTGGTGTGTTATGACAAAAGTGGGTGTCACCCTAAACCACTGCAGGTGGACAACCCCAAACCTGCTACCATGGATAAATTATGCTCCAAAGACACATAAAAAAGATGTCTGGAGATCCAGTCTGGGTCCTCAGATCGTGTCTGGAGCCTCAGCAGGCTCAGGAGACCAGACGGACTGACCTTCTCCCATAGGACATCTGTGGGCCCGTCCGGGAGAGATCCAATCTCTTGGGCAATAGAAATTAGGTAACTCCACAGTGTATTTGTGTTCAGCATGAGACAGCAGCCCAAGCAGAGAGCTGGGGTGCCTGGCAGCACAGTGGTGGACTAATTTCTTCACATGTCACAATTCAAGCTCTGAAGCCTCATTTAAATCTAGCCCCCAGTTATGGATCTCTTCCAGGTCCTGCCCTGCTGCTTCCTGTGCTGGATGGTGACATATTGGTGCACCCCGTATCCTGCACATTTTCTGCATTTTACAGGAATTCAATACCAATATCAGAAGCAAAAACAAAGCTAACCAAAGATGTCTGCTACAAGAAGTGTTTTGGCTTTGTAGGTGCAAACACATGGCTGAAATGAGTAAATTAGGGGATCTTCCAGCTGAGCTGTTCTCCTGTGTGTGTATGCACATGTGCTTGCATCTGCATTTCTACTTCAACTGTTGTCATCTTCACTAAATATTTTACTATGTTCAAAAGCATATTTTTAAAGGGCTTTCAACAGTAGGAAACAACACATGGATTTTTATTCCCCTGCTGCACTAAGAATAATTCACTTGTCAGATGCCACACTGCTCTCTTCATCAGCTGGTTCTGCAAATAGAGAGAAACCACATCCTATGCTCACAGAGAATCCCTGAGTCACCACTCTATGTTCTGATCCATCTTCTCCACGTTTGAGCAATGACAAGCTGAGGGCCTTGGACTGGCTCTGCTGCTCAAGGATTTATGCCATCAGGTACAGTCAGCAGAATATAAAGCTCAGAGATACAATTAACAAAATGTTTATCAATTGCAATTGCTGCTCCTACCCAGGTGCTGCCTCTACAGACTGTTCTGAGATGGTGCATATCCTCGTTTCAGGCAGAGCAGTTGTGACCTTACACTGACACCCTGTAGTGAAGGCTGTGTCTGTCACAGGCACTGGCCGAGCGCTGTGGCACTTGGTTAATACAGGCTGGTTTATTTAACACAGGCTTCGGTCTCATCTCTTGATCCTCTGCAATCGCTCACCTCATCACAGGCATCTGCAGTCCCACGGACACGTGTGGTGGCATTCCTCCCACCTAGCTGTGAGGAACTGTAGGTCTGTACACCTAAGCTTGATATCTGGGCTCCCAGGGCAGTTCAAGGGGTCCAAGGGTCTACAGTCATGGAGTCAAGACCGTAGGTTGCATGGTCAATACAGGCAGCGAAGTCAGGGGCACAGTCTCTTAACAGCCACAAATGGCTGGATGACTGTAGTCCTTTGGCAATGGGACACAGGATTAAGCTTTTATTCTGTAGACATCTAGAACCATGGGAGTTGAACCCTGACCTCACAAGTCCACAGACCCTACTTCATAGGGAGTCATCTTTGAGGCACCAAAATGCCACAGTCCTGGTTGGGCCCAGCTAATTGGGTGTCATGGGGGTTATGCTCCTCAAGAGGAATTAAAGGATAGGGATTATCTAAGGTGGGTGCCATAAGCAGTACAGCCGCACGTGTTGCCTTCCTTGACGTAAATGCCAAGGAAGCCAACTCTAGCATGAAGCCTTGAAGTCCCTTCCTACCCTGTGCTCCTCACCAATACCACTGCCATACTCACAGTCAGAAAACAGGGGCGATGGTATGGGCAAATTCCCTGTCTTTGACAGCACTGGCCTCCTGGTTTACTCTGGTTACTCTTGTTTTCTCCTCAGCTCCCACTAGATTCAGGGAAACTTGTCCCTTTGATCTCAGTGACCACTGGATCAGGCCTAATGCACATTCTTGCACAGCAGCTGGTTTTGGCCCCAGGCTGGTTGAATGTGGAATGGGCAGCATGATTTCCATGTTTTGTAAAAACTACTAATGAAATGTCTGAGCATCATAGTAAGTTCAACACAGAAAGTCTGATATATACCTTGTTCTTCTTCATCCTTGGCAGTACTAAGTAGTTGGCCATGAATACAAGCTCATTTCCAAGATGTGTCCCAAACCCCTTCCTCTGATGCGTATCCAGGGTTTAAGTATGTGATTTTAAGCATATGAGTGGGATCTCCTCTGCTAGCTTAGGGGTGGTTGGGTCGGGCCTTGCCTCGCAGGGAAGTTAAAATCCCGGTGTCTGCTCACCCTTCTTGCATGCTTCCCCGTGTTTTCCCAGGGAAGCATGCAGAATACTGCTCCTCCTGGCTCTCTCCATCACTGGGAGGCTGCTGTGCTCTCGTGTCAGTGTGGCCTCTCAGCTGGAGCCTGGGGAGTGCAGCAGCCAATCGGGCAGCCTGGCAGCCCTGGCATCCTTCATCAATCTCCCTAAGTGTCTTCAGACTCCGTTAGGAACATCCACACCACTCCTCCTCTCTCTGCAATGACCTGAAGCTACAGCTCTGCAAGCAGTGATCAGTGAGGCATAATGCAATGCAGGGCAGCCCAGAATAATCTGGTTGGCATCCAAGGATGTATATTCACTGAGAGCCTGAGGAGTGTGTCAGCATTTAGTTTCAGTCTCGCTGCACTTTTCCTGCAGCACAGAATCACAAAGTCTCCGTCTCCTCCTCGGGATTAGGACTGATCCTTCACCAGGAACCTCTGAAAAGACAAAGTTTTCCTCTCTTGTTATTGCTGTACCACCATAATCTACCAAGATGTGTGACTGCTTTCATCTAGTTCTTCCTAACTGGCCAGGATCTCCAGCCAGTGGTGGGCTTACATTTTCTATACTTTTCTGTATTCTGCTTCTGCTTTCCTGTGCTCTGCTCTCGCCGCGACTCAACCTGCCAGGCAAACCCTGCAGCTGCTGGGGTGTGGCTTTCTCTGATGCTGCATGAATCAGATAAGGAAAAATAGAGCTAAGAAAAGCCTGTCCTTTACCTCCTCTAAACTTTCCTGCATTATGTTGAAGCTGTGCTTAAAGAAACCTTTGACTCTGTAAACAAATTAAATTCAGCTGTGTCTAACTTACCTCTTTCGGGTTGCATGCCTTAAATCACGAGCTTGCCCTTCATTTCTCACAGCAATTAGGAAGCAAGTAGCAGGAGTCAGTGCATGATACAGCCCACCTGGCATTTACAATAGCTAAAGCTGTGCTATGTAGTGTATGTTTGCAAATTCAATGAGTCCTATGCTCTGTATTCGGTCTGTTGGCTGGACAACACGGCACTCTGGGAGAAGGGCTTTTTTTTTCCTGGGTTTCCCTACTGCAGAGCAGAAGGAAACTAGCAATTTAACCTAGTTTTTTTTAAAGGGGAAAAGATACACATTGTAATGCAAAATATCACTGAAGCAGAACAGTGATGACTGGAGGAATGAGTCAAAGGAGTAATGAACACCAGTTCTTAGCTGGCACAAGAGTATCAATAAATTACAAATCTGCTCTTTAGTTTATGCAGAGATTGACCTGTTTTAAAATAAGCAACTTGTAGTTTTAAAGTTGTGTCTACAAAAATGCCAAGAATCTGAAATTTCTACAGTATCTTTTTCTCCCTAAAATATACAAAAAGCTGTGTTTATCTACATTCTGCAATAAATTTCCTCGCTATTTATTCTTCTAGAAGAAGTTATAATCTACAAAACACAGTCTGTAAACATTTTGATAGCCAAAAGTAGAGAGTTTTTTTTAAAAAAAAAAAAAAAGTCTGATTATTTCTGCTTTCTTTTGTAAATGGTTAGGATTATATTTTCCAAAACAATGGAAAGTCAGAAATTGCTTGTCAAACTCCCAGTCTCCTATTATTGTCTAAGTTGACTTGTCTAAATCAAGGAGATAACTTAAGGAACAAGTCATACCTCTCCACCCAACAAAAGATACAGTCCAACCCCCTGCTTGTTACCTGGTGTTTAGATTAACTAATTCAATTGCTATAAGGTTATAGCAAAATGTTTTAGGACTATACTTTGACAGTATTTTAATATGATTTATTCAAAATATATTTGACACAGTTTTGGTGAAAATATTTTCTTTTATAAATGTGACTTTTCCAGTAGTATAATTTTCTTAATGCTTGTCTGCCTGCATAGATTTACTTATTTAGCAAACAAACTAGTTTTGTGGCTCTTACGACTCTTACTGTTTATCACATCAGAGACATTCTTGGAACTTTTGGGTGCTACCTAATAGAAACAAATAAAATGAGAACACTAACAGAGCACTCCACAGAACCAACCTCCAGGCTTTCTTCACGGATCAGCAAAAAGGTTTGGGTTGGATTTATTTTTTTTTTTTTTTTGGCTAAGGAATCAAAACTCTACCGTGTCATGAACATGGGTTGTTATTTCTCTGGTACCAGTTTTCTGGTGGTGTTAAAGGATGCTGTGGTGGGTCACACACATGGGGAGCATCTTCTGCACTGGGTCATGCCCCAGCATCAACTGGATCCCAGTACCTGGGAGGTGCAGAGCAGGAGCAGGGCCATGGCGCCTACAGCAAGGTTTGTGCTGGGAAAGGATGAGACAGGGAAAGAAGGCTGCATGTGAAATTTGAGAGGCATCTGTTTTCCAAACAGTTATTGCTGATGTTTCTTGACAATGGGTAATCTCACCCTCAGAGGTCAGGGCGTGGCAGGGAAAAGCAGCTCTGTTTTCCTCAGACAGGTAGGCTGGCTGGCTGCCCAGGCATGTGATATGGGTTTGAGAAAGGAGTATCAGCATGGTGATGAGGCAGGCTCATCCCAACAAGGGTGGGGGAAACCACACCATGAATCCCACATCAAGCAGTGCATATTAAATGCCTCGTTTCCTCCACAGCATGGAAGGAAGGCTGGTTAAAAATAGGCTCATTTTGTAAGCTGCTGTCTCTGCTGGCTATATTCATCTGCCCTTGCTTTAGGTGAGTGTCATGATGACACAGGTGAGAAATAGATAAACAAAAATTTGCCGGTTTTCTTTATTAGCCAGGCAAGCACAAGCATGCACTTGAATCTGACATCTGGAAGACGCTGGGAGCATTTTGCAGTTGTTGATGAACATGTTTTTCATGGATAATTTTTGAGTCAGAACAACAAGAAGTAGGAGAAGAGAACATCTGCATCAGCAAACTGTGGCAATTGGCCAAATCCCAAAATATAAAGGTCTTTCTGGCACAAATGTTTTCTAAACCTATTCTTTACCTTGTTTGGGGGCGTCATCTAAATCCTCAGAAGCTAACGGCCATTTTAGAAGACCCCATTCAGTAAGACACTTGAGCAAGTGTGCAGGGCCTCCTGATTGCCACTGGATTGGAGCACAGAGTCAAAGCAAAACACGTGCCTTAGCCCTTTGCCAGAACGGGCACCTGAACCGCAAGATTGCTGCTTCTCTGCTGACGGGTTCATCTTTGCACTGTGTGAGAATAACAAGTGGGTTCCTGAGATCAGTTGGAGCTGTGAAAGTTCCTGAGCAGGACTCCATTGCAAGCTGTAACATCCTGAAAAACACTAAAAGCCCAGTGAAATCCCTTTTTCTCTGATCTTATCTGCCATGCCAAAGGCTGAGTGTCCATTCCATCTTATGAGCTGCTGAGTATGGTCCACAAATTTTGAGGATCTAAAACAAAATGCCAGCGCAGTTGCATTTTTTTCTTAGAAATATTTTCTCAAGATGTTTGTCTATGAGCTTTAACAGCATCCATTCCAGCCCCATTACGAGACAAACAAAACCTGTAGGAGCCAGACCCCCAGCTCGGGTGAGGAACACTCCCCTGACTCTCAGGAGGAGCTCTGATCTGACACACCAGCATATTTCATTTTCCCTCCTTTTACTTCTTTCAGTGAATATAATGTTAAAATGACACAAGTTGTTTCAGTTTCAGCAAACACTCACTCTCTGTCCAGTAATACTTCCCAATATCTACTCTTGTTCTATCCATGGTGACACCAAAATAACTGCGGTGCCAGCACAGACTGAAAGGGAATCTGATTCATCTGGCTCTGGCAGGGAGCTCCCTGCCAGCATCATGAATCAGGCTCAGTAAATTGCATCCCTCTGGCTTCTCTCTGTCTTCCCTCCCTCCTGACTCATCTGCTTCCCTCCAGAGTTTATATTTTTAGTTATTAGTTTCACACTTCTATTTCCAATGGGTATGCATGGGCCCTTTGGTGACTTATGAGCACAAGTGGAAAAGAAACATCGGCATGGCAGAGTCCCACAGGCAACAAAGCTTTCTTTGTCCATCCTCTGTGCAATGAAGTGTGTTGCTGTTCTCCATCTAGCTGCAAGAAATGGGGATGGTATGTACCCGTCAGAGGCACAGCACATTGTGTTTGCCACAGCTTCTGATTCATGTGAGGAACGGACATACCCCAGCAGCAAACCAAAACCAGCTGAAAAATGTTGATTTTTCTTTACTGCTGCATTTCAAAACTTCAAGAAGGAAGAAGAATCAACAGACATCTCAAGTCTGCTTTGGTAGAGTGCTTTGCCCCTGAGCAATTTCAGCTTGCGATGCATTTTACCCAGTGGTTTGTGCACCATCTGTTCCTGTCCAAGGCACTCTGGCTGCAGCAGCCTCTTTTCCAGGGCCCTTGTTACTGTGCAAGAGGTGGAGGAACGTGAAGCAAATGCCAGGGAGAGCCCCCACCAGCCAGGGCCTCTGGGGCTGCTGCTATTGCTCCTCGATCTGCTGAGCGCCGTCGCCGGAGATAAATGACACCCTCGCTTCAATGTGGGGACTCGCTGCCAAGACAAACAGTCAAGCAAACAGCAAGGCTGGGATTGTCCATACAGAGGAGTGGCTGCAAAATAATCCTGGATCCAAGTTTGCAGCATGCACAGTCTCCCAGTGCTGGTGTCCTGTGCAGATGAAGCGTTTCCCAGAAGCTCTGTGCCTCACACCCTTGTCCCAACCACAATCCCATCCGCGGTGCATCTGTCCTGTAGCGTCTGCCAGCGCAGCCACCGTGGGTAACCTGGATGTGTGGGATGCTCAGGGCTCATTACTTCGCAGTGGGGTATCCCCATGAGGTTTTTGTTGGCAGTGAGGTTGCAGGAGGGTTGTTTCCTCCCTGGTCTAACTTACAGTGCACCTTTGGGGATGATGTGGCAGTGAGGAGGTGTAGGAGAGGGGATAACAAACAGCTCCCATGGGCAGTGTTGCTGTGAAAGACAAGGCACATGGAGCTGGTATTCTGCACAAGGGAGCTTCCTCCATCCTGGCCAGCCCATGGTAGAGCCTGTTCATCCTAGGAAATGAAGGCCACCAATCTCTCAAACACCAAAGGATTAGCCATGTCTCAAGGATACACCGCTGCCTTTAAGGCAACACAGACAATTACATAATTCTGTTCAGTCATGAGACACAGATGAGTTTGAAAATGCCCACCAGATCCAGATTTTTCTAGGCTTAACCCTATATGTATACTAGTAGGAGATACTACGACTAAATAGTAGCGTCTATGTACCTTGCTGGCATAACACCCTCATTTGGTGTCCAAATATCTTTGGGGCCATAAGAGTTGCACAACTGTAACCTTTCATTCCTGTGTCTCCATTAGTTTGCTCCTCTACTAAGCCTGCCAGCCCATGTGCCTGCACAGAGCCTCGCTGTGAGGAGAGCAGCCAGGTTTGAGGTTGGAGTAATTAGTCCTGGCTGGGCTTGCAGAGTTTTCTTCAGTGCAATTGCACCATTAGATTTGTATCAGTGCGACTTCCTCTGTCAGAACAGCCTGTAAAAAAAATAATAATAATTAAAAAAATCTATCTACTTGTTAGAATAACTGTGGGAGAAATATTAGCAAATTAGTGCTGGTAAATGGATTGTGATTACACAGTTGCATTACACATGCACTCTTTTACCTGCATTTAATGCTGTTTTCATAGAATTCGTAGGAGACAAGAAACAAAACTGTTTCATCTGTCCTTCACTGCCACAGGGCTTTCCATCTCACTTCAACACAAACTTTTTCTAATGAAGCACACAGCAGACTAGCAGACCAGCAGACTAGCAGACCAGCAGACTAGCCCAGTGTGAGATGTCCATGACACACACCTATGGACAAAAAAAGAAGAGAAAACAGTCCTACCACCTTCACCCTTTTCTTAGGGCACAGAAGGAAAACACACTGCACAATCTGGGAAGTTTTCCAGACTTATATTTTATTTTTAAGTTCATAACACACAGCATGGAGCAGAATGCTTTAAGCTACTGTGGCATCAGATGTTGTTCAGGAGAGATGCTGTGAATGTGGATGAATGCAGAACACATCAGGTTCTTCACACTTTTTGTTTTCGAAGTCTGGCAGTACCAATGCAATGCTCAGCTTGGACTGATGATCAACATCAGTAAATCCCTTTGGAACTCAGCAGTAGCATGAAAGGGGTAAATCCACCCCTGAATCCTGAGGGACCTGGAAGCCTGCTGCCATGGAGTGGGAGGGGAAATGTGAGCCATATGGAGTGGCTTGTCACAGACAGTCATATTCAAATTTCCTCCAAAAATATTTAAGAAAACACAAGAAAGGATTCCTCCAATAACCCCAAATTTGACACAACTGTGGCATGGAAAAGACTCAGCACCCATTCTGTGGCACCCATTTTTCCAGTGAGATCAACATTTTGGTAGGACAGGGACAAGAGACAGGGACTTTTCTTTTTAATCCTGTTGCTGATTTTGAGCTAATAAATTCAGTGTGGGATTTCACCACAGCCAGGCTGGACTCTTGATATGTGCCTTTGAGAACATTGCTGCCTTCCTAGTGCCTCACCCTGAAAATGATAACCCTTGTCTTTATTGGGCTCCTATATTTAATTAATGGCTGAAAAGCATCTGGAGAAGGTTGAAGTAGGCAAATTATGCAACTTAACTCCATGTCTGATGATTAGTATCACCATTCCCAGACTACAATCTCTCTTTGATATTGGGAACAGTAGCAAGAAAGATGCTGACGATGGTGACATTGGTTTTGGCTCTGGCTCGTGGAACGTACAGTCATCTCATATCTCATAATCCCAATTACACCAGCAGATTTACTCTGGATTCACAGTAGTGTAACTGGAAGAGGTAGTTGGACTACAAAAAGCTTTGGTAAATGGGGATTAAAGCTATGATTAGAAAACCGAATGGATTAAAACAGAAGGTACGGAAATTATGAAAAAGGTGAGTCTTGGCAGCAAAGTGTGAAGAAGTTGCTGTGAAGGACAGAGCAACTGGTGATGTGGCCCAACAGTCAGTGTTTCTGAGCCTTCAACACACTGTATTTCAGAGAAGAGCCAACAACATGATAAGAAGAGAGAAGCGTGGTTGGGCTTCAGCCCCTACACATGTGAGGAGGAGAAGGAGAAAATATGAGACTTGCAGGGAGCTACACAGATCCTGCATCACCAGAAAGGCAACAGTAGCATTAAAGGAGGAAGAAAACATCCTAGGAAAGCTTTGCCATGAATGATCATGAAATTATGTCAAGCAACCCAAAAACAGTCTCAGGGAAAAGCAAAATAACAAGACATTTCTTGTCTCACTCCCTTCCCCTTTGTGTCCGCTCTTAATCCAGAGAGACCTCAGCAAAACAGCACAAGAATAGCTGGGCTCCACCTAATTTGGTCTAAGGATAACTTACCTCCTCCCTACCCTATTTCCAGTTCTTTGCTTGACTTGTGTCATGCTTCTCTCTTGCACTCTGATCTGTTCTGTACCACAGCAGGAGCGAGTACGGAAAGGAGAGATGTTAACCTGTTCCTTGTAAGCAGAACATGACTGACATGACGGGGGGAACACAGTGCCTTTGCTCAGCCAGTGATTTAGGCAAACAGATGAAAAGCTGCCATTCGCATGCCACTACCCTGATTTCCAAAGGGGAAAAATTCATAAAGGAGAATATGCTTCTCACCACCATCAATCCTGCAATTAAACTGAACTTTAGCAAAATATTTGCTGGGTTATGTAATAGAGACAGATTACAACAGCTTTCCACATGGCTGAAAACTGCAGTTTTAACCCCTGGACAAGCTGCCTTGTGGTAGGTAAAGACAAGCAACAACATGGGGCTTTAAGAATGGTCCAGCTTCGACAAACTTCTAAAATGCAGTTTGATGCTCCATGTGACAGAATTACTCCAAATATCTGAGCCTGGTTTTTTTCCTGATCTTCTTGGCTATGCATGGCCTTTCTGTCTTTCTCCCTACCTCTCCCTCTGAGCAGTCTCAGACTATTCCTCCCATTCCTAAGGTGCTTCTTCCTCAGACTTCTCCCCCTTTATGGCTTCTGAGGAACCCTTGGGGATGTTCTCTTGCAGCCAATGAGTTTGCAGTGTCATCCTGTCTATGTCCCAGCCACCCCTCCTGCAATTGCACGTGTTGATAGCGACATGGCTATTACCTTAATTCAGTGACCTGTGCCAGGACTGGGAGCAAGGATGTGGTAGTTTTGGCTGCAGGGCACTGCAGAAACCAAGGTACAAACCCTACTAATGACATTAACCCTAAGCCACCATGTCTTCCCAGATATTCTGTGCATCTGCTGGATCAACCAGCCATAGGCAGAGAGCACCTTCCTTTTTCAGCACAGCTTCAGTCTGGGCTTTAAAGTACTCTCTGTGTCTGTTCAGATATTATTTGGGCAGCACTTAAAGACTGGAGAGGCTGAGCATTGTAGCTAATTAGTCGAGCCAGAAAGACACAGAAAATGCTTGAAACAGAAGAGAAAACAAACGAAGTCTTGGCGAGCACTCAAAAGCAAGGCAGACTGCCTGCAACTGGCCGCTCAACACGCAGAGAGGCTCCTGAAGGTTTGCAGAAACATGAGAGACGGGAGTGGCCTTTGGGAAGACCTCACCGTGAAGGGCTCACATGATGTGGGGCGGGGTTTGGAGCCAAAGCCTCCCCCTTGGCCCCACCCTGGGACCTGGGTGCATGAATGACCCGAAGCACCTGATTCATCTCAGCAGGGACAGCTGTCAGCCAGGGGACCCAGACTGGGACCGAAAACTGCCCACGGCTTCCAGGTAGGAGCTCCTGTCTTGCAGCACACCTTGTTGCTTTGCCTCGTGCTGCCTCACTGCTGATGTGCAGGAGAGGCACCTGGTGCCCTCAAGAAGGTGCAGTGGCTTGCTTCTCTGAGCACATACCACATCAAGACTTTCTACCTGTGTGTTAGGTTTCTTCTCTCTCTTTTCCCTGGCTGCTGGGGTCTGTAAATCTTGCTGGATGTGTGCTAAGGTGAAAAACTGGTTTTATTTCCCTTTGCCTGGTATTGCTGTCATGACAAGCAGAGAAAAGTAAGATACTCCCCATCCTGACAGAGCAACCTAGGTGCTGCTGTGGCACATACATTTGATTCCTTTACAAATGCCTGCAAAATAGAGAATGGCAAGGAGCTTCTTGAAATAGTTATGCATCATTGAACTCAACTGGCATCCACCCAGGCCCCCAGATGGGAGAAGAGGAGCTTTTTCTAAGCCCTTCCCACATTCTTGTGCAACTAGAAAGGATGAATGATCGCCATCCCCAGTGCCAGACAGTTTTCTGGGCCAAATTCACACACAAGCCTAAGAAAGCCAAGGGGAACTGAAACTGGTGTAGCTCTCCCTTCCTTCCGCTTCTTGCAATGACTATATTTCATATGTTCAAATCCTTCTGGGATTGCTTAGACTGACTTTGTGTAATTATTTTCATCCTTGGATTAAACAGGCCAAATATGTAAGCTGGATCTCAGCTTGCTGAGATCTTTACACCATATTTTGTCCCTCTGGCATATATATTACACAGCAGCAGATTGCATTTAAGTAGTTTTTTCAGAATAAAAGTCTGTCTTGGCTTGAGGGTGTCATTTTTCTCGTAATTCTTGCTGCTCTGTCTTGTATGGATACTTCAAAGGATCATGGAAAGATTCTAACCAGGCATCAACCCACGCTGGCTCTTGGTATCCTCAGTCTCACACTTCTCTGGACTTGGAGCATGCACAGACTTCTCAGCCTGGAGGTTGGGGGAAGGTGTGACTTGATGCAAAAGCCTTTAGCTACACCCTTATTGCTACCAACTGTGCTTGTCCTTCACTGGTTGTGATCACTGATGAGGTGTGCAGATTCATGGATGGGCCCAAACCTGAGGGATATCCCTGTTTTCAGAATAAATAGACAGTGGTGAACTGACATTACTGAAATGGCTGATTGAAATGGAAGACAAAAGGATACAAAGGGCTGTGGGACCCCCGGGGAAGGATTTGAAATCAGCTTTTAGTTGCCTTGTGAGATGTCAGTAGGTACAGGAGAAAGGGTGGCCGTTCAGTGTATCAGACTGTGTGAAGTCCTGAGTCCATCCTGTACAGAGGGACACAGTATTTATGTGTTATGGAATGTTCAATGTGTTCCATCTGCCAGCAGGTCAGGGTCAGCAGGTGCAGTCAAAATTAAAACCAGTATTTTTTTATTTGCACCACCTTTCTTTCTTCTGGAAAAGTGCCACTTCAAAAAGCTTACATCTTTCATGAGTGAATAAAAAAAAAGCTCATAGATTTCCAGGCTTTCCAGGGAAATTACAATAGTTTGTGAATTTCCAGCTGTGGGTCCTCTGTATATTGGTTGGTCTTAACTCTTGCCTTGAACACTTGAGGCCTAAGATAGGAATTGTGTTGTTTGGCCATCACTGGAGACATCTTGGCTAGAGAAGCCATACCACCCAATTTCTTCATCTGCTATTAATATACGCTCAAGATCTTCCTGCAGGCTCTTCCCTATGAACTTGTGTGCTAGAGCATTTGTGAAATGCAGTTCTGGTGGGCAGAAAGTGCACGAGATGCAAATCTTAGCTACAGAGCCGAGAGGATTGTTTCCCACCAGACCCATCTCTCCAATGCTTCCTTCCTCCTTGTTCCACCTATTAAATTCCAGCTTCTGCATTGCTCATATCCGTCTCCAAGAGCTCAGGAGGCTTCCATCATGCTTCTTGCTCAGTCCTGGTGAAGATGTGCTCTCCTGGGCCAAGCCTTGACTAAGTCCAACCTGTACTTAAGCCTAAACTCTCCACCTTACCAAAGTTCCTGTCAGTTGTTTCCTCTCTCCAGGTTTACCATCTGCAAGATTTGTCCCAAGCAGAGGCTGAGGTGCTGCCATCCTCTCCTGCCCCAAGGGACGGGTGTTCCTGGTAGGGACATGTTCTGTCCAGAAACAGGGAAGTTGTAAAAGGGAACAAGCAGGACCACTGAACTAAGTTAGGTAGCTAAGAAAATCTTGTAATGCTTGGGAAGGAGGGGCTACTTCAGGCTCCTGTCTCTCTCATGTTGGCTGTATCCAGAGTGCATACCCAATGTTCTCACCATCTTGGCTCTGGCACTGTTCTGCTATGCCCAGCTCCTGGTAAGTTTGGTCTTCATAAAGTGGCTGTTTCTTAAAATTAATGAGCAGCCTTGCTGGAAGGCTCTAGGTAACATCTGGCAGGATGACTTTTCCTTTTGCAGCTCACTGGATGATGACTGTGGGCCTTGAGCTGCTGATTCCCAAACCTGTTCTGGTTCACAGACACCCCAAGGGCTGTTCTGCAGTGCTGCTCTGTTATAACTTGTTCACTTCTTAAAAGTCAGAAGCTCCTAGAGATTAAAAAAGTGTAAACTAAGAAAATGAAAGACTAATGCTGTACCTGAAACTCATCTCTTTTCACAGCTGTCTTTTAAGGTCTCAGTAAGGCTTTTGCTCTGTGCAGTCATCCAGAACAAATTCGTCCATGTTCTTACTCATTTGTCTCACAATCCTTGGTCCTCCCCTCTCCAAGTTTTCTGGAAAGTTAGGTGGGTGCTATAAAACACAGATAAATCTTGGAAGCTATTGCTTGCATCTGCACTCTTCCCTTCTTCCTCCAAATCAGTGCAGGGAGTTAGATTTGCAGCTTTGTTGAGATTTAGGCATTTCTGAGGCTGTAAATAAAACACTGTGTGCAATATCCAGGTCATCTGGATTTGCTGATTTTGCACTAGGCTCATGCTGCTGTTTGAAAGTGAATTCGCTGCCCTGCCTCATCTCTTCCTGGGTAGCATGACTCACATTAGAAATCTCTTGGGTATCTAATAGCTTTATTATGGGGTGTGCACAGGCAACATCTTTTTGATGGTCTCAGAGTTTGTGAGATGTGGATAGATTTTCGCAGAGACCACACACTGTATGATAATAAAACTGACTAACTGGGTGTTTGGGATGTTTCACTCCTTCATTCCTTTACTAGTTTTAAAGTTTCAGTTTGTTGCTTGGGGACTTCCCATCGCCTCCAAGGGCTTCTGGTTTTCTGTGGTGCATGATCAGTTTGGAGATAGTTAATGGGTCCTTCATTTCTTGCTGAAAGATCTGTAAGGAAGAAATAAAGTTCAAAATCCAGGAGAGGAAATTAATTCTTTTTCCCCAGAGAAAAAAATCCATTTCTCTTTGAGTGAAATTTTGTATCTGAATATAAACCATGTTTCATTTGCTTTTTCCTGTTGAAACTTCACTGCTCAGCAGAGAGATGAAAGAACCTTTACAGCAAGGAGTGGGAGAATAATCAGACAAGCCAATCTGCAGCTTTTCTGCTGTGATTCTTTGGAAAAATGGACTATATAAATATTCTAATGCAGGGAAAGAATAGTCCAAGGCCACAGCATTATGGATGTGTTTTCAGAATTAGTCTTGGAGCTGAAAATGATGAAAGCAAGGCGAGCAGAAAGCTGTCTCTGAGGGGGTCATTCTGGAAACTCTGAGCACCCCATGCAATGTTCAGTCCTTCCAGCTTCTCCTGCAGCTCTGCATGAGTCAGGTGTTTATGTTTCTTACAGAACCCCCCCAAAGGAGAAGGGCTTGGAATAGAGAGTGAATAAGAAACTCTCTGAACCCAGCATAACTGAAGATGAGGGAACACAAGGCAAATCAAATCTGGTTAATTGCTGTTATGTTGGTTTTGCATGCTAGGCAAAATCTGTTCTGCCCTCTCATCCCCATGTTCACAGGGGAAGAACAGAATTCCACCTCCCTCAGCCATCTGGGAGAGCTGAAAGGCACCTGGGGAAGCAGACATGGTGAAGTCTCACCCATGGGGAAGTCTCACCCAGGGTGCATGTGCATTTTTCAGGACTGAGAGCAAGCCAACTGTTGTTACTGAGGTAAATTATTAGCCCCCGCAGTTGTACTTAATTCTACAGAGCTTCAGACCTACACCCAGTGAGGCCCATTTTCCACACAGCATGAATCACTTGCTTGGTTTTTGTGCTCGCTAGTTTCACGTTTTAGTTTTCCATTCCTCTGGCTTTGCTCATGCGGGTGAATAATGGATCATTTATAATACATCAACAATATCAGAGCACACGATTATGGCCTCGCTCCTTGTAATCCCTCCAGACAGTTCGCAGCGCACGAACGCCTGTCGTGCAAAGCCACATCCTATTTCCACCAAGAAAACAGAGGGGGATCCCAGCCTGGCAGCTTCTCCCCTCTGCCACTCAGCTCAGGAGCTGAGTCATGAAGCGGAGCCCAGAGTAACGGGTGATTCCTTTAACCCGGGGACAATAATCAGCTGGGCTAACAATTAAAGATGGAACTGGGCTTCAGGCAGTAGTTTATCACAAGACACCCTGAACCCTTTTATTGATGTAAGTGAAAAAAAAAGAGGCAGTCCGGGGACTGAGCCTGCGCTGTTTTCCCATGGCACTGCAGGAGCAGTGCTGGATACTGTCACAGTCAGCATCCTGCTTATTCATGGATACTGCTTAAAGGATGACTTGCTTCTCCTTGTGCATCCAAAGATCTTCATTGAGGACTAACAAATCAGACTTGAGCAGGTGACGCTAATTGCAGTGCTGCTCTTCTATTCCCTTATCACACCTCTGTCCTGTACTTGTTGAATATGTGGAAAAGGAATAGTTTTCCTGAAACCAGGATTTTGAGTTTGGTAATCTGTAGGGCCAGTGCTGCTTCACCGAATCACTCTATATGTAGGATACCATCAGCAGAAGAAGGTGATGGATCATGTGTCTGTTTAGTGTGAAATTGGAAGCCTTCACAGAGCTGCTTGTGAGCTGTCACATGCGTTTGTTTCCTGAGTCACTCATATTACTCAGAAACATGGCTTGGGATGTGGCACGTGGGTCTGCCTGGACAAGACTCTGGTCCGTGCAGGATCCTGCAGCTGCCAGAGGGGCTCAGAGGGAGTTCAGAACTGTGTGAGCAGGAAGGATCACATAAGAGTTACCATGAGGAGCACTACAGCCTCCATTTAAGTTCCTTGAGCAAGAACTTGGCAGTGGCTAAAAAAATACATTTAAAAAATTCCCCAATAGTTTCTCTTTTACCCATTCATCCATAGCTACACTAATTTTTAAAAAAAAAAAAAAGAAACTTTTTAAGAACACTTTTTCCTGTTTTTTAAAAGCAACAGTGTTTAAGCAAAGGTAACATAAGTAAGCTGATCAAGCGTGAGATAGAAAACAGCAGAGCTACATCCCCTCTCCCTTCTCTTTTGCTGTTGTACTTTGTCACTGACCAATCCAGGTACTTGGGATTCTTTTAATGAACAACATAATTTCTTATTTGAAACAAGATTAAGAAAAAGCCAAACTGTCAGTAATTCTTGATTTAGCTTTCCAAATCCTTTCATGAACACTGTGTAAAAACCTTTAAAATTCAGTTTTCCTCCTACTCTCCAAATACTTCCAATACCTTTTTTTTTTTTTTAGGAAAAATAAACCCAAATATTTTTATTTACAAGAAAAGATGGACGCAAAACACAAGCACTTCTGTGAGATAACAGACTGAGAAAGAACAGGACTCACTGCTGGCAGTGATCAGTTTGCTATGCTCCCAGAGTAAGTGCTCTTCTCTGCTCCTGACCCATTTTGGGCTCTGCAGTCTTTCTTCTCAGCCTGTGTTCATGGGGTTTGCATCAGCAACTGAGAGCACTTCTGCTGTCAAAACTCCACAATACATGTATAATGTCTCCCCTTAAAAAAAAACATGAATTATTTGCTCTCACTTCATGGATTCCTATTTATTGGCAAATGCTGCCAGATCCAACATAGCACCATGTGCTGTGCAAGACTGAGCAGCAACTTTGTTTACCATTAGCATCATTGTCAAATTAGGAGGAATTAATTATTACACATTGGGTTTATTTGTTCAACCAAGTGGTTGGCAGCTGAACTCAAAGACACCAGCGCGGTGGTGGGGAGAGGTTCATGTCAGTGTGTCACAGGTACCAGGGCTCCTTCCTCCTCTCCACTTTGCACACAAATGCCACTTTGCAACTGAGCTCTTCATCAGAACCCAAGGGAGTCCTATTCATACTGATCAAGCTGATTTTCTCTGCCAGCGGTATCAATCAATGGTTTAAATTCAATTTCTGGATGTGTATCAAGGAGTTGGGCAGTTCCACTAACGTTTTACTTTTCTCCAGCGCTGGCCGAAGAAAAAGGCGACATGAAGTATTTGTCACCCCTGACTGAGGTTGATTCCTGTAGTTTCCTCTGCTGTTCAGAGGGAGAAAGACGGTAACAAAGCATTTAAGGTCTCAACCTCGCTGCCGTTAAAGTCAAAGGCAATACTCCAGCTGATTTCAGTGACAGCAAATGGGATGAAAAGTCCCGAAAAAATACAAAGCCTCGGGGTGCTAAGGTACGTGTGCCAAGATCCTTAATGCCCAGAGATTTAATTCCAACTTTGAGGATGCTGAGAACTGCAGGATAAAGCCAATAGCATCATAAATACAGTGAAAGGAACTGTTTCTTACTCCCTTTCGGCTGCTCTTTCCCACAGTTTTCCTTTCTGGGGCACCAGTGAGCCAGTTCAGCCGAGTAAGCTCAAGTGCAGAAGTTAGATAACTCTGCAGATTATCTGATTTTACTTACCCTTTACTTCTGGCTTTTCCCTTTCCAAGGGAAGGCTTATTTGTAATAGGGTGTAGGGCTTTGAAGTGAGTTTCATGTTGTCGGAAATCAGTCTCAGCTCTGTAAGGAAGCAGGAGACTTTCGAAGCCCCAGATGAAATTAACCTAATGTATTTCCATCTCTCCCGGATGTTGTTTACACAGTGCAAGCCAGTCATGAGTGGTGAATGGTATATTTAAAACGAGGTCCTCTAACACTTGGATCCACCCCATCACTCAACTTAACAGATACTTGATACCAATCAAGTGACTCACTTCATTAAGAAATAAACCCTGCTGTGTTGCTGACATCCTACGGCAAACAGTGAGCCCCATTGTCATCAGCTGAGTCCTTTCTCTGTCCCAGCCCACGCCCTGAAGATGCACACCGAGTCTCGGGCACAGCAGCAGCACTGACCCTGTTTTTCCATGGTGGTGTGTGCCAGCCACGGGCACACAGCAACCCCTGTGTGCGTGAAATACCCTCGTTTAATGCCCAGACTCCCTGTGTGCCCCTGCAGTGGAGGGGCAAAACAGGGTGAGCATTCATCATCTGGAGGAAAACAGTTTATTTATTAGCAAGACAGGAACTGGTGCTTGCTCGTTCCCCATTGAGGGAGTTTCTCCCGTTTTCCGCGTTCACCTGGGCTTCTTGCTTTTTTGTCAAAGGCAGCATCTGCCGCTCCTGCCCACCGAGCAGGACACAGTAACAGCTGCAAGTAATCCAGTAACAGGTGGCATTCCAGATGCATGCGAGGGCTTAGATTAAAACAGTCTCAAGAAAGAAGTAACTGTAAGGAATGTCCCACCCCACCCCGCCCTCCTCCCCGTGCCCGGAGCCACTGCCAGCAAACAGCCCTTTCCTGAGCGAGGGTGTGTGGCACAGCCGGATCCCCAGGTGAATATTTCCATCACCAAAAGCAGGTTTCATCAGGACCCCGAAGCCAGATGAAAGGGATTATTTCAGTGCAGTTCCCAGTTACTCCTTTATCTGCTCCCCTTCAACAAATGTACTAATCGCTGGTTCACTAAATGCCATGGAAACCCCAGGGCACATAGTGAGATCATCTGCCAGGACTCTTTTATTTTAAGATTTTTGTTCAAGAACTGTTCTTAAGGCTTCGGAGAGAAAAACAACAAGGGAGAGTTCACTGAGAAGCATTTCCACAACTGGAAATAGACTCTGTCATAAGCCACACAAGCCCCCACAAACCCCAAGAGTTGATGCCCCTCCATACAGGGACTGGTAAAAAGGAAAAGGGCAAAAAAACCCCCCAGAAAACGTAGTGAAGCATCTGAAATGTGTTTTGCCGTAACAAATGGAAACTTTTGCTTTTTCCAGTGGCATCTGAGCTACTACATTTAATAATTTTACTTGGCTTTTATTGGTGTCTGCTTTTTATACCGTATCTAGAAACATCGGTGGTAACATCCTTCAACTTTCACTTTGATGGGGAAAAAAGTGTCTTGATGAAATATAACAAATGTCCCACAAAGATTCTTAAAAAGTTCTCTTCAGAAATGTCCATTCATTAGATGGTCGAAAATACAGAGTTTGTCAATGTTGTGTTCACAGTTCGGCAGTCTTTGGGCTTTTTTCCCCTGGATTTTAAAAGTTGAGGAAAATTACTGACTTGGTGATAACAGGAAGTACCAAAACTGGAAAGAAAGTGCTTAAGGCAGCATAATGACATTGAAGAAAGAGAAATAGTTTGTTTCAAACAGTTCTTTTTCAGATGCTTGAGCATTACCACCTAGTACAAACAGATTATTCATGGGTAATTAACGCCTATCCTTACAGCTTGGAAAGATGCTTTTGTTATCTTGGTGTCGGCTATTTGTCACTAATATTCGCTTTTCAGGAAGGAGCCCGGGAGTGCTTTCTATACAATATCACAGGTTTTGAAATGGTAAAATAATAAAGGTCCACGGTCAGCCAGCTCTGAATTCCAGCTGAGGGGGGAGCTAAAAACAGCAGAGAGAAGGGAATGAGGTGGTCGGGGGGGAACATAGAGTAAACATTACCCTTTAATTAAAGCCCTCCACAGCACACAATCCGGAGATGGATCTCCACGAGCAGCAGAGGTACATGTTGATGGTTAGGTGACCCGTCAGGCCAAGGTGTGTGAAGAGTTCTACAGGTGATGGCTCTGCTCCCCTCTGCTCTGAACGATCTAACACTCAACTGCGGGGCAGGAAGGCAGCAGCTCCACGAGGACCATGGTTTTCGTACGAGCCTTGCTAATTATAGCAGTTTTCCCCCAGGTCCGCGGCCGTGGCTGTGTTGCCCCTTGCTCTGGCTGGCTCCTGTTTTTCTGGTTCGTTCTGTCCAAGTTATTTTGGCTGCACAAAGTCAATGTCAGGGCCAGTGGAAACGCGTCTGGGGGACAAAGGGAGATGGAGCATATGCCCGAGGACAAAGTAAAAGAAACTGTCCAGAGTGAATTAGTTTCCTTTTTCTTTTCCTCCTGTTAGCTAAAGGATTGGTCTTGAAAAGGTCTCATTTGGTTTCTAAATAACGCTTTCTCTGTTGTTGCTGGGGGGTTTTGTTTATGCTGGTTGCAGATCAGCATTTTTAACGTCCCTTTTTTTTTTTTTCATTAGGAAGAGTATTAACCACTAAATTGAAAAAATATGTATTTAGGCATCCCGGAAGAGAATATTTGACTTTCTGAAAATAGACCCTGGGTTTGTCTGGGCTGTTTTCCCTTGAGTTTGGATTTTACTACTCTATCCCTGCAACTGTGTAGTTGACATTTATCTTCACAGAGGAGAAATGTCTTACTACACAAAATATTAGCAGTTGCATGTTGGTGTCATTGCAGCGTGCAGATAGTGCTGCAAGACCAGGTAGACACAGGAGCCTCTTTTGAGTAAATTCTTACCTGAAAAGGTTATGAAGAATACAAGACTAATCTATTTGGAGGACAGACTTCAGTTAGGTTACACGATACATGAATGACACGCATTCAGGTTTTTTTTTTGGGGGGGGGAATTCATCTGAATTGACTAACTTCAGAATGAGGTCTTTGAGCCCAACACCAAAGCTTCTTAAAAGACGCAGTGATGGAACCTCATTTCCATATCTGGCGCTCTCTCTGTTTGTGAGGTTATATGTCTACCTGCAACTGGAAGACTTTTATGCAAAAAANAAAAAAAGGTTGAAGCGAATCAATCATATTAATGGCTTATATATTGCAAAAGAGAAGAAATTCAGAGGAAGTTTGTGTGGCTGGCTTAAATACCTTTTTGGTTCAAACTAAGTGACTGTAAAATAGATAAATATGTACATTTCCTAGTTGTAACAAAATGCAAGAGCCGTGAGAGACAAAGCAGAGGAGATGTCTGTAAATTGGTGATTAATGTTACATTTATCTCTGGGCTTGAATTGAGAATTGGTGGCCAGATCCCTCCATAGCCATCTCTTCATTCCTTTCATTGCCAGTCTGACATTCAGTTCCATCTACTCCTCTACATCTTCTGTTCACACTGATCTTGGCTTTCCGTTCCTTTTTCTGTCTTCTGTGGTTCCTTCTCTTGGCAGCCCATTTTTCTTTAAGCTGGGGATCCTCAATTTTTTAATTCCTTTCTGAATTGTGCAGACAAGTTCACTTTCTTTAGCTGTTCTTCTCTGCAACCCAGTCTTGTCTAATTGTGGAAATTTGTGGCTTCGTATTTTTCCCTCAAATATTTAAAGATTCCAAACTGCTAAAAAGGAAAAAGAATAGCAAGGATCACCCTTGCATCCTCCACAATAAACTACAGAAATTTGTGTTTGAGAGCATGCTTTTATAATCTCAGGGAACATGTTGTCTCTCTCTCTTTAGGCCAAAGAAAACACAAGAAAATTCCCATTGTTTTTCATCTCATTTTTCAATTACTAGTAAAGCAGCACACCCTAATGCGTAAGTCTAACATCAGTCCATTCACAGGTCAGGGTGTGAATAACACTAATAAAAGAAAGCTTGTGTCATTCAATTGTGTGTTCTCAGCCTTACCTGTGAACAGAGTAAAGAAAACAATGCTGTAATACAGGGAAGTTGGGAAATGGGGTTAGAGGTGGGATAGAGAAATTTGAGAATCAGTGGTGCTCCCTGGCAAGGCAGGAGAGCAGAGAGGAACATTCAGTATTGCCACAGCATAACTCAAAGAGATTTATCTTTTAATATTTAGATATCTATCAAGAAGAGTAAACACGAGGGCTGTTTGGAGTATGACCACTGAATGAGTCATCTCTGTTGTGCTCCAATCACTCAGAGAAATGAAAATTATCAGTCTGATAGCATTTGTTTCACTAGTTCAGTAGACAAACAGTGGATTTGATAGATACTTAAAAATAAACCACGTGAGCATTATGCATCCATGTCAGTCAAATAATGTTGAAATAATTTGATAGTCACAGAACTGCACCATATTGGCTGACAAGAGGGCAGATTTTAGGCTTGAAGTTGTGTGGGGATGGATCTCCGACACAGGAGTTGTCTTCACTGGAGCTGGAGTGGCAGGGCACTGCTCAAGACATTTGGGTTTACATCTCCAGTTCTGAGATGAAACTGGAAGAAAGCCAGTGACAATGAACGTTGATTTCCCAATACCATGAAAGGGAATATAGTCCTTTCTTCCAGGTTTATGGAAAAAACAGTTGGTTTCTCTCAATGTAGGCAGGGTTTTGTCTCCTGTGGGCTTTAAAAATTCTTAAAAGATCGAAGCAACGCCCATCCATATATTCAGCAAGGACAGCTGAAATACAGCACTGAATGGAGATGGAGCACACTGCTGCTGTCACCCCACGGCCTGTGCTCTGCTGAAGTGCTGCTGCTGGCTCTGGAGGGGCAAGCCAGATTTCTGTATCCAAATGAGCTGTCTCCACATCAATCCGTGATGTAGGTTGGGCTTCTTGTTTTGCATGTCTGATTCTAAAAATACGTGTTGTTTGTCAGGATGTTAAAAGATGGTTCAGAAAGGGTGGACCTCAGTATAGTCCTAAAGACTGGGGATAGACTTCTCTGGGTGGCAGCAGAGCAAGCCAAAAGCTTGCTATGAGAGAGGTCTTGTTCCTGTTCCCAGCCACCTCAGTTTACTGCTGTTGACCGCACCTGAGGAAGCCTTTATTGCTTCTGGTTGCCTCCATCCTTGAGGCAGCTCAGGCCGCCTCTCTTGAAACATGAAGTCATGGAATAGTTTGGGTTGGAGAGGACCTTAAAGATCAGCTAGTCCCAATCCCCCCTGCCATGGGCAGGGACACCTTCCACTAGACCAGGCTGCTCAAAGCCCCATCCAGCCTGGCCTTGAACACTTCCTCGTGCCACCTTGAAGAGTCTCACATGCCCTGTGCTGACACAGTCCCATTGCCTCATCTTCCTCTGTTGCAGCCTTACCTCCCTGCATTGGCTACAGCCAACCTATTTTTTTTTTATTTCTTGATGTGGATGCCACACTCATGAGGAGATAGAGGTTGTGTATGAACTGCATAGTGCTTCACAACATATTAATTATATATTATTATCTATATAATATGTAATCACACAATACGTGTGATTATATATTATATATTTTATATAGATGCCCAGTAGAATCATAGAATAAAAAGACACAATTTATAGTGTTATTCATTTCATAAGCTGACAAACCACATATAGATAAAATTATGTATAGTATTTGTAAATTAGGTTATATGTGTGATCTTCTATAATTAATATATAATGTCTAAATACATAGTATACATCAATTGCACAGATTACAGAATTTTCTTTAATATAAATATTGTAGTTGTCTTAAGACCAGCTTTCATAAAATGCCTGTGTTAAGCACCCACACAGGATGGAAGCAGAGCTCTACACTCAGTTTTCCCTCTCGACTTTCAACATGACCTCTGTAGGAACCATGTGTGCCCGTTCTAAAGTTGGGTCCAGAAATCCAACATCTGCAGAATTTCAGGGCCAACAGCATAAAAATCCCTACCACAGCATCTGCCTCAACATGAAGTGAGGCTGACCTGTAAACACAGGGGTTTTCCTTTGGCTGGTGTGTTTTTTACCTGCTCTGAGGTGTTGGCAAAGCAGCCGAAGCGGTTGCAGGACACTCCCAGGGCTGCTTATGCGTTGTTTGTATTTTGCACCCTCTCTCGCCTCACCCCTATTTGACAGCATGCAAACGAGCAGCAAAATGCCTCTGTGACACACGGAAACCCACACTGAAATCTGTTGCTCTGATTTTCCAAAGCTTCAGGGAGGAGGAGTCAAAGGATCGGTGGAATTCCTTAGAGAGGGAGGAATCAGCTGTATTAGAAATTTCTTTCCTATACGTGGGGTGGAGAAATAGAAACAGGTGAGAGGAGGGGCTGGGAATTTTCATAAATCCATTTCTGCTGGCGCTAAGCAGCTTTCCTCAAGTGTAGAGTATCCCGACACTCAGAGAAGGGAGCACTAAGCACACTGGCACTCCCACCCTGTGAGCCACCATAACGCTTCACTTGGTGTAAGGACTGTCAGCTCAGCATTCAAGGGTTTTTTTTTTTCGGAAAGAATTAAACAGCTGACTAAAAGTGAGAAAAAAAACGAATTTAGAGAGGACACAAGAGCAGCCTTGAAGCCCCTTTGAACCGCGCTGTTGTGACAGGCTGACAGGCTGCATCCTGTGTGTGTGCATGCTTGCATGAGAGTTTACTAATACGTATAACGTTAATTACCCGGTTATGTCCTGGAGCGAGGCTGGGAATGAATTTCAGGAAAAGAGATGTTTGTTTTGCGCGGGCGCCCACATCCCATATACTTTCAGTCCCGCGGAAGTTGCCCCGCATCTCCACCCAGTGTACGCTCATGCCTGTGGCTGTAGGCAGTGAACTGGGAAAAGACGCGGCGTTTACGGAAACCCGTGTTCCCCCCATTCCCCAGCATGGAAAGCCTGACCAGCAACAAGCCCAGGGTCTATCCGCCGCTCCCGCCTCAGCTGAAGCCGTACAGCTGTTGCCTGAGCAGAGAAAGGGATTGGATTTCACAGGCTGTGTAATCTGCGACAGTGCTCTTTGGCTTGGGGAGAGAGCAACGAGCCTCACCCAGGCTTAGCCATCCCCTTTCTGCCCGTGGAGGAACGCCCCGGTCGACATAGAAGGAAAATTGTTTGCTGAATTTCTGCACAGCCCTCCTTCCAATTGCTGGAGAGAGAGGGGGAGTGAGAGAGAGAGTTTAAGGCAGGCTCTGCACTGGTGTTCTGGGCAATTTCAACTTCAGGGCAACTTTAGAGAACTTCAGTTATTTTTGGTAAGTTTGGTTTGGGTTTGTTGGTTTTTTTTTTCCTTGAACCTTCTCTCTCTTTCTTTCTTTTAAATCTCTGATGCAGATTGCACAGGTTTGCAGCAGATGATGGGCTTTTAAAAATGCAGAGAGATGTTGGTGTGTACATTTTGCGTCCTTTGATACAGAAAGTGGACTTTCTGATTGTAAAGACACAATGTTCCCAGCGGCTGGACTTGATAAGCGAAACCTGAAGATGCTGTGTGTTAAACGATACCACTGAGGGGGGAAGTGTGCCCACAGCTTCGACCAAGGTGCATCCCACCTGGCGTGAAGCTTTGCCTCTTTCTGTTGTGTGGGAAGAGGTGAGATCAGGGCTGAGTTTTTCAGCCTGTTAAAAAGTTTCTGATCCACGTTTTTAAAGGAGGGGTTTCAAGCTTGTGCGCTAAGCCTCCCAAAGCTTTCAGAGGGATGTTGGTTTCCAGTCCTATACACGCCCCTCCATTCAGTAATCTCTATTCCAGATCAGGCACGCTGTTTCTCTTACTTCCTCTGTCTGTATACTTAACCCATCGGACGATCTCAGAGATAGTGAAACTCTTTAGTAGTGCAAAGAGCCAGTCCCAGTTGTTGCAATGAAATGCAGGCTGCAAACAGCAATTTTCTTACAGCAAAGTTGGTTTCTGATGAATGTGAGTTTTCTGTTATTTGTTTTTTCCACTAGATATGTTTGGATTTTTATAGTATCTGTGCTTCTACAAGAGGAATTCTATTTGTGTGGATATTATATCTCAATAGATACCATTCGCAATATGTATATATCTCAAAGTATACTGACTTGGCACTAGGACCTCTGAATGTTCGTGGAATTTGAAACTAAGATTAACCTTGAAGCATTTAAAAAGCAGATCCATAACCTTGCCAGTAGAAGTTGGATCCTGTAAGTGTCCACAGTGAGGCTGCTGAGCCTTCCCCCATAAAGTGTTGGGAAATGCGCACGGTAAAATTATTCTGTCCACCTGTTTAGGTTCTGTGGCCCATCCATGTACCCTAGTATGTTTCTGAACACATGAAAACAGATGATCAGAAGTAGAATTTGTGCCGGTAGCCACCTGTAGAGAAAATGAAAAGTACGTTTTCTTAAAGCTTTGATAGAAAAGGGAGAGAACATTACTCATGTGAGAGAAAAGATCAAAAGTCACTGCTACGACAAAAATAGCCATCATTCTTT
This sequence comes from Oxyruncus cristatus, assembly GCA_013399855.1. NCBI lineage: Eukaryota > Metazoa > Chordata > Aves > Passeriformes > Cotingidae > Oxyruncus > Oxyruncus cristatus. The sequence continues at coordinate 644,689 of VXAY01006251.1, forward strand.
ATAATTTATGGCACAAAAAGCACAGAACATTGGAAGGTGACTTGTGAGAGACCTAGTACTTAGCTAATGATCACCTGTTGCATGCATGAGGGAAAACGTCTAAGTATTGCCGTGCTATGTCTTTTACTATAATAAAGAAAAACTATAAGAAATTTTGCATAACCAAGCAAATCAGAAGTAAATCAGCTTAGAACAGCCAATTTACTTCCAAAATCTCTCCTAACATAGGTCAAAAGTCAAGCATAAAGAAGTTTCAGCTGTTTAACGGCACGGTAAAACCTATAACGTCTCAGAGTTTACTGGCTTTTATTAGCTATGTTTGAAAACCATAAGTGTGACTGGAACTTTTAATTGCAGAAAGCCTATAACAATGGAGTTAACAATAACTCTTCGGCAGTAAACTGAACACTATAAATCCGCGCCAGGCACTCTGCAGTGCTGACATGCCCCGTGATGGCTGGAGCTTTTCTGTGGAAGCATGTTCGATTTGTTAGCTAAAACTGCATTTTACTATCTTTGGTGTGGCACTCTCGTAAAGTAAACTCTGCTATTAGATTATGGGGCTTGTGTAAATCTCTGACTGAAGTCGGTTTGACTCTAGTCAGTGCTCGTAAGCAATCCATCGGGGATGGCTGCCTTCCAGCCTCCTCTGCAGCGGGTGTTAATGTCCTTTCAGCCGGACAGGGCAGCGGTAACTTCTGGCAGAGCCTTGCCAGGGGTTTGGAGATGGAACGTATTCTCTGCTTTTAATTGTCTTGGACCGCTCGATCTGTATTCACGAAACTATGAGGTCAACGTGCCTCTATTCGCTTTTGGCTGTACTTGAAGCTCATCACTGAAACAAAATGCGACAGTCTGTAATGCATGGTTATGGGAACAGCTACGATCTGAGTTAACCTCCTGTTGGCTTCGGTGGGTTCAGTGCCCCGTGCTCAGAGGCACCATTCTCCGGGAAGCCACCCCACGAACTTCCCAGGCACTTCACTTAACACTGTCACTGTGAGTGGAGGGAGCAGGGCATACAGCAGCGGGGGTCTCACTGGAGTGTCATGCCCTGTATGAAGCCACAGGAATGTATATCCCCTTGCTTTGAAACTCTGAATACAGAGCTTTGGGTTGGGTTTTTTCCTCGAGTTTTCTACTAGGGCAAAGAAGTCAGTTCATCCTGTGTTAGTGTAAAACACTGAGGGATTTAAGTAAGATTTCTTTTCCCAGGGTTCCTGACATTCGGAGACCTAAATGATCAGAATATAAGGCAGTGTATTTGAAAGGTGTGAAAGCTTATAATCTAACTAAACATTTTAGTAAATAGATTCAATCTATTTTTTTACATCTAGCTATTTTTGCATTCCATAATGTCACTTACATTAGGGAATGGCAAAATATGCACTGCAGAGTTTTCACCTCTGAAAAAACATCTCACTGTGTTTCTGGGCTCTGTACTGCAGTACAGTCCAAGCCAGTAAGGCTGCAAAAGGCCTCACCATTAACCCTGTTCTGAATAAGAAGGGGACTGGCCCTCTGCACCAGCACAGGCAGACCCAGCAAGGGCAAGCATTTGCTTTCAGGCAGTTTGCCATGTCCCTGACCCCTAGTGCACTGAAAAACTCTTTTCCTGACAACATCAGTTAACAACTACTGTCTTTTCTGCTTCCCTTAGCTGTAACTTCCAATCTGCCCAACAGGCTTCTCCCTCCACAGCCAAGTGGTGGAGCAGCACTGAGAGATGTAGGGGATTCAACTCTGGATGGAGCTGAGATTAAACCCTACCAAGACTATGTTGCCATCTCTCCACATGCAACAGAAATCAAGGCAACACTCTTGTGGCAAGAAAGGTCCTTTGGATGACTCCAGCTGTGTCTAGCCATGGTGAGGGAGAATTATGGCTGCACCAAGAGAAATTTGTTAAATCCATGCTTTTGTTCATCTCACTCCGGCATTCCAAGTCAAGGCTGGAATTCCGTATTTTTTATTGGAAGACAAAACTTCAGGCTAGGAGAGGACCTTTCATATACTCAGTACTTCCTACCAACATGTTTACTTCCTGAAAGGAGACTACAGGTAGCCAAGTATCTTAAAGTAACTGCTGACTTACTGCAGAGAATGGGTCTGCAGTTCTTTGTCAGAGAAGGGGAACCCATGGGTTCACCATCCAAACCTGACCAAATGTGTAGTCCAGAGTGACTGGAACAAGTCAAAATATGTTAAGGTTATTATGCCATGTAAGTAATAAATAATCCAAGGTAACTGATAGAGGACCCGCCAGTTAGGGACAGCAGCTCTGCAGGGAGCGAGTCCCAGGCCATGGTAACAGCCCAAACCACAGCAAAATTCCATGAAGAAGGAATGCGAGTGCCTGAAGAAGAGCAGGCACCAAGCCCACTTCATCTGCCCAATAAAGATAGCAGTGTCTTCAGAGGGCAGAGTTATCTGTTTTTCAAAAACACAAACAAGGAGATAAGGTTTATATGATTTCCAAGCCTGCTGATAAATACTCGAGACTCCAAAGTCACAGTAACTGCTCTTCACTGCTGGGCAAATGTTGTTTCTTCTCTGTAGTTAAGAGAACAAACACCACTTGATTTTGATAGTGGTGGGCTGTGCCTGACATTCACAGGGTCAGGGGAGCAGCTCTTATCCATGCAGCCCTCTGATTTTAAGTACCTTTCTACCTGCCCACTGACCTCCCAGTTCCTTCCCCTTGAAGAATGGTATGTTTGCAGCCTCAGCCAATCAGCACCGAAAAGCAAAGCTTTCAAGCTGCACATTTATTCCCATTTCTGCAATTCCTAGCTGAATAGTCTAATGAACTATTATAAAATATTCCAGCTTGCAATGAGTTCTGAAAGCTCACACATTTTATTAGTCCAGATATCCCCATTTTTCCTAAGATTTTCGTAGTCCATACTAGCCCTAGAAAGCCAGTGTTATTCAGGTTCCCACAGGTCCCCTTTTCATTTACTTGCTGCATGATTTGTCCCAGCTCCTGGACTGTCAGCCAGGCACAAAGCTCTACTTGTCCCTCAAAATAAGTACATGAAGGAGCTTTTCCTTGGCTCCTGTATTTCTCTTTTTAGGGCCAAAGAACCGGCCCTAGAACAATTACTTGGAGGAGCGAATTCCAAAATGGGAATTTCATCCTGAAGAAGAAACTCAGAGGACATGCATGCAGGAGCAAAAATTCAATGGGACAGTAACTTTTCTGTGCAGCAAGAACAGCTTTAACTGATATTTGAATTACATTCTGAAGGTGGGAAATATCTGTATGTGATTAGGCATTGTCATTTTGCATATTAGTTAGAAATCAGCTTTTGGTGAACCTCAAAGAAATAGCAGCTCTTTCCAATATTAATGATTCTATGTTTCTATGTGTGTGGGCTTATTGGAAGATGTATGAGATGAAGATCTGTGAAATGATCACGAGAAAGGTAGTGGCTTCAATTGCTAATGTTTCCTGGTACGAGATGAGCTTTCCCTATTTCTGCTTCTAAAGTCAGCCCAAAGCACATAATTTACAAGAACACAAAAATGTCATTAAGCATTCCCCAAATATTTTCATATATGTCAGAGCTGATCTGATTTATGCTTCTGTGAAAGGTTGCATTGATTTTTATATGAACTGTGTCCCCACACTCCTTAAGGTTGACTTTTTCACATAATGGGCTTCATTATGAGAAAAAAAATTGTTTGCACAATGAATAAATAGCTCAGGCAACTCAGCTCCTAAATAAAGAGTAAGGGCCCATTTTGGAGGCAAACTGGGCATTTTCACATGAGAATGATTACATGCAGCACTTGGGTTCATGGTGATGGATGACTACGAAGGCAATGATGCCTGCAGTTGTGATGCCATCTTACTACTCAGGCTTTCTATGAACAGGCTGGAGTGGTCGTGATGGGTAATACGTTCTCAGGCTCTGCAATCAGTCTCCTCTTTTGGGGCATTGACTGTGTGAATGGTGTAAAACAGCCTTTGAAAGTTATTTTGCACACAGGTATTTTATGAGGGGACATTCCAGTGATCTACAGAGCTGGATGGAGGCAGGACCCCCACAGAACTGCTATGAAAGGAATAAATTTAGTAATGGCACTGTGATCTTACGTCTGTATTGGGATTATATGTTCACAGTGAATTTAACCACTGCTTCAGTCAGTCTAAGAGCAATCTGTGAATGAAGGAGTTTGGATAGAGATAGCAGGAGAAATCATGTTTTTCTTCTTAAAATTATCCTTTCTTAGAGGTTAAAAGAAGCTTTTGGATAACTGTACTGGGTTATGCCAGGAGAGCTCATCAGAGAGATTAGTGCATTAACTACATAATTATAATGTATACATTGCATTCCTCACCAACCAAATGTATAAACCTTATTTAGTCTAAATAACCCTTAAAGCCCAGAGAATAAGCCTAGCACTTGCAGATAAGCTCAAGCATGAATGTAATCTCTCCTAAATAGACCAGCTCTCTTCTTAGAAAGAAAACAGGGTGCTCAGCACATGTGACAACAAATCATCCCTGGGTCTCATGGTGAGGAGATCAGAGCAGCCATCAGGAGTCTCAGAGGAGCCCAAGCAAACTGTCCACAGCACATTTTCCTCGGAGCTCTGCCCAGTGCTTCCCCCTCCTTCTCTCCCTTTCTCCCTTCTTCTTCTTTCCTACTGTGGATAAACAGCCCCAGTCCTGCAGAACCACTCACATCCCAACCACATGGTCAGCCCTAGGCCATGGGGCTCCTCCTGGAGACCTGGACCATCATTCCCCTTCTACTGCTGAGCACAGTAGAACTGGGAGCATGGCAGGTATGTGAATGCATGGAGTATCCCTGTTCAGATGTCAGACTGCTCAGAGGAGATTGGAAAATACTTTCCGGACTGTCAGGATCTCAGCAGCAGTAGGTAGGGGGAATCTGGTAGCACAGATGTTGTTTGGAGGACAACAGGGTTTTGTCATTTTGGGGCCAGCATGAATAGGTACAGGTGTCAGCAGCATTTACTGGGCGTCAGTCAGTGCCTGGTAAGATGATGTCCCAGCCAACCCATGGGCTCTGGAGCACTTCGTACACATTCAGAGCTGCCTCTCTCTCTCTCGATTTAAAAAGTGCTGCAGTCCCTCTCTTTCAGCATAGAACGATGGCTGTTCCAGGAGAACCGTGCACGGTGCAGCAGCACAGAAGGCTGTGGCAGGCAGATGGCAGAGCAGATGGGTGATGGTGCAGCAGGTTGGGTGTTTGCAGGCAAGCAAATGGTGCTCCGAGTGTCAGTGCAGTGCTGGCAGGGGCATTCAGGGCAGTCGTCACTGGAGGGACACAGGGTGCTCTGCAACAGAGGGCTTGAAGTCGCTGAGTCAGATTAACTTGTTGGATGTGGACCATAGCTGATGGCAAGGCTTGAGTAGGAAACCCTGTGGGAAAAACCCCAACTTCCTATTTTCAGTTTCCGGACTTTTATTCTGAAGAAAAGTTTAAATTCACACAGCATCTGTGAAGGAAGTTTGTGACAGACCCACCTTGAAGTCCTTTGGAAGCTGGTAGGGGAGACCACAGCACGCCCTGCTGCCACAGCCTGCTGCCTCAGGCTGCCTAAAGGTGCCTGCAAACCCTCAGGATGCTGTGATGGAGTTAAAGACAACTCCAGAACAGGGGCAGAAGCAAATGGCAGGGAAAGAAAACCAGTGATTTTGGATTATTTTTCAAGGGCACTGAGAGAGCAGCCAGCAGGGCCACACACAGACACGTCCAGCCAGACCAGTGAAAACTGGTGTGGGTGAGACAGCCTCATGCAGCAAAACCTCCTCCTTCCCCCCGTGGGCAACCACAGCCTTGACAGCCCAGGGAAACTCCGAGTAGTGTTGCAGCAAACACTGGTGCACATCGGCAGTGAGACACACAGCAGTCCTCACAGCGGTCGGTGTGTTGGGGGTGTTTCTGCTGCCCCCGCCATTCTCAGCTGCATTTTATTAATTTATTTGCACGCCTTTGTGTCTGGGGCTTATTGCTGGTTCACATTCGGTCTCTGCCCTGCTTTGAAAGATGGGGATTGGAGTCAGCAGATCTCCACCCTGACGTTTGATAGGGAAGCAGTGCTTTTGCAATGCTCTCCCAAGTTGTGACATGCACTGAAAACTGGTCTTCTGCCAGCAGTCCTCTGTGGGGGGAACTTCAGGTAAGCTCAGGTGCTGCACGAACACTTCTCCACTATCACACTGTTATTTCATGGCCTGGGCTGAGAAAAGTCAAGCCCCTGGACACCACTCGCAGATACAGCCCGCGGACCTGAGGCTTTCATTTGCACCAGGGCAGAGGGAGGGCAAAAGAGGTATAAAATCCATCATGAGTGTTCTCCCTTTCCCACAAATCCTTTTCTTTTAAATGCCCAGCAAGGGAGAGGGAGGGAAAACCATCATCCTCTAATCCAAAACAGGAGCTGGCTGTCATACCAGCACAAACAGACCACGCCAACTCCTCCACTAACTCTGCTCTTGCAAGGAGACAGAGATGGACTGCGATAAGGTTTTGGCTCTGGGATACACTTGGAACTACAGGCAAGGCCAGCCAGAGCCTGTGCACTCAGGGGAAGGGAGCTGGGACTTGCTAAATCGGCACTGATAGATTGCAGCAAGGAGCAATGTCCTTGACCTGGCTGCAGTAGCTTTGAGAAGAAGGAGTGAGAGCTTCCTGCCCTTCAGACAGCAGTGTCAGGCAGGAGGGCAGGCTCAGATCTGTCAAACTCACTATTGTTGCACAAAAATGGCATAACCCAGCCATGTTTGTCAAGAGCTATTCTTGTCATTTGTTGCTGCTGCAGTCTGATGGCAGGCTGAGGTCCCCACTGTGTTAAGTGATAAATAGTCTCCTGCCCAGGTGTGCCTTGGACGACTTAGAAGCTTTGTATCAAGCATGTTGAGCAAAATGGAGGTGACAGTAATGAGGCAATAGTGGAAACAGTTCTGCAGAGAAAGAAGGAAGGCTTTTTTGGGCTGCATTTTTGTTTGTTTCATTGTCTAGAAGATCTCAGTAATTCTTGTTCATAATAAAGCCATGTTGGCTGGAGCAAAGCTGTGGATGCAGTTGTCTAGCATGAGGGTTTGTGCGAAGTGCTCATGGTGGAGGCACGTAATACAAGAGCATATAGTAAGAGTATGAGCACTATGACCTTGCTATGTGTGGGATCTCCTGCTGCTGTTCTGCAGAGGATCAGAGGCCTCTGACAGGAGACTTGAATGCAAAATCTGGAGGATATTTGTTTTCTAGGCAAGAAAAATGAGGGAGTTAAGAGTTTTAGGCAACCTGCAGCTGCTAAAGTTTTTGTTTCCACTGTCATGCCCCTTGAGTATTTGGGGGAGAGGAGGATACAGTGTGAAATGCTGCGTTTCTTTTTAACTTCTGTCCAGCTCCTCTGAAGTGCCTTTGGTCGGCAGAGCAGCGCACTGGCAGTGGAGTCACAGCAACAGCAGCTCAACATCTACAATCCCACCTGGATTTGTATGATGACAGTAGGAAAAATGAAATGGCATTCACCTTGAGAGTAAGAAAACAGGCAAGTAACAATGTGTTCAACTGCTCAGAGACGTGGGCTCACCTTGGACTGACAGCAGAAAGGGTATTTTGCTGACAGGGCATGACATATTCCATGGAAATGGGATTTACATTGCTTTTGGAAAATATATGAATGTGGCCCATCATACAGATACCACAGATAGCTTAATGAGCAAATTTTAAATATTTGGACATTCTGTTCACAAAATAAATTAATGGAAAATTAATGCTTATTAGCCGTCAGTCCTTTGGCAGACCTGAGTGGGTTCAGTGCAAGAAACATCCTGAGAGACCTTCCTACCTTTCCACAAAATAAAAAGGTATAGAGGCTTGTTTTAAATCTATATCTAAAAAATCATGATGCAGTATTTTACTTTTTTTTTTTTTTTTAAATAGTTGATCAGTCTATTTTAATAACAGTTGATCAGTCTATTCACTGCTTGGCTGAGCTGCTGTCATGGTTTAATCACAGATATCAACTCAGCCCCACAGAGCCTTTTGCTCATCCCTCCCCACGTGATGGGATGGGTAGAGAACAGGAAAAGTGAGAAAACTCGTGGGCTGAGATAAGGACAGCTTAATAGATAAAACAAAAGCCACACATGCAAGCAAACGAAAGCAAGGAATTTATTCACCACTTCCCATTGGCAGGCGGGTGTTCAGCCCTCTCCAGGAAATCAGGACTCCATAATGGTGACTGGGCAAGACAAACGCCATGACTCTGAATGTGTCCTCCCCCTCCTTCTTCCCCCAGCTTCATATGCTGAGCACTCCACCATATGGTCTGGAATATCCCTGTGGTCAGTTGGGGTCAGCTCTCCCACCTGTGTCCCCTCCCAGCTCTTTGTGCACCTCCAGCCTCCTCGCTGGTGGGGTGGTGTGAGGAGCAGAAAAAGCCTTGACTCTGTGGAAGCACTGCTCAGCAATAACAAAAACGTCCCTGAATTATCAGCACTGTTTCCAGCACAAATCCAAAACACAGACCCATACCAGCTACTATGAAAAAAAGTTAACTCTACCCCGGCCAAAACCAGCACAGTTACAAAAATCGCATTTTTCTAATTAGTGGTTCTTTGCAAAGTCATGAAATATATATATATTCATAATATATATATATATACACGCACAATGCATATCTATAAAAGCAGTATGTGCTTAAGTGAGTTTTGCACTGATAGGCTACTTGGCAAAGAAATCACTTCTAGTTGTCCATTAGGGCTGGATTCAATAGAAATGTTGGCTGACTTCACTGCAAGCCTTGGAAACCGTCAGAGTATTCAAGGCTTAGGCAGTCAGATGCCTGCTTTAATTTCTATTGACAAAGGAAAAGGAGGGATGAGTAAATGTAAAGCATTTCCTTCCAGCATTGAGCTAAGAGAGGCAGCATGGTGCAGGGAGGAGGTGGAATCCAGGACATCTGGGTTGTATTTATTGCCGACTCTCCTGCCAACTTTGCTTTGTGACTTTGAGCACGTCTTTTTTTTTTTTTTTTTTCACTTTGCTATCTTATTTTCCACGAGGTGGGGAGAGTTTGCCTTGTTTCACATGGTGTTCTGGGCAGGTGCAGGAGCTTCCTTGGTGACCATGACCAAGATGCTGCAGTTGCCACGCTGGCATATTCGTATGTGCCAGGCAGTGCTGTCTGGGTAACAGATACCCCAGAGGGGTGTGAGGGTTAGCTGTGCCTTTTGAGAGCCCAAAGAGGAAGATGTTAATTAAGTAGCACCATACCTGCTTAAACACATACCCATAAATACAAGTAACCAGCGCCTTCTGTTGCTACCGATCAGAAAGTCATTTGGATCTGGAGCTGGGTTGGCAACCTCTACCTATGATCTCTTATTTCACTTGCTATAGCAATCCCAGGGAAGAGGCAATTGCTTTTGGGATAAATCACAGAGAGTGAGGTAGCTGTTTTGAAATGGTCTCTGCACTGTGCTTCCAGTACCCAAAGCTGTTTTCAGGATCTTGGTGTGAAGGAAAGAAGCCTGGCAGCTTCCTTTTTTTCTTTTCTGTGATATGTGTTTTCTGCCAAATGTGAAGAACTGAAAAAGCATGTGAAAGAAAAGAGAGAGTCATATATGGCCTTCTGCATGTCACCAGCAATGGCTCCATAGTCCAGCAGTGATATTTAGGCTATAGCTGGAAAACTTCTGCCTATCTCTTGTCTGCCTTTGTTTCTCACTTTATACAACAGTGGTGTCTTAATGCTACTTGCCGTATACATCAATAGAGTCCATGGCTAATCTACAAAATGCTTGCACTCTTTTATAAAAGTATTTACTCTTACAAGGATGCAGCCCTGATTGCTGTGAGCAGTGATGTGTGCTCTGCTGGACTTTACAAGATGGAATCAAGGCTGATCTCAACCCCTATCACAGTCTGAATTACAAGATTAATACGATGTAACATGCCTTGTATCAGCTTCATTGAGACCAATGAATGTCCTGCTTGAGTAAGCACAGAAAGAAATCTCAATACTTCAACATTTGATCCTGTGGCACTAAACGACCAGCAGGTATCATCTGAGTCCTACTGGTTTTTGCAAGCTTCTGTTTATGGCAGTGTCCTGATTATCCTACTGATGGGTCAAGGTGTCTTGTATGAACCCTCCTGGAAGTACCTGAAACACGAGAGTTTGGGCAGACCTGCCTCTCCACAAAGCTGTACATGATCTCAAGACTCTGTGGAGTGTCAGTATAGATGATGGAAGAACTTGCCATGGGTTGTGATAATCACGTGCCTTTATGGACAGTACAAATCTGTGAATAAATATGCAATATAAAATCTAGAGCCAGAGCAATTAATATCACTAGAAAGCATTCATAGTAGCTGATCTGATCTATAGACTCTACAGCAATACTCCCCTTTATATTTTTAACCTTTGAAGGAAAGAGGTTATTAAGAATAACAGGGCAATACTAGTATAAATTTTGTCTGGCAAAATGTAGCTTTGTTGGAAGCTGTCGTAGTTTACCTGTATTGATTTTCTCTCCTCTGCAGGGAACATAAATGTATTCCTTTTCCAACAGGAACGTATTTGGCAACGTGAAACAGTCAGTTGACCTGGGGTGCATGACACCTGGGTTCAAGCTCTGATTTCGTGGGTAATGCAATCACATCACCTCTCTGTCTCCCACTCTGTCCGTCCTCCTCTCTCTTTGGCTCTCTCTGTTAGTTTGACAGAAAGCCCTTTGGGGCCAGCATTGTTCTCCATTGTGTATTTGTACAGCATAATGAGGTGTCAGTCTTGGTTGGGACAGGCTCTTGGAAACAACCAAGGTATAAATGGTGATAGAAATTAATTAAGTGAATACCAGTGTCCTAGGTGTCAAGGCAGAGTGTAAAAATGGTCTCCAGTGAAGTGGTCTGAATGTCTTAAAGTGTGATACAAAGCTTCTCCAGAGTTCAGAGGCTTAAATCCGTCCCTTGACATGCAGCCAGGACTTCCTGCAACATTCTCTAGTCCTGCACAGACAACGTTGTGATGTGAAGTAAAAGCTCTATTTGAATCGCCGTGGGTTAAAGGCGGTTATTCCCACAGTTCCCATTTCCTAATGTTTTCCACTCATGATGTTCTCCTCTTTTAATGTTCACAGTAACTCATGCCAAAAAAGGTGTTTCCTATCATGTTCTCCTCACATTGTGTGTTGTGGTTTTGGGATTTTTTTTTATTCCATATTTTAAATCCCCTGAGAGCTAAGGTTAGTCATAAACACACTTTTGGCTATCAGATTCATGTGTGGTTTGCTATAGCAACAAACAAAAGCATTAGTCAGAAACTGGCATGAAGCTATAAACACATATTTTTTTGTGATATTACCCAGAGTGAGCTTAATTTATCTGGTGCACTGTTGCCACACAACTGCATTGTATTTAGACTATTATCCTTGTTGAATGGGGACTTAATAGAAAACCCAAATAATGTATTACAGAGAAATAAGCAAGTCTGTTAACTGATGTTGTTGTCTGAAGAGGATAGCCAGATTCTGCTATTGCACTGCTGTTAATTCAGCTGAACACCTTCGAACACAAATTTAGATCAGAGAGGAAAGTCTGAATTGATGTCTATGGAATAAGAGGAAGATTATCATCAAAATATAAAATCTTGCTTTGCCTTTGCTGTTTTTTACCCCCCTGATTCAACTGCAGCAAAATGATTAGAGGCAGGTATTACCAGATTGTGGTAGATGATTTAAGTTTGCTGCCAACACACTTGGAACACATTATCTGCAGCATGGCAGGGAGAGCCAGGCTTGGGTAGAGACAGTCTCCCTCTGTTTGTGCCTACGCAGCACCGCGAAGGTGCCGTTTGTGCAGAGCCAGTGTCTATCCAGCCGGTCTGGGGACAGCAGGAGTGGCTTGTGTAGCAAGCACTGGCTTCCCTGGGGAGTTGGCTGGATTTGTACAGCGTTCACTGAAATCCCACAGCTACTAGTCCCTGAGCCAGCTAGTTTAAAGGTTGCCCTGAAGGCTCTACAGAAGTGGTGATTTTTTTGCCTAGGCAGAGTAGGCACATTCCTGCTTTATTCCAACCATTTGTCTTCTCTTCCCTGCACCTTTTCAGGAACATGAGCCCTGTTCTGTTTTGACAGCTGCATTTAATAAAAAACATATGCATGAAAAATGTGTTTTCCAGTATTCCTGAGCTGGCACTGCTCTGCAAGGAGAGCTTAAACTTCCCTAGAAATTGTTCAGATGCATTTTCAGATCCCCCTCTTGGAACATGGAGCTGTGAAGTGTTCGTGACCTCCCTTCTGCAGGGGTGTGCAGAGTAACATAGATGTAATACCCACACCTACCCAAGCAATACGAGTAACAAAACCATCAAAGCCTCCTTGTGCCAACCAAGCCATAAGTTGTTAACTGGCCCAGTGGTTCCAGCTGCAGGGGATAAACCTGCAGCAACATTTACTTTGCACATGTGTGCTGAAGCCCTCTGAGAATGGGCCTTTGAAGTCCAGGGATCAAGAACAAGACCTAGCACCAAGCATTGGCCAAGCTGGGTTTAAAAACAAAGAGCTTTTCCCAGATCAAACTCATAACAGGAGAACATGCCTCAGGAGATCCTGCTTTTTAGCCCTCATCCTGTTCACTGTGCTTTGCTTGGTATTGCTGATCTGGGTCCTATGCACTTGAGACCCTGGACCAGGTGTCTTTTCAAAACCTTTTGAGATGATTTTTCCATGGTAGATTTACCTGTTGCAGAAGTGCAAAAGCACCTGTTTTTCAGTTAGCAGCTCCTGAAGCAGGACTTCAGGAGGCTTTGAGCAACTTGGTCTAGTGGAAAGTGTCCCTGTCCATGGCAGGGGAGTTGGAATGAGATGATCTTTAAGGGCCCTTCCAAAACACTCCATGATTCTATGATTCCGTGGCTTACTCTGGTCTCTGTGTGGGTTGCCTTTGCCCTTTTCTCACCTGTGCCTGTTGCACCAATCCCTGCACTTGATTTCTCTGAAAAAAAGAGAGTTCTGGCTGTTTGTCCTCTAAGATCAGCAGAGCAGTTTTCTATTTCCTTTATTTTCCTTTGGTCAGATGGGGACAGACGTTTGCCGTAAGTGTTCAAAGTGTGATCAAGTAGTGTTCAAAGTAGTTGCAATGAAGAAAGAAACAAATCCTGCTCTCAGTATAGTTGCAGAATTCTGTCAAAACTGGCCCCAACACCACTATATAAAGCAAATATTTCAGTCACTGCCAAAATGTTATTGAAATCTCAGTCCATGGAGGATTTTGGCACTGCAGTATTTAAAAATGGTGGTGGAACTTTTTGTTTTAGACAAGATAATTTCATGGTAGCAATTGTTCTCCTTTTCTGGCTTTATTGACTACAATAGTGTGTATAAGTTGTGCACAGTGCAAGGAATGCAAATCCACAGTCACAGAATATGCTGAGTTGGAAGGGAGCTACAAGAATCCAACCTTTAGCCCTGCACAGGACCATTCCCAAGAGTCACACCATGTGTCTGAGGGTATTGTCCAAACACTTTTCAAACTGTGCCAGCTTTAGTGCTGTGACCACTGCCCTGGAGAGCCTGTTCCAGTGCCCAACCACCCTCTGGGTGAAGAACCTTCTTCTAATATCCAACCTAAACCTCCCTTGACACAAATTCAGGCTGTTCCCTCGGGTCCTGTCACTGGTCCCCACAAAGAAGAGATGAGTGTCTGTCCCTCTTCTTCCCCTCATGAGGAAGTTGTAACTGCAATGAGGTCTCCCCTCAGTCTCCTCTTCTGCCTTCCTTAGGAGAAAACAGTAGTCACTCTGCTGCACACAGAGAACTGCAGCTCACAGAGAACAGAGTCCTCACTGGGGCCATTGGATCAGGCAGGGTGCAAAAGAGCTAAGTAGTACAACACCATTGGTTTAAAAATACTCCTTACAAGGATGTGCAGAAAACCCTACTGATGGACTGGGGGGCATCTCCAGATGCTCCCATTCTTTCCTCTTGCATTCAAACTCTTCGCAGTTCCTCAGGTCAAGGTGGTCATTGCTGTTCTTCAAAGTGGGGACCAGCCACTGGATTTAAATGTACAGATTTAAATGACTCTGAAGAAGCCTCCTGAGAGAAGACTCAGATCCACCTATTTGCAGCAGATGACAAAGACTGTAACTGAAGTCTGCAGGGTCTTCGTTTTCCTTATACTGGCTTTGTATTGGTACAAGGCTGCTTTATTTCAGTGGAGCCCTTGATCTGGCTGAATAGCAAAATGTAATTTACTCTCCTTTATGTATTAGTCTGAATTTAGCACAACTGTTCATTGAGAAAAACCTTACCCTGTGCCTTTAAAAAGAAGTTAAAAAATACTTAAACCTGAGTGTGAACAGACCATAATGATAAAGAAACAGTCATTTCCATAAGATGTCATGATTTTTGTAATACAGAGAGGCTCTGAATCTTTGGATTCAGATTTAGGTTTGATAATCAAATCCAAGAAATACTTCTCTGAGTGCTTTCAAACAACTCCACCCATCTCAATTCATTCACCAGTTACTACATGGATGAACCACAGTGTAGTTACTTTCTTGCTGTTCTAGTCTTTAACCAACAAGAAATCCGGAACTGCAGTAATGAGTCTTTGAAGAAATGGTTTCTCCCTGTCATTTATACTACTCTCTGTGAAACATGAGACTGAAATCTATTTCCCTATAACTAAACTGTGTTTTTCTCTAATCTCTTAGGCAAGCATGATGGTTTGTTATTTTTGGTTGCTAGAAGGCACAGAAATAGAAAATCAGTACTGAATCATTTAAAAACCACAAGCAAAGATTAATTTTTTTTTTTTTTTTGCAAAAAGGTAATGTGATAAAAGTTTGTCATCATCAGTTTTTCCTTCTATAACTTAATATGCACTCAAAATTCCAGTGCCTTTCAGTCCTATGTAATTATTTTAATTTCAAAAGGTAAAGTTCACAGTTTTTATTTGTAAAAGAAGACAGTTATCAAAAGATATGTTTAGAAAATGCTGGGGCAAAGTATACATCTGTTAGGGAAAGATGTTCAAAAAAGAGGTACAATTCAATGGACTAAAATCAAGAGACAACATTTTTAACAAGAATTTGGTGGGTGACCTATTCAGTTCCTTTTGAAATCTGACCTTTTTGTGACTGAAACCCAAATTTATAGTCCGTTTATTCAGATTTGAATTACATTCATGTGGACAGAGCTATGCTAATTTATTTATTTATCTGACTCAATGGATTAGTTCATCTGTAAATGAGCGTTTATGCTTCTGTAAACCCACAGTCCAGAAGTTCTCTCTAATTTTAAAGAGAATCTCCTACCACACAAAACCAAGGAAAAGTGAGCTGTGCCAAATGCTATTTTGCTACCATCACTGTTAATTGACAGAAAAAGATTTTTATCTTAACAAAGCAAGGGAACTGTTAACTTTATCTTTGATGTAAAATATTTTCCCATAATAATTTTCTGTCACCTTTATTCTATATCTCTTGTATTACATATACATTAAGGAATTTAAAAGCTTAAAAGATATTTTTTCCCTGTGGTGATTTACATCCAAACAAGTTGTGCAGGGAATTTGCTCCCAAACTGAAAACCTGTTTCATAGGGCAGATATTTATATAAAAGACCCCATAAAAGGTTGTGGAAAAACTACACTTTTTTTTTCCTGCATTCCTGTTTTGAGAAGGGCTATGTCCAGCATACCAAAGAGATGGCCAGAGTAACATCACTCCATTAATATTACTGGATCTGGGCTCCTAATTGTGCACTGAATTTTATCAGTGGAGTAAAGGGAAATACATAAGAGTCTACCTAGATCTTAAGACCATAAGGATCATTATATGGATTTTCTCTCTATATGTGTATGTACATGTTTTTATTTATCTCTAAATTCAAACATTGTTACTGAGCTTTGATTCTGATGAGGATATTTTTTAAGCAGTGGTTTTGAAGAGCGTTTTTTAGCAGTTTGGGCTAAAAAGTCTGTTTCTAATTTGGAGTGGTAAGTGCCATTTATATAAAGCCTGCATCAGTCGCTTTGGGCTCTTTGCATAATGTTAGTAGACCCTCTATTCTTATTCTTCTCTTAAGACCTATTCTTAAGGAACAAACATGCTTTCTACCAAAACCACCGAGAAGCAGCATCTTCCTTTAATGTGTCAGAGAGATGACAAAGAGTAGTCATCTTCCTTTGCTACCTCTCCTGGTCAGTACTGGGCTACCTTAAGAGACAGCTTGGGGTTCTGGCCACTGCCTCTTAAGAAATACTGACTCTGCAGCCAGAGGAATTGAGTCGCCAGGGCTGCCAATCAAGCCTACACAGGCAGAACAATCATTTTCCATAAATGTATTCATTTGATTCATTTATAAATCTGAGCAGGGCTGTGCTTTGGCAGTAGAACAGGCAATCTGCTCTGGGAGAAGCCTGGATTCTTGGAGGGGTGAATCAGCAAGGAGAAGGAATGTGGAAAAGTTAATTTGTGTGAGCTTTATGGGCCTTATCTGCAATAGGCACCCACCTGCCTCCGCTTCTAGGCAAGTCATGGTAAGAGCTGAATTCACAGCTATCTAATAGGGAGGACAGCAGGAATCAACTCCTCACTCTGAGAGGAAGGCAGCTGTGCTTTGCTTTCCAACTCTAGTTTGTTGTGTAGGTGAAGGAGTTTCCTTCTGCGGGAAGAAAACTGCAACGTGCCTGATCAATGTATTGGATAACCAAATAGCTGCAGAGTAGTTCCCACTAGGGTTTCTGAAGCTGGTAAGCAAGTGAGAGCTCTTAATTTGCAATATGTCCCTGAAGCCCTTCTTAAAACCCAGACCAGCCAGGTGGACAGTGACACCCCGGGAAATTTTAGCTGGGTAGCCATGCAAGTATTTACAGTGTGATAGAGACTCAGTTACAAGTAAAACCAGTATATCCCAAGAGATACATTGCTGAGGGTCCCAGGAGATAAAATTGTTGAGGATTGCAGTGGATTATACAAGTCTTTATTTCTTTATTTGGCCATGAATTGCTAACTTGCTTTTGCCCCATCCAAAAGGGTGGTAAGCAGTTTTGGCTGAGTCCAGGAATTAGAGCATACATAACAAAATTGCTAAAAAGTGATTCCCTTCTCTTACCAACTTTGTGAGAATAGAGGCCCTGCAATTCTGGAAAAGTCAGAATTGATAATTATCAGAGAGGGTGATAATTCACTCCATGTGATAATTTACTCCATTATCACAATGTTTATGCAAGAGAACACCTAGGAATTCATGCAGGAAGTAAAACACAGATTGGAAACCCATTCTGTCATGTAAAACCTGAGAGAGAGGAAAATTCCTGCCTAAGACAAGCAAACACAGAGACACAGGGTAGGATGTTAACACCTACCCTCCAGGCAATCAGAAAAACTGCAGAGATGATAGAAAACTTGAGCTTCTGAGACAAAACCCTGGCACAGGAGAAACAGCACTGAACCTCTGGTCGTGTGCTGGGTGCCATGAGCATTTTCTCCAGCCGGCCTTTTCACTCTGCCACTTGTTTTATCTGCTGTGTTTTATTGAGCAAGAGGGTAGATAGACTGGGAGAGACAAATTCAGGTATCAACCACTGCTGACTGCTTTTGCTGCCTCTTTTGGACATCACTCTATTCATGTTCTTGCAACAAAATTTGGTTAAGAGCTTATTTTCAAACTCTACAAAACATTATTCTGTTTTAGCTAGAGGTAAAATATCAGACTAATTAAATACTTTAGTAAATATCTTATTCTTGTACTAGAAGAGTTATGAGGCTCTGGCCAAACTATGTTTCCTATATAGCCAAGTAACCAATAAATGGTGATAGCTAGATGAAAGCCATTAACCCAGGATCTGGGAAATTTCAATTTGACAATTGAAAAAAAAAAAGTTCCCTTGTGCTTTTCAGGTTTAAATATGACTAATGCTGAGAAAGTCTGTGCAGAGTTCCACCAGAGTGGTTTATTCTCATGCTCTGAACTGTCCTATGTATTCTATGTATTCTATTCTTTACCATCAGAGAAAAGGTGGACTAGTATAAGAATCAAGAGGTCCTTTCTGATCAGTCTTCCTAAAGGTTTTGCTCCTATTGTGAAGTGTGAGCAGGAATGCTTTTAATAGTTTTAGATCTGTGGGCAGAGCTTATCAATAAACACAGTCACAGGAAAGCCATTCACTCTTCTTGTCGTCTGGGGGCTGTTAGTTTCTCTTTTTATGGTGGTGTTTATATCTGTTCTTGCTTGCCAGTGCTCTTCCACATCTTTGCTGATAATAGTCAACCTGTAGAAAATGCTCTATAAAATCCTGCAGAGTTCAGTATGGTCTGTAAGGAACCTTAATTCCTGAGACATTTCTCTACTTGGATGTACTTGGCAGAGCAGAGTACTGTTCCTTTTGATAAAAGTAGGCGCTAACTTCATGGACAAGCCTCTGGCTGGGCAAGGAGGCTCATGATTGTAACTTACATATATATTCTGTTTTCAAAAGGTTTTGAGATGAAATGATTTGAAGGCTTTTAATGAAGTACTCTAACAGCCAACAAGGGCAGCTTAACATACCAAGGCATTGAATCAAAACATCTTGTTCATGCCTTGAATGGAAGGAAACTATTCACACGTTGGTTATTTGGGAGTAGCTGCTCCTTCAGCAAGACTGTGCTACAAGCTTCTGCTTTCAGCTCCGAAGGCTGAGCTACATTCATCACAGCACAAGTATGCAGCCCAGGGACAGAGTGCAGCCAAGGGGCATTACCAAACCAATGCAAAACAAAGGCAGGAGGATAGCTTAAACACCGGCCCGGCTGGTTCTGATAGCATCCTGCTGATAATAAGGCCTGTTAAACCCCTTCAGCAGCAAAATCTTTATCTTCATTCCACAGACTAGCCCTTTGTCTTCATCCCACAGAAATTTCAGGGCTTGGTAGGGAGGGTCCCACTCCCAGCGCAGGGCAGAGGGAAAACACTAAAGGGGAGGTGCTGATCCTCACTTAATCACCTTTTCTGAGGCAGAACGGCTGCTTTTTCCACTGTGTCAGTCGTTCATTTCAGAGCTGACAAGCTGGTTCTTCTAGGTGGAGCTACTGGGTGCCCCCGCTGTCTCCCTGGCAGTGGTTCAAGTGAAGTAACATGACATTCCTGCGATGGAGGGCTGGGAGAGGCAGCCTCCTCCGTGACATTGCGCCCGCATCTCCCCCTTGCCATATACCCTGCCCAGATAGAGTGACAGCCGCGGCATTCCCGCTGCGGTCCTGCCATGCCCCGGAGCCCTGCCCAGCAGTTGTTGTAACTCAGTCCGTGGGATCTTGCAGGACAATGGAATGAATCCAGGTCTCTGGAATGCACTAGGAAAGCTCAGTAGAAGAGGAATGTCTTGATTTTTCTTTCCTTTTTTTTTTTTTTTTTTTTTCCTGACGATTTTCCCCAGCACAGTTGGAGCTGCTTACTGGGAATGCCATGAGCCTGCTGGAGCTCATGGTCAAGCAGACTGTGCAAAAGCCTGTGACATAAACTGTGCTTTAAACCTCATGGCAGCTTCCTCCAGGAACACAGTACATGGGTAACAAGGTTTATTTGCAGAAACTTTCAGATTCTTATCTTTGCAACTGATGCTTGCAGGATCATTTTCCTCCATCATTGCTTGCTTGGAAGTCAGGTGAACTTCCCTATCTGAAAAAGTGCTCTTGAGAGGCCAAGATGAATGCCAGGCATGTGCATAGTGTTCCTGTTATCAAGTGCTTTCCTGAACTGGGACCCGCAATTTTAAATATTCTAACTATTCTAAGTATTTCTTATTTCAAATATACGAAGTGAACCCGAATGGGCTGTGGGACTTCACAGCAGCACTGCTCGGGCGACTGTGAGAGCTCTGAGGGCGGAAAAGGAATCCCAGTAATTCTGATACCTGCAAGAGAAGGAGAATAAGCTGCGGGGGAGAAAAATCAGGCACACCACCCATCTTAAAAAGGGATGCAATTTTAAAACCAGAAGAAATTCTGAAGCAATTAGCAGTTACTACCTATTCATGCATGAGGAATAGCAGACCCATGACAGGGTGCCTGAGGGCAGAGGGACAGACAGACTTGCAGGTACAGGGACTGATGGTTGCAGGAAGAGCGGTCTGATACAGGAGCCAGCTGAAACTGTCCGTGACAGCAGCCATGCACATCTTTGTTTACAACAAGACATAAGCACACGAGGGAGCCCCGTGAAAACTGCTGACCTACATGTACGAATTCTTTAGTGTGTCAAACACAGTGCCAACAGTGACAATGACATTAAATTATTACTGCTGTTGTTTGTCTTGCAGTTATTCACTCCTCCTTCTCCTTGTTAATAATACAAATCAGGTTAGGTGCCTGGAGTACTTTACACTGTCAGAAAAGACCTGATCTAAAGATGTCCCAGCCTTGCCCACACGCCAAGGCACAAGTCTTCTCATGCTATGGACTCAAAGCTATTAATTTTCACACTACTGCACAAACAGGACTTTTAATTTCTTGTCATAGCTTAGAAATGGTAACTGACATACACCAAAATCCTGATAAAGAAAAGGCACAGGTTGTGAGCTTAAGTAATAATAAATGAGTGAGCAAAGCATAAAACTTTTCACCTGTGGACAGATATTTATCACGGATCAGACCTGTGGACAGATATTTATCACACATCAGATTTCTATCTGTTAAGAGAAGCTGTTTGTTGAAGTAAAGTTGAAGCTGATTCAAGGAAAACTAATATACTTAAAGATAAGAGCAGATTACTTAAATTCACTATTCATATGCAAACATAACTTTGATATAAAATCTTAAAAAGCAGAAACCCAAATCTAAGAATTGCAGAGAAAGGGATATAGTTTGTAAGCAAAGAAGCTGGGATGACCAGCAAAGAACGTTTTTATTTCTTTTATTAACATCTCTGGTATTCTCATTTGCTGTTTTATTTTAAAGTATACAGATTACAGTGATTTTATATGCCAGTGTTGCAATTAAAGATAGGTTTCTCTTTCTACAATACATTAGAGTGCAGTTGATTTGAATTCAATGACACTGTCCTACTTGAAATTTATTATATTGTCTCAAATGTGGTTTTGGAGACTGTTACTCTCTGAATGTGAATACCAAAAAAATAACCTGTTTTTATTTTTCCTTTGTGGTTTTACCCAGAACAGTCCATCTGGTTTGCTAGACTAAAGATAAAATATTTTTTAAAAATTGCATTTCAAACAGCAAATACACATTTCAGTCATATGATATGAAAACGATCCAGCCTATATAACTCCTACTGCTTACTTTCAAAAAATTCCCTTGTTCTGAAGTCAGTTCAGTGGTTATTAGAAGTAGTCACTGATGTAAATTCCATCTTGTTTATGAAAATCTTTTGAACAAAGCATTGATTGTTCAGGGATCATATAAAAAGTTAAAATCTATAAAATGTTGGCATCGCTACTATTTGGGGCACGAGAATGACATGCATATAAATCATAGTTTATTGGCACAGACTTTTATTCTCAGAAAGAAGGCTTTGCTGAAAATGTACTGTAATTCCCCTCTTTTATAGATTTGTTTTTAAAGTATTCTGAATCAGGGAAGAAGTCAGAAGCAAATTGTAGTCGGCAGTAGGAATCAAGGGCACAACAAGTCTTTTATGACATGAGTTAACTACTGTAGAGGGGCAGCTTAGGCAGAGTTTGGGGAAATCAGGGTGTCTGGAAAGGCCTTGGTGTGAAGCTTTTGGAGGGAAAGTCATCCATGTAGCTGATGTCCCTCCATGCAATCTCAACCACATCTCTATTATCGTGGGGACAGTAATCTGTTGTTCCATTTTGCAGGAAGGGGCCCTGCTATCATCATTTAGGAGAGGTAGTTGTTTACTAAAGGCTTTCAAAGGAGTACTCTGTCCCATTCTACCCATCATGAGGTGGGTGAAAGAGGGCTTTTATGCTGACAGATTTTCCTCTTAACAGGAGGGGATTTTTCTGGCGACATTTTTGCAAACCTTGATCTGTAACCCCTCTAACAAGGACAAGGAGAGCAATCTCCTGCCAATACTTGGCTTAGCACATGAAGGCCCCATTGTGCCTCATACACCATTGCTTTTCTTGATCCATGGCTGGTGAGACTCCTCTCCTGGTGCAGTCCCAGATGAGAGGTCTATCTCTCTATATCCACACTGAACAAGAACTGACAGTGTTATTTGGCAGTTGGTTTAAAATGGCATCATGATGGAAAATAATTGTTCAGGTCTCACTGCACAGAGAGATTAGATTAGTGATCTAATTCTCTTGGATTTTATAACAGGAAGATTTTAAAGGTGTTGGTCACCTAATCATTCTAAGAATGACTTCGTTTTAGAAGCTTCAACTCAGTTAGAACTTGTAGGATAGCTGCAGAATCCCAGTCTCAAAAGGTATGCCCCACTGGATGGTGTAAAATCAACAGCACAAACTGTACAGGACCACTCACATCCTGAAATCAGAGCACCCCGTTCTGGCATTGCTCCAATTCCAGACAACAGAACTGTCACTGAAGTTACACCAGAGTAAAACAAGAGAAAGAGCAGTGAACCAGCCTAAGAAGCCTCACAGCTAAGTCTTTCCTGTTTCTTTTCCAGTAGCAAAATTATTGGCAGCCACCAGGGATCAATGCTGTTGTTAGCATCGAAGTGCTGCACCGAAGAGCAAACACTCCAGCGATCCAAGCAATTTTCTGTTAAGTCATTCTGCTGGACTGCAGGGCTTGTGGGTGGGATTATCCCAAGTGAAAAATATGGCAATGCCGCAAGACTAAGTCCTTACTGTTTCTTGGAATTTTAGTAAGAGCCATAAAACTCAGTGTTGGCACCTGAATCTTTAGAAGCACTAAGCAAATTAAACAATCAAGCCTCAATCCTGTAGCTCTTCTCCTCATATGATGCTTATTAAAATTCATGTGGTGGAGTGCTCCTTGTATGGATTCCAGAATTTTCAAGGAGCAATGCCTAAAATCAGGTTCATAAATCCGTATCTCAATTTTTTAACAAGGTTATGCTCATTTTCCAATTTTCTTGAGCTTCTGAAGATTTCAAATTCTAGAGCTTTTGAAAAAAAAAAAAAAGACAAAAAACCAGACAAATTTTAGGAACATGTTTAAACTGAGTTAGAGTCTGCATTAAGACCATTTCCTAGAATTTTCTAGAACTGTCCATTGTAGGTGTCAGGACTAGTCCTGTGAAGGCTAAAGGAGGCATGTTCTGGCAGCCCTGTTGTGTTCTGGGTTGATTCTAGTTCTCTGGAGCTAAGATACCACAGGAGGGCTGATAAGGATGATGTACATATGGCTAATGAGGATGACTTCTGTCAAGTTTGAGACTTGACCCACGGACTCTTATGGGATATTCCCACTGGGAGCACAATATTTCTAGTCACCTTAACAAAGTGGTCCATCACTGATCACGGGGTATAACTATTCCATAACTCTGCCCATAATAAATAAGTTCATCCTCAAAAAAAGTCAAGGAAAAAGTAAATGTAGGAGATCAGAAAACTCTGAAGAATGGCTAGTAAAATCACAGCCAAAATTTTACAAGAGCTTGACAACATGTGTAAGTCAGAGCCATTGCATTCTTGCCTAAGTCGTGCCAGCTTGTCTGCACACACAGCATGTAATAACCACATCCAGAAATGTTGTGTTACAGCCCAAGGATTGTCCATTTAAAGGACACAATTAATGACTTGCTCAGTTCTTCTTGTGATTGTCTTCTGTAGTGTTTGATCATATTTTTAAGCCAAAGGATCTGTTTAGGAGAGCCAAAACTATGTATAAATCATACAGAATCACAGAATATGTTGAGTTGGAAGGGACTCACAAAGATCATCGGTTCCAACCCTAAGGCCTGCACAGGACCATCCCCAAGAGTCACACCATGTGCCTGAGAGTCGCAGGAAGCTAGACAGCCTGCTGACTTGGAAAAAACAGCGTGGAGACAGGAAAGACATAGTTATCGGGACAAGGACTTGTGCATGTGTTAGAATAGCGGATGTGTCAGGGAATGTGTAGTTCAGCCACACTGTCCTCTACTGGCTCTCTGAAAACAGTGTTTTCATTCATGCTGTTTTCATTCTTTGGTGCCCAATTTAAAGCATTTCACCAGAATCATACTTTCTGACAGCCCTTCTCCTTCACCTTATCTCTCTCTGCCCTCAATACTCCTGAAAACCAAGAAAGCAGAGTCTTTATGACTATGAAAGCTTCATGATGTTCCAGCTTTTAAGACCTTTGTCAGAAGCAAGGAAGAGTTTCAATGTGCTCTGGTGTAGTCTTCTCTGTCTGCCTCCTCCTCTATTTGTGTTGTCTCTTTTTCTTGGTGTTTACCACTCTTTCTTACACACATTTTCACAGAAGTGACAGAAACTCCTCCAATCACTTCAGCATTGCAGGTGGAGCTGTCTGCAAACACTGCATGAGGCACAGGGTGGTCTGTGACCTCCTCCCACAGAGACCACCCCACAGCCACCCTGCTGCCAAAGCCCTGCAAATTCTGCCCAATACACGGCTCAAGCCCCTCATGGTAGTAACAATACAAAAATACAGCAAACTTACAATAGTACATGCTCTCCAGTCTGGGGATTTTTTCCTTCACAAAAGCCTTCCTTCATGTGTTTCATTCCTTATCTGTATATGAATATGCCTGGTATCTTTGGAAGGATTGAACTGACAAGATCTAAGATAAGGAGAGTAGTGAGGCACTGGCACAGGTTGCCCAGAGAAGCTGTGGATGCCCCATCCCTGGAAGTGTTCAAGGCCAGGTTGGACGGGGCTTTGAACAACCTGGTGTAGTGGAAGGTGTACCTGCTCATGGCAGGGACTTGGTGCTCTTGAAGGTCCCTTCCAACCCAAACCATTCTGTGATGCTGGGAATCTAAATGAAAGCAGGCCTTTCCACCGCTGGCCCATGCATGTTCCCTGGCATGCTGCTCCTGAGGTTTTCAGCTTGTGAGATGACTGCTCTGTGCTCTGTAGGGATCCTGCAGACACCAACAACCTGTGTGCTGCTTTCAGGTTCTGGACGACAGCTGAGACCAGCTGAACCTGCAGGAGATGCTGATGCCGATGCAGATGCAGAGGATGAAGATTCTGTGAGTTTTTTAGGGGTTTTTCTGTGACGAGAGTTTGGCGAAATGAGATCTTAAATATTTTGTTTGTATCTGGGTCTTGCTGGTGATTCCCCCCCCACACTAAAAATCCCTGCTTGGGATTGTCCTGCCAGCTCAAAAGCAAGAAAGTTGCTTCAGTAAAAAGGCATCTATCTGCTCTTTGCCACGATTCACCAGCATAAGTTTACTACCAAGACTTAGGAAACTATTACATGGCTGTTAACTATGGTAGTTTTTCTTTAAAGCTTTAGATGGTTTAGGTTCCCGGTTGTCTGACTCCAGAAGGAAGCGTGCCAAGTGCTTGTCAGCAGAAATTCCTGCTGGGACTTTTCTATGGTTTGCTTGGTTGTACAGGGCAATAAAAGCCACAGGATGAAAGGTTTAGGTGTGCAAATAAAGCGGGGAGGGATTTTTTTTTTTTTCCACTTTTTCAATTGTTACTTATTGATCTGTCAGTATTTTCAGTCTGTTCCATCTGTAGATGGAAACAGCCCATAAAGAAAAACAGAATCAGGGTACCACTGTTTTGGCTCTCAGGATTCTGTCCCTTGTTTGTTGTCCCACTGTTTCTGAGTGCTTTAGCATGAGAATTGTATTTGGTTTTGACCTAAGAAAAGAGTTATTGGTTATTTTTCATCCAACATACTAATGGAAGATTTATACGCAGAATGAGACTATGAGTAACTAGAGAAACTCTCCTAAGAAAATGGGTCACTGTTCATTGGTCGATGTTCTTTTACCACCACTCATTTCTGTTCCACAGGTTAATGAAGTGGCAGTAGAAGATATTCGTCCAAGGCCACAAGGATCCTCTCCAGTTTATGAGTATCCCACAGAAGAAGAGTATTTAAAGGCAAGACACTGAGTTTTCATTCAGGCATGGCTTTATCAAGTTGATTCAAGAGGCTTTAGCTCCTACAACTAGCAGAGATCCGTCATATAATGGGATATTGTTGCAGCCACATTGTCTTCCTGTCCCCAGCAAAATCTGGTCCATATTCATTGATGGTTTTATTTTGTACTGGATTTGCTGGCTATGTTCTTGTTTCTTGGCAAAAAAAAAAAAAAATTGACTTCATTCCTTAAAGGACACAGGAGAGAGAATGTAAAGAAATCACAGTGTTTTTCCTGTTAGAATATATAATTGGCTTGAATCTAGCAAATAAGTGTTTCAAAATTATCTATAGCTCTTGGTTATTCAATGTTAGAGATCTAATTAGTACAGCCATGTTAAGAGAAGTAGGGAGCAGTTTGAAATTCATGCTGAAGTTGAATAAATAATAAAAAAAAAAAAAGCACGTTTACAGAAATAAAGTCATCGGCAATGTGCTACATTAAAACACAGAAAAGCTGCCCATGTCTTAAGACATTTGGTCTCTGGCATTCATTTAATGTGAATTTTGCTACAATGCCTTGGCATCTAATTTGCTACTGGGAATAGCATATTTAAATCATTCATGTTGTACAGTGCACTGGCAGATCCCAATTTTGCTCTGTTGCCATTAAAGTCAGCCTCAGTTCTTAGTCTAAACCAGGAATTTTAACTGACTTTTGTTGTACCTGACAACAGCATGACTTCTGAACACTAAATAATTGAAAATTATTTTTCAGCTTCAAGAAGAAAACAAAAAACATTCTACAGACAAATCAAAACAGGGTCATCCACAGGTCAGTCTAAAAGCAGTCTGTACTTGAAGGCATGAGCCTTGCGAAGTAAAGTTTATTATAACACACAGACATGAAGGATGGACAGAAGGAAGGACAAATGGGTGAAGAATTGCTTTAGACTTGGTTTGACCAGGAACTTCACGAATTACCTAGTTGTGGCACAGGCATAAACACCTTCTTGTCCTATTCAGGGTCCTTCCATAATTCTTTTTAGCATTCTTCCTTTATCCTTCTCTGGTTCGAATACAGTAGAGCATTAGCTCCTAGTCTGTCTTTTTTGGCCCACTGACTTTAATTCAAGTGTTTAACATCTTCACAGAAGATCTTTCAACCCTAAAAGATTCCGTGTGTTTCACATTTTAAAATTATAACATGTTTTCCCTGTGGCCTTGATCCAGCGTAACCCTAACACGTGCTTAATTCTAATTTAGAACAGAATCAAACCCACACTGAATGAGTGGGTTATCTCTATTTTAGATAATCTTTCCTGAGCTATTGAATATATACCTCATTAGACTCAACTTTTTATTGTAATGTAGAACGCTTTGATACAAATGAATAAAAATGATAAATTCACATGTTTTTCTATCTCTAGGAGACAATGGAAGTGACCCTGAAAACAGAAGCAGAAGCTGGTGCTAGTGGTTTTAGTGTGAAAGGTGGAGGAGATGAAGGAATATTTATTAAAAAAGTACTTAAGGAATCTCCTGCTTCAAAAATATTTAGTCTTAAAGAAGGTACAGTCTGACTTTTTTATTTCATTTTGATTTTGTTCTATATCTTTACATAATGAGATGTATAGCTGTGTGTGCACATAGATACCTGCCTGATCTCTTTAGGTAGCAGAAGTAGTAGATTGCAAACCAGCTAATGTTTATGTGAGAGCTTAACCTGTCTGTATTAATAATTTCAAAGATTACTTGCTTAAGCAATAATGAAATGTGATTTTTTAGTATATGATAAAAAAAAATTTCAGTGGAACAGTGAAAAAGACACATAGAAAGTGGTATATATGTAACTAAAATTAAAAAAAAAAAAAAGCACAAAGGCAGAACTCATAACATGCATTAAGAACCTTCCTTTGATTCTTTCACAAAATATAGCGTGCCACAGAATGGCAGTAAATAACGGTTTAAACAAGAACAAAAGTCCAAAGTCTAAATAACTGGAAAATGTAAGAAAAAAATTTGTTACTGCTCAGGGTGGTCAGATATTGGAATGGGTTTTTCAGAGAGGTAGTGACGTCACCTTCCTTGGAAATCTTCAAACCTAACTGCGCACAGACCTGAGCAACTGCCTGCAGCTGATCCTTCACTCAGCAGGGCAATATGACTAGGTGATAGCCAGAGGTCCTTGCCAGCCTTAACTATTCCATGATTCTATTACATGAACATAATTTCATATTTTATATAAAAGGATGTGATAATTATTTTTTTTATGGGCATTGTTTCAACAGAACTTGAAAAACTGTGAGAAAACACAAAGTAATTGAACTGATCCATGATTCCACTTGCAGGTGATCAGCTTCTAAGTGCTACAATATTTTTTGATAACATCAAATATGAAGATGCACTCAAGATTCTCCAATATTCCGAGCCGTACAGAGTCCAGTTCAGCCTCAAAAGAAAAATTGCTGTCAAAGAAGAGCTAGAACACTCTACAGCTCAATACAAAAAGGAAAGAATAAGCCAGGTAGGTATTTGATTAGTTTACAAAGTTTGGATAACATAGTGTAGCAACATGGAAATAGATCAGAAAACACACCCTTGTGTCTTCCTAAGACTGAGGCGTATGTTTAAACTTACTAGCATGACTATTCATGGCCAAAAAAAAAAAAAAAATCCCACACAGTACTTGCAGCTTTTTAAATCCTGAGCGAGACCGTAGATTTTATACAAATACACAGTTTTATGTTAGGGTATAAAAGTTTTCTTTAGTGAGTCAGCATTTTTTTGTTCTTAATTGTGGACTGATAGAACAGACTCGGGTAATCTCTGTAATAATTCAATATTCAATATTTTCAAAAATGTAAAATATCAGAAAATATTTTTCTCCGAAGCTCATCCATGAGATTTTTTTCTTAAAAATATGTGTTTTGTCGCTGATATCTTGATAGACATGATCTGTTCATAGGTTTCCATCACCTTAAAAATTATTTTTTCTTCATATACATATATACAAATAGCATATATTATATATATTTGTACAGATATATATATAAACCTCTATTTAGTGCAGTGTGTTGCAAAGAATGTAAACCTTCAGAAATCAATATATTACAGTCATATAATCCATTTGTTTTGTGGCATTTCTTCCTGATGCTATATACATATATACATATATACATATATACATATATACATATATACATATATACATATATACATATATATAATTTTCATTTTTTTTATATAAGAAGTAGCTACTATTAATAAAAAGAACTTTTTTCTACATATTTTATAGTAGGTCTTTTATTTTCTGTTACACCTATATTTAGGTTACTTCTAATCTTCTGACTACTGTTTGTTCTTTCAGGAGAAAGAACTCAGTGAGAACATTCCTGAAGAAACACTTCATGTTTCGGGAAAAGCCACTTCAGAAGAAGACAGGGAAACATTAATTTCAAACCAAAGAGTAGGAAGAAGCAAGAGACCTAAAAAAGACAGATTATCATGGCCAAAATTTCAGTCAATCAAAAATAAAAAGATACTGAGGCACAGAAGATCTCATAGTACATCAGATGCATATGAGCCTGCTGTACAGGATATTTCTCCTACAAGCACAGACACAGAATCTCAATTTCCACAAGAAGTCCATACCAAGGAAAAAAAAGGAAGCCAAAAGAAGCTGAAGTTCCCTAGCATTGGATTCAGAATGCACAGGTCCAAAACAGAATTACAAGAGAAGCAAAAAAAAGAAATAAAAACTACACTGATCTCTGAAAGAGAAAAAATACATGAAGAAGATATTAGCCTGGAAAATCCTGAAATTCTAACTGTTGAATATACCACATCTCCTGCTTATGAAGAGAAAACAGGGGAAGTACATGAAACTTTAACAAAAGACTTAAAAGAAATGAAAAATGGCATCCCATCTTACATAAAACAATGCCCTGAAGTTGAAATAAGCATTAAAAAAGAAAAAGACAAGGAATCAACATCAAAATTTAGTTTACCTGAAGTACCAGACATAACAGAGATACCAAAGCCCAGTTTAGAAACACCTGCTCTGAAAGAAAGTCCAACTGAAAAAACACCACAAGCATCATCAAAATCCCGAAAAAAGAAACAGAAAGGAACACCAGTTAAAAAAGAAGGAGAAAGTGAAATTAAAGACTTCGTGGGTGACACAGCTAAAGGATCTATACAGGTAAAAGGCCTAGAAATAGGCACAGCAAAAGCAGAATTAAACACATCTGACACACTGGAAGCAGGAGAAAAACAAGCAGAAGAAGACACAAAGATACTAACGATTCAGAAAACAAAATTTGGGATTTCAGTGCCCAAGAGAAAAGAGACAGAGACTGAAACCACCAAACTGGGAAGTGATGTTCCACATTCACTACCAGAAAAAACAACTGATGTGACTTCAGAGGATGGCAGGAAGCTGGATGTGAAAACACACATACCTGATGCAGAACAAGGAGCATCTTCTTGGAAAATACAAATGCCGTCATTCAAAATGACCAAAACACCTAAAACGGACCTGAAAATAGCAAGACAAGAAAGCACAGGTGAATCAGAAGATACTGTAAAAGAGGAACAGATAGAAGATGGCATGCCGACAAGTGACAAAACCGTAAAGTTAGAAATTGGAATAAAGACAGGAGAAAAAGATATAGAGGGAAAAGAAAGCAAATTCCGACTGCCAAAGTTAAAATTTCCTACATTTACTTGGTCAACTACCAAGGATGAAACAGGGAAAACGGAAGGACAGATAAGTGAAATGGAAGGAAAAATGCAAACACTAAATGAAGGAGGAGAAGCAGAGATATGTGGATCAGCAGGAGAAATGAAGGTCCCAAGTCTTGAAATGGAAATTGGGATATCAAAAGGAAAAATAAAAGAAAACGACATCAAAGAAAAGACAGAAGTCCAAAGGACAAGTACCCCCAAAAAAACTATAAAATCACCAAAGGTAGAATATGATTTTCAAAAAACCAATGGAGACATATTGATGTCAACAGCTGATATTGAAATAAAGAAAAGTGAAGGACTATCACAAATTGACATCAAGGCTCCCAAGGTGG